>CM021102.1:654117106-654387955 GCA_007115665.2 Sequoiadendron giganteum
AAGCAATTTGTGAGTGACTCCATTGTTGGAGAAGACCCAAAATGATATTTACTCTTGAAAGAACTTCATACTCTTTTGAAGTTCAGTCCTCTTTGAAAGAGGTGGCAAATTTGTCTAAGAACCAATTGAACTGTGAAGAAGACTTCCATATTTGCAAAATTTGCAATCAGGGAGAAAAGGTTTACGACTGCTACAAAGTTCCAGATGTTCTCATAAATCTATGGAAAGGAGATGTGTATCTAATGTTGATCTTGAGCATAATGTTAAATATGATAAACATATTGATGAATGTGTTGATACTCTTACTCCTCATGATTTTCTGTGTGAGGCAGAAGTGGAAATGTTTGTGATACATGAAGAGGATGATGTTGTAAATGATGATGAAATAGGGGGTCCATTTTGGAATGATCAAGCAGTGCATTGTGAAAAATATATCGATCTTGAGTCAATATTATTACTCATAGATAACACTGAATAGCTGGTGGATTCATATGACAACAAAGCTTCAAATCATGTTGATACTGCAGGAGTTCTTGATCGATGTGTGGGGCAACCAATAAATGAAAATAATGATGAATCTCATGTCGGTGAATGTGAATCTAAGTACAAGTGCCTCTTGTTTGATGTTCCTTATGTGGACATCGATATGTTTTCATCCCCTATGGAAAACATTTGTGTGAGAGAAAATGAAAATTTTAGTTTTATTGTTGATGAGAATTTTTCAGCTGACAATGAATCTTTAACTTTTGGGTTAGCACACATATCAATCGATATTACACATAAGGTTACCAATGCACCAAAAAAATTTTATGTAGCCCTTGTCGATGTTAATTTTCTTGAACCTACCCTTGAGGTCCTCTCCATTGAGCTGAATGATGATGTGAGGGATGAGTCAGAATATGTTAGTGAACCTGAGATAAGTGCATCTACTCATTTCCTGGATGTTAATGGTGTGTATGATCCCCATATCTATGATACTAAGGTGTGTATTGATATATTGGAGCACAAATGTAAACAACTATGCCCATGTTGCAGTGACCAGTATAAGGATTAGAATGTGCATCTTTTGTCTTTGACATATTCAAGTATGATTTCCATGACTCACCACAAGTTGTTTATGATCATTTTTAGTTTGATGTGCAAACTGATTTGGATGTCAAAATCTATGATGCCAAAGATCAAATGGATTGTGAAATTTTCTATCTCTCAGCTCAAGTGAGTGAGCAGCTTGCCAAGGTAAAATGTCACAATGATTAATAATTTCACTTAGTGTCTAATTGTGGATTGCAGATTGACAGAATTGGTGATGACATTGGGAAGCATAGTGATATGGTGGGACATGTCAGTGACCAAGCTAGTTTGTGGGCAGTTCATGATAGTGTTTGCAAACTTGACCTATTACAAACAATAGAGAATTTTTTTTTTAACAGGGGTAAATATTGGTATTTCTTTGTTGGGGGCTTGGGGCCACCAAGTGAAGTTTGAAAATAAGTTCTAATGTAGCATAATGGAGCAGTTTTCAGGGCACTCATCTGATTCAGCATTTGGTCTACTCCCCAAAGATCTAAATTCTTGCTATGCCCATAGGGGGCATACATCCCCAGTTAGAGCCACTGATAGAGATTTAAAAATTGGTACAAATCTTGGCTAGTTTTATATCCTGTCTGGTTATTACCCTTGTGCGTAGGGGTCAAATGTTAGGGTTTAGGGGTTTATTTCCCTTGTTTAAAATATTCACATCTTTTGAACCCTTGCATTAGGTTTTCATGTTGACCTGTTGCTCTGGGTTGCCGGTTGCTTAAGTCATTGGTGGAGCCTTATATGTCATGCATGTACCAACCCCTTTACCTAGCTCATCGGTCTGTTTTCATGTTGGGATTTAATATTAATCTTCGCCTAATGTCGGGTTGATAGTTTTCTAGGATTTTAGACTTACATCTAAATTTTATGCCTTAAGGGTTGCCCCCCTATTTGCCTAGTCGGTCCCCTTTTATAAATAACATTGTTTTATGTGCAAGCTTATGGATCGTCAGATCGATGGTATTGATATTGATTGTTCCCCGCTGGCCTCACAGGGATTTTCAATGATGTCACTAAGGTATGGCGAGGTGTGTGAGATGTCGCCATTTGTCGTGTACGATAATGGGGCCCATTATGAATTTTCCAACAATATTAATAAAGGCTTTCAAATCAACCGATGTCTTGAGATAATGAGGATTAATTGTGGTTTTTCCTCGTCAACTGCACATGATTAAAATAATCATTTTAAAATTGTTGTGAGGTGTGTGGACTGGTGACACGTGGCCTCACGTGATGGCACAAGGTGGCTGGTTGGGGCCTGCAAGTGAGGTGTGTGTTTTCTGACTGGGAGGTGTGTCATTGGCCGACGAGCCTGCCGTGTGATGACATGGGATTTTCAAAGATGTTTGAATTGATCTGAGTCATTCTATATTTTGACTCATCGGTGCATCAACGACCCAAATTCAAAACATTGAGCCAACCATGTGATGGTTGTTTGAACTCTGTAAATGACATATATTAATGGTGCAAGCTTTTCAATGTATATCAACTTGATTTCAATGCATGCAAGTGGTTATCTCTTGGCAATCATGATGGATGGTATGACGATTTCCATGTACCTGGAAATTAACAATGGTGAAATTGATGTCAACAAATAATCACTTGCTCGCTCATACTGTAGTTGGAGCATTGATGGTCAATTTGCATCAGTTTGTTTGATAAATGCTTGCTGGTTATTCATTTGCATCAGTTTGTTTGATAAATGCTTGCTGGTTATTCATTTGCATCATAGTAATTTAGAGTCTGAATTCCTTTGTGCTATTGCATTGAGTGGTTGCTACTTTTATAAAGGCTTTGGGTTTCAGGATAAGATGAGCAAGCCAGTTGCTTCTAGTTTGTTGGTGCCCAGGTCTCCAAGAAGCATTACGAGAAGGTTTTAGGAGGAGATGAAATAACATGAATAGAGAACCATTCCTAGCATTCTTGGATCCAAGGAAGAAGACACAAGGTCCCTCCTGGGTCTTACTAGGAGCAGTCCTCAACTCAATGGTCGAGTTGCACGAGCCGAGGTGAGAAGCCATGGAGAGGAAAGGAGGTATGTTGAGCGTGGTGAAGGATTAAGGGTCGAGCCAAAGTTTGATTGAGGTTCTCTGGGGTAGTATAATTTTCCCATTGAGATTTTGGACGGCTCTGGTAGTGATGGTTTCGAGATTAATTCTGATTATTGCAGTTACCTCATAGCCTTGAGTGAATTGGTTGGTGTAGATGAAAAATTCCTCGTGATATCTCTTGTTACCACCTTGGCACCATGTGTTGGCTCTATTTTTGGCATTGGGAAGGGTGTTGATGAAGATAAGGTGGTGGTTTTGCCTCCCACTAAGGTGAAAACATGAAGCGGTCATCTGTATCGTGGTCATTGTGCTCTAGGTTCTGGTTGATATGGTTTTCTGGGTTCTAAAATTTTTCTTTGATGATGTTGCTTTTTTGGGTCTAACGTGGACAAAAACAACAAAGCCTTGGTGGATTTTTGTTGCGGTTATGGTGGTACCAACTGGTTGTGAAGGTTGTAACTATTTTGATTCCCCTATTCACTGAATAATTGCATCCAATTGTGTGGGAATTGTGAAATGTAGATGAAATTCCATTTTTGAAATGAAATTCTGTTGAAATGTAATGGCAATGAGCTCGAAGCTTGCCACTCTCCTGTTATACAAAGGAGATCTCAAGGTTCATTGCAAAGGTTAGATTTTTGAATCCTGAAGGTCTAGGTGGTGTATACTGAATGCATATAATGCATAAATTGGGATAAGTTAGCAAGTTAATTATTGTGGGTAGGGAATGTATATGAGATAGTCTTAATATGTTTTATGTAATTACTGATATCAAAATAAATCTAAAAAATTCAAGGCAATTGCTCTCGTGTGTGTGTTGTGATAGATCATGAATGAAATTATCAAGGGTTATTTCATTTGTCTTAAATAGTTCAGTTGAATGTATGATTCTATTTCTTGCTTTAACTTAATGAGTTAATCAAATGCTTGAGAAAGGATTGTAGGTCTGTGATAATGTGCTAAGGATCTATTAAGGAGTGATGCTTTGAATACTGTGAATTTTCATGATGTAATGCATTGTGGGAATCATTCACTGATATTAGGGTTAAATTTATATATAACTAAATATTTTGTATATGACTCCTACCCAATTCGATGAGGCACTGGCTATTTTGTGTCGAATTATTTCAAGTAGATAAAATCAGGAAGCACCTATATGTGGATTCAAGGTCAGAACATTAAATAATTCAAATTCTATTTGTTTTGAGATACAAATCTCATATAATACTTGTATTCCTAGAAAATATGCAGTTATTTGGGTAAAGGTTAGCCAAACCTTTGATAAACCTTGTGTATTTGTACTTAGTAGGAAGTGTTGTGTATTGAAGTTTTCTTGCAACATAGAGTATCAAATGAACATAAATAGGAACACCCTTGGTTTCATAGAGCCTAAAGAGTAGGGGTAAAGCCCTGAAAAGCTTTACCTATCAGTTGGCCACTAGCTTATGTAATTCTTGAACATAGAGGTTGGCTACCTCTTAGAGAGCTTCAAAGTTTAGCTAGAAAAAATGACCAACAGGGGGCCTTATGGAGTCCTCCATGTTTCATCACTTAGTTGTTTTTGCATCCTATTTTGGGGAGGAGTTTTGTCCCACGTGGTTTTCTCCTTTACCCCATTTGGTTTAGTTTGCATTACATTTGTACGTGGGTACCTAACATGGACTAGTTTTTAGGACCCATTGATGCATTCATCCTAGCATTAGGTGCATGCTTTTTAGTCTCCCTAAGTTGCACTTAAGGGGGTTGTTGGTGTAATTAATTATTTAATTACACTTTATTAAGTTTACTTAGGTAATAATTAGTTTACTTAATTAATAAGTAAGCTTTATTTAGTTGAGCTAATTTTAGTTCAAAATTAGGTTTTACCTATAGGGTTATGCATACATTGCTTTTATAAGCCATTCATCTCTTATATTTTCTTAATTCGTGAATATTATTCATTTGCGCATCTTCATGCAAATTGCTCTTGATTTTTTTTTTCTCTTGTGGAAGGTATTTTCTGGTTTGCATTTCTGATCTCGAAGGTGTAACATCTCAACGACCACCTTAGTCATAGATTCTTGTGGAATTGTAGCATGAATCATGGTCGGCTTCATGGCATGCATTGGTCTATGAGAAAATCATACTTAACAGCAGAGGAATGTGGCTTGCTAGATGGAAAAAAATGGTTTAAATTTGAGGAGGAGAATAATTATCTTAGTTTATCTAAAGAGGAAGGTGTGTACAGTGTGAAATTTAATAGGATGTAATTTACAACATTGATTTTTCCCCCCACTTTAGTAAGCATATGCGTTCAAGATAAAATGCAAACTAAAGTAAAAAGGGAGAGAGTGTTTTACCTAGGATGTGAAGGGGAAGCATAGTCTTCTATCCACATGGTTTTTCCCCCAGGGAAGAGATTTGCATTGATCCTACATAAAATTATTAATCTACATCACCATGAAAATGCTAGGTGTAGATAAACATGTTAGGCGAAAAACAAAAAATTAGATATCAAAGATTGTATAGACACAAGATGACACCAATATGTATGAGTAGCAAGTTGTGTTATGCTAGGGACCATATGAAAATCCAATCAACCTATGACTACTACAAATTTTGTTTTAGGACAACCACAAAAAAGAGACATAGATAGTCATAAAGATAAAGTCTAGTTGGTTGCTCCTATGATAGATGATGAATAAGATAACTAAATGCAAAGATATTTCTAAGAGACATGAGATAAGAGATCTATAATATGAATGCAATAGTCCCCTCCCTTTCCTATGTTACACAAAGGAACACAATTTTTTGAGGTCCTATCATAAGAGAAACATGATAGAGAGACAAGGGGATCTAAATATTTTGGTTCAATATGATTCATATCAACAAAATTTGTATATAACTACGTATGAATCCTCATCATGTCCCCAAACATTTCAGATCATAAAGAAGGAGCACATGAAGACAAAGTAGAAACAAAAAATTGGGTCAACATGGAAGAAAGCCTAAATACCACCAATGCTTTGCGTCATCCCCAAATGTCAAAAGTCAAAGCATGAAAAAGAAAAGAATGATAGTAAAAATAAAAGAAGCGCATGATATATTGTTTTCCCTATATCCAAGTACCTACGAGGGTATCTAGGGTCCTCCAAGAGAGACTACAACATATCCAAACAAGTACAAGGGAACACAAACAAAAAAGAAAACTCTAATCTAAAGATAATAAGGGTATTTCTCTAATCAGTTATGTCCAACAAATCATCCTCCTCCCAATCTAGATCATAGGGGAAAGAGGGTGAGCTCGTAATGGAAAAATGGCCAAGGTGGTACCAGATGTCTCACCTGCAACAAGGGCTAGAGATGTGGTTGCTTCAATGTCCCCATCTACTAGTTCCTACAAGTCGAGTGTTAACGACTTTGTGAAAGTAGTTGACAAGGTTGGAATGTCCTCCAAAGATTCAAACATACACTTCTCTAGAGAGGAGTGTGGTGACTCGATTGTATGTTATGAAATAGTAAGAGCCTTGGTGCAATCCTCTAGAAGAAGAGTAGTGAAAAACTTCGATGAAGAAGGGCTATCCTTAATGATAAGGATAGAAGAAGAGAGAGAAGTAGGAGTAGAATTCTTGTGGAAAGATTCAAGGATAGGATCTTTCTCAAGCTTATGCTTGGATGACAAGCTAGAGTGTTGATATGTGGGAGGAGTAGATAGGCCCACACTAGAAATTACCTTTATATGAGGCATATCTAGGGGCTGCACAAGTTGAGGGACATTAGGCAAATACGTGATGAGAGATGGTTCCAGAGAAGGTGCAATCAATACCTACACCCTTTTGGGGTGAGTTCCATATACATCTCTTGAAGGGACCAGAAGTAAGAAAAAAATAGGAATGAAAAGGGAAGAGGAATGAGGAATTGAAACATAAGGCTTATCCCTAGCCTTTTGAGTGGCATCACATTCCCTTGACATCACATGTTGTTGACGCTTATGCTCACGTGCAATTTGGTTCAGACAAAGACGGGGACCAATAATAGGTGCACGAGAAGAATTGGGAGCAATTGGTGAAGTTGGATAGACACAACCATTAACAATAGAAGGACATGCTCCATTGGAGGGGCTAAAGAGGTTAGGAGTGCAAGAACCTTAACCTCGACTGTGGGTGCCTTTCCTCATGAATTTTTGGTAGGGGGAGGAATAGGAGGAACCCTCAAGGGATGAGATGTCGGAGCCACTCATGAAGGACCAAAACAAGAAAACTATTCACCCTTACTATATATAGTAGGGTGAGGGATGCCAAGAAGAATTGGAAGTTTCAAGACATGGGGTTTCAACTTCGTTAATGTAGGGGCCTTTCCTTTTCCTGTGCTAGGAACACTCAAAGTAACAAAAGGCACCATTGGAGGTTGTGAGGTCTTGGAAGAATAGGGAGGTCTAATCAATAGAGTGTGCTTGTCTTTAGCCTCTAAAGGAGAAGGCCTAGAAGATGAAGCATGTTGTTGCACAAGAGCAGGTTGAGAGGGGATTGAAGGAGGCAATACCGAATTGGACACTAAGATCTTGGTCTTTATTTATAATATGTTTTATATATAAGGCCACCTTGGGGTAGCATAGGTCCCACTGGAGTAGTCCAAAAAAGGTCCAGTAAGAAACCCCCACATCACACTAGCGACGTGTATCCAATATCCTAAATATTTTGCACCATGCTCCCCTAAGGAAATTTTTGACACTTATGGATAATGAAAGTGACTATGTTCATAGAAACTAGCCAAGGAATGCCTAGTTTCACTTTGAACAAATCAGACTCCGGTATCATGACAAATGTTATAGAGATGGATTTAGGTCCCATAAGTACCAACAAATAAAAGGATCCTAAAGGGGAGAGAGAAATACCATCATGCATATAGATGGTGGCCTTGCACTTGTCATATCTCACCCTATGCAGACTATTGAAAAAGAGTGTTGTCTTGTTTATAACATTGACCTTATTAGAAAGGTCAACCATAATGCCAGTGATGACGTTACCATTAAACTAAGTGAGAATGCAGAGGGGAGAGTACTCTCCAGGATAAGGAAAGTCATTAGGAATAAAAGATATGTCAAGTATCTTATCCTTTTGACTAGTAAGGGATTGGAGTGATAGATACCATATTCACATAAATGACATCATCAAATGATGTAGAGGAAGAAGTGGTAATAAAGTTGGAAGACTGAGGTGGGAAGAGATCTGTGTAGATTTACAGCTGGTTGTTGGCTTTGGAAATAGAATTGTTGGATTTTTTCTTATTACCATTGAGGCAAATGTTACCACTATTGATGTGGTCCTGAATTACATGTCCTAGATGCACACAATGCTTGGTGTAATGGTTGAGCACTTGATGGTATTGGAAAAATTTAGATGTGTCATACCAACTAGGATATGGCTTTTTATTAGGAACCGATCTAATTTTTGGAAGGGTGATTAAGTTATCTTTTAATATTTTTTGAAGTATAATTGAGTAAGAATCAAATAGTTTCATAAAGACGTGCTTGTGTTGTGACCCAAGTGTATTATTTCACTTGTTTGAGGGATAACTACTATAATAGTTATAAGCTTGTTTCTCTTCGACCCTTTAGAAGAACAGATAGCCCCAAAACCATTAGGATGTGAGGATGAGGCTAAAGCCCCATACTGAGCTAACTTCTGCTAATAGTCACACAATAGAGTACACATATTAGCAAAGGAATGATATTTCACCAGGGAGACTCGTTCCCTCAATGTCGATTGAAGACTTCCCATGAACATCCTTTGGATGTCATGGTCAAGAGGGGCATAGGGTATTTGGAAATAAATGGATTGATAATGAGAAATGAAATTAGACGGCTTCTCATTTAGTTGCTACTTGCAATGGAAAAGGTCAACAATAGTGACCTTAGAGCCAATGTTCACTTGGAACCATTTAAGAACTAATTTATAAATTGCTCGAAAGAGAAGATAGATTTATCAGGTAATGATAAAAACCACTCCAACATGGTCTCATTAAGGTATTATGGGAATAATTTTGCTAGCAAGTGATCTTGAAGTAAAAAATCACTACATAGAGTGGTAAAGGAATTGATGTGTCTGTGGGTTTCCCTTTCCATTGTATTTTTCAAATTTTAGTACCTCGATCCCTTGGGGCATGGGAGCGTTCAAAATGTTTAAAGTGAAAGGGCTACAAATATAGTATGGAGTAAGAGTGGATAATGTGGCAACGTTAGTTAGGTTGGAAAGTTGAGATTGCATCTGACCCATGTTTTGCAACAAGGCATTCAAGATGGGATTGAATGGTGGAGGAGGTACATTATCCATGGTGATAGAGACTTGAGGTGCAGATCCAGGTGGAGGAGAGATGTTATACCCCAAAGGATTGTGAGACACATTGACTTTGGGATTAGTGGGATGCACAAACACAACATTTGTATCATTAGTAGAAGACATGGGTGGTATAGAGGGATTTGTATCCACCATATGTACAAACACCTCAAGCATTGAAAGATTCAATTGAGTTCCAAAGATATTTTATTGGGGTTCTTCAGGTTGACTCAAGATTGATGTGTATGAAGGTACATGAGTCTCAACTAGGTTGGTTAGTGCATGAAGTAACTCAAGGAAATTGCGATTTGAGATGAGTAGATTTATTAGATTACTAACAATAGGAGCAACTTGAGCATAGACATTATCTCAATTTAAGAAATATTCAAAGTGTTTAAGGATCTCCTCCAAAGATTGCACTTGCTCAAAGGGGACCCTAAGAGCAGTTTCATAATATTCAGAGGATGGAGACTCTAGAGAGGAATTCAAAGGAGAAGAACCCCCAAATATTGACTTAGATCCAGAAGGATTGAGATTCCCAAAAATATTGGACTAGGTCTAGTGATCTATAATTAGAGGCTTACAAAATACTTGTACTTAACCCTAATTACATTTTTTCTTGATTGCAAATAGAATTGTGTGGTTATGTTTATTTAACCGTTGAAATTACAAAATTGAGTTCACTTAATCCTTTACACAATCTAATAACATTAACTAATTACTTAAATGTCATAATTAAAACTCAAAAAGGAACTAAAATACTGAAAGGAATAAAAGATAATAAAGAGACGATAAGAAGTTTGTTAATAGAGTTCACCCATGTGTTTGGGCTACATCTCTGGGTTCGCTTCTCAATGTAGGACCACTTTATTAATGACACCAATCATAAATCACCTTATTACATCATCAAAGCTCCAGGCTTGCAAAAAAAAAACCTCTCACAGTCTCTCTCAACACCAAAGACTCTTTCACATTCTCTTTTATTTGCATCCAAGGGATCGACTTCAAACGCCTTAGAATTCCCAATTACATATTAAGGAATAAAAGTTTAAAAATTCTTCATGCATACATTAATCTCCAACCTTCTTTATTCCTCCCATTCCCTCCCTAAGCTAGAAACTCCCCATTTTATACATTTTCATGTATACTATTATGGGGTTAAAACAATAATATTTCCCCATATTTACCATATCAACTAAATAGAGCCCTTAAGATTTTAATAATCAAACATATTTAAATTATATGGCTTCCCCTTATTTTGACCCTCTTAATCATATCCTCTTAAATCATGTGTTTCAAGGGTTAAATAAAATTCATCGCCCATGATTTTCACAGCTAACATGTGGCGCAATGGTGGTAGAGTGGTCTTGTAGGAGGGAGGTCGACAGTTCAAACCACCCAACCTGCAAAATATCTTTTACAAAGACTTTAAATGAAACTAACGCATATTGTATTTTGAGGATCATGTGTGGTATAGTGGTGGAGAGTAAAAGTAGAAGGCATGAGGTCAAGGGTTCGACCCCCCTCCTAACCAATTGTTGCCTAACAATCAATCGAATTAGGGGATTCTAGCTAGGGTGCCACATGGCACCATTTCATTGGTCCATGTGGCACTATTCTATTCACCAACTCAATGCCACATGTTGAAGCATAATTGGACCAAAACAACTTTATCACTATGTCGATTGCACAAATGCTGCCACACGTAAATTGCCTGTCATGCCAACTTGACACCATGTCAATTGTATGAATGTCATGTGTCAAGCTTAGGTGATGCCACATCATTATGCTAATGTCATCGTCTACACTTGGTCAACCTTTTTTTTGCACAACTTTGAGTGGACATAACTTTCACGTACAGACTTTGATTGATGTGATTCAATCGACATAAAAATTGTCTCAATGAGCTCTTCAACTTGGTGTTGTTTTTGTTTGATTTGGAGACGATCAATTTTTTGGCCTAGAGTCTTCCTTTGGAATCCCTAGTCCTACTGAACTTTAAATGAGCATAACTTTTATTTATGACCTCCTCTTGATGTGATTCAAGCTACGTCAGGACCGTATCAACGAACTCTATGCAATGGCGATGTTTACATTGAATTTCAAGAGTATCTATTTTTGAGGTCTTCTGGATCCTCCTAGATCATTCCTGCCAATTGAGAATCTTTTGGACCACTAAAAGTTTTGTTTTATATAGAATTTAAGTGAGAGCATTCTTCATCAATATTCATTGTCACATACATCATCCATATAGAGCTAACCAATAGAATGACAAGCAACATTACTGAATAAACTGATGCAAAAGAAGAAGTATCAACATGTTGGATCTCCTAAAATGGAAACATTATTAGAAAAATAATCTTTCAAACCCTCTTTTACCACTTTTGGTTGAAGGCTTAAATTTTCTTGTAATTGATCCTCATACTATGATTTTTATGACACCTTATCATGATTAAAAATACATCTGATTACTTCATTTTCATGCTTAATATCGCTAGTTGTTATAGACATGAGGGTTAATGTGTTGCTTGCATTCACAATCATCTTTAAATTCCCCGTGTTTACTAGTTGTCACCCATAAAAGGATATAAAATTCATGGCAAATCCAAACCTGGGAATTGGACATTCTAGCAGGTGACTAACATCTTCTTATGGTCATTCATTTACATTGTCAAACCAGGGAATATATACTTGAAATGGAGTGGCACAGTATGTGCACTAAGAACCGATTTGAGCCACAAATTACTAGAAACAAATTCTTGAAAGGAATTCTAATTATGATGCAAGAACGTAAGGCAAAGTCTTCTCAACTTAAGCATAACTTAATTAAAGCAGAAATCATGATAACTATTACTGAGAAAAAAACCATGAACTGGCCCTATCCTGCAGGAACAAACACAGGGATGGATTCCTTATCCTATAGGAACAATATAAGACTGAGTTTGCGCTAAAACTTCCTGGAATGAAATTCTAACTGATAGAAAATAGGAAATAAACAACTAGCTACATATACTCACTAAGTGGGGCCCCTTAGCAAGCATCAACCAATCTACGCAAGAATTGAACTCAAAACTTCATCAACTTTTATTCATAAACTTGGAATCATATACATGCTCACTCTGCTTGTAAGAAAACTAACACAAAACTTTGTTTCTCATTATAACACTGATCTTAACATACTCTATTCTATTTCTACTCTCTAGTCTAGTCTAATCTCCTCTAATCTGTTCACTTGCGCAGGAGGAAAATTTATTTATAGAAAGGTAACTAATTAACTAACTTAACAGAGAAAGATGTGGACATAAATGCTTCTTGACGCCGAGGAACAGACTTCTCATAAATGAGTTTATATCTATTCAACAGATCCAGAGAGAATCTAGCATTCCACTCTTCCTAGATTGATGGTCACTTAGGTTTCCTCCCAATGACCTGGGCATAGATTCTTTGCTGGAACAACTTCCTCGATGTCGTGCTGGAAATGGAGTTTACTGCAAGGCTGATTTTTGCTGCACTTGACTCGTTCATGCTTCTTTAACAACCTACGAAACACATGGAAAAAGAGGTGAAAGAAGGCATGCATATAATAACACGATACTCATTCATTAATCACACATATTAAATCCATCTCATTAACTCAAAAACCGCATGCATCATATCAGTCAATTGGGAGGTCAAATAGGGCAATGAATATAGACATTCAGAGATATTAAGCTATAGGAATATAGGAATGTGTTGCCACAGGACACTACCCAATTTTAAATAAAAAAATTATAATCAAAGAGTTAAAAAAACCATTAACAAAAGAGTAAGGGCATTTAAAAATACATCATGATATTCAAATTATGAACATATTTTGGGCTCATCATTTGCCCCCTACTTATCCTAATGCTGGTCCTCCAACATTAAACTTTCTGGTTGTCTCTCTAAAATCAGTAGGAGTAGCATGGCCCTGCATTGAAGTTCCAAACTTGTAGTAGAAGCCTCTATAATTTTTCCATCTTTCATACCTGCGAGCTTCTGAATCTTCATTAACATTTGTAGCCAAATAGGGGTACAGTGGCCACATCAAAATAGGGGGTTGAAATTTTAATGGCAACCACAATTCAAACCTTTCCTGGAGACCCAACTATATATACCTTTCTGATCATCTGACGGCTGCTCTAAAATTTAGAGGGCTATGAGGCTCAAATTTTCTCAAACCAATTGTCAGTCTCTCCCATCTTGTTTTAATTCTAGAAGTTGAAAGATTCCAAAACAAATATGGTTGGCCTTTAAATTCTTTATATACCTGCTTCCTGAGATCAAATATTTTTATTCTTGTTGCAGGATCATAAAACCCATATGCAACAGAAAACCAAGTTCTCGGGACTATTTGAGGATCTGAGCTTTCAGGTCTCAGGGGAATAGGTTCTTTCCATTCAGCTTCCTCATAATCCTCTAATTGCTTCCCATAGTTAATTTCATTAGTCGCCCAAGACATAAGTGACCTCAAATCAATGTCACCAATGTAAAGAAGTGGATTCCACTCTATTTCAAAAGGGATTAACAAACCATGCAAATAAAATTCACACAAAGAATTTCTTAGCCAATTGGGTGTTGTCTGATATGCATCATAAAATTCTTTAGCAAAATGAATGACAGGGTCCATATTTTTGGAAATTCTCATTAATTGGAACCACAAAAATTGCTATTTAAGGCACATTGCATATAACCTAGGTGGCGGTCTACATTCCATGATTTGTCCAGCTAATTTCATCATTTCATTCATTTTCTCCTTTATTTCCTGGATTTCCTATTTTTGGCTTTCAATTTCTTCTTCTCCTCTTCCCATAGCCTTTGTTGCATTTCAATTTTAGCCAGATGGCGGAAACTCAAAGTCTAAAGTGTAACAGGCCTCTAGGTAATTTTAAGATATTTCAAATACTCAATCAGTAATGTTCTTTTATACACAACCAATGCATGATAAGGTTCTAAGGGCAATGGTGTTTCATTGAATATTTCAGTTTGTTCAGGTTCTTCTTCTTGCTACTCAAGAGGAGATTGTGCTTCTCTTGAAATTTTCTCAACTACATCAGCCAAATTATTAAGACTTGGAACCCTCCTTTCATCACTAAAACCATGTTGTACTTCCTCAACTTCCTCCGTTTCAGTTTGCAATTCCTCAGGAATAACAGAGGAACTGTGTAGAACATTCTCAGATACACTCTGAGAATCATCATGACAAAGCTCCTCAAACTCCTCAGAAATGACTATAATATTTGGTCAAACAGGGTTGAGGGAGTTTTACTTTGTTTCCTTGTTGAAGCTCTTTTAGGCAATGTAGCAGACGCAGGAGGTTCTTTCACAAATTTCCTCTTTCTAACTTGTCTAGGGGATTCAGACTCAGTAGGAGAGGATGACGATGAAACTATGGTGACAATAGGTGTTGTTGCGGGAAAAAGTTGGGTAGCACGTTTTCGCTTTTTTGTATGAGGGCTTGTTTCTGGGGTATGCTCATCCCTGGATGGTTCTCCTACTTTTCTTTTCCCCTTTTATTTTCCTGTAGCAGACCTAGTTTTTACTTGGGTAGAGGGCTCAGGTGTAGAGGCTACAGGACTAGGTGCTACAAGAGCAAATGATTCTTGCTCTGCTTCCCTAATCGTAGATTCTACTCTTTTTCTTTTTCTTGGGCTGTGTAGGGAGTGCTCTAGGAGGTTGTGGAGGTTGCAGACCCTTTTGGGCAACAAATTCTTTCCAAGAAAGGGGTGATACATTCCTCAGGGAATGCTCAATCAATAATTTAATAAGGGCATGATGGGTGATGGAGTTGTCTTTACCCTTCTGGGTTTCATGGGCACTACGCTCCAAAAGGTTTAACAAAAAGTTTGGGACATTGACAGCTAAACCGTGCCTCATATGACTCAATAGTTTAAAGTTATAAGAGTGAAAATAAGAAAAACGTCCCTCATAAGTCAAATATCTGATTATGAAGGAGGTATATTCTAAATATGGATAAGGCAGTGACACCCGTTTGCATCCTTGCTTTGAAACCTCTAAGGGTCCATCTGCTGGCAATGTGAATTATGCCCTATAAGAGACAACATCCCTCCCTGAAGGAAAGTTATCTCCTATTGTCGGAAGCCCAGTCACTTCAGCAATCCATTCTTCTGTAACAGCTACTATTAAACCCCATACTGTAGCCTCTCCCTCTGAAAGAGTTCTCAAAAATTCACCTACAGCTTCCTCATTGAAAGAATCTATTCTCAAAAAATAATTCAGCCATCCACAAATACTAAATGCCTGAACCACTTGAGGATCTTGCGTCAAGGCCTCATGAGCTGCCGGTTCATGTCTTACTAGCTGACCACCCATATTCACAAACTGTCTCTGCTAAAATTCCTGAAACTCAACCTCTTCTAAAAATTTGAAAAACACTTTTTCTTCGCTCTGCTTCTTTCTTTTTGGCTTGTTACCTTTCTTTACTTACCAATGATGATAAAAAAGACAATTGCATGCAATGATTTTTAGAAACTACTTAATTAAGTAGTTAACTTGTTGATCAGGGTAAAAGCACCCATTCATTTTTGGCAAGTACAAATTTTTTTTGTCTTTAGCAGATGTGGCAATAGCAAAAGAAAAAGTTTTGAAATAGTTTATTCCCACCCCCTACTTAAAATATGGCATGTTTCCACACATGTGCGAAAGGATAGGCAAAGAACTGGCAGCAATGACTGATAGACACAATGCAATCAATGAATAAATGAAATAAATGAATGATGTGACAAATAAAAATAATATCGTGTACCTTATAATTAATGCTCGCGGATGTTGGGAGATATCACAATACAATCTAAAATGACTGCTAGAAAAAAAACAATAAATGAAGGTGATACAACAGGTGGATGACATGGATGGGTGACATAGAAAAGAAAGATGGAATGAATGATAGTGATGGATGGTGATGGATAGTGATGGAGAAAGTGGTTTCCATAAAAAGAAAACCTTTATTATGGACGTGCAACATAGTTCTTAAAGAGATGCAGCAGGAAGAAGACCGAAGCCTTTTGCTGCATGAAGATCAGTGGCTGCATCTAAAACAAACTGCTTCATAAATTCTTTTTTGAATGTTGGCTTATGATTCAACCGATGACGGTGTCCATTAACCAGCAGCTTGAATCAGACACGATCTATTGTAGCCAATTGAGTTGAACCATTATCAAACACATTTTCTATTTCATAAGGACCAAGCCATCTTGTTATGAGTTTACCTTGATTTTCCTTGTACCTGGAGTCATAGAGTAGCGCCCAATCACCAGCAGAGAAATGCTTAGTTCTGATATTGTGGTCATGCCATTTCTTCCTTTGTTGTTGGATAGCTTCAATATGCTGCAGGGCAACTTTCCTTATTCCATCCAATGCATTAAGTTGTAGGAGGCGTTCCTTTTGGGCTTCTAAAAGATCAATGTTAAGTTGAAGAGCAGTCCTTAAAGTCTTATGCTCAAACTCTATTGGCAACATGGCAATTTTTCCATAAAGTAACTCAAAAGGGGTAAACCCTGTAGTTGTCTTCCATGTCCTATAGGCCCAAACTGCTTCTGGAAGATGACTGCTCAGATTTTTCTTGTGTAACTGTACTGTTTTTGTAAGGATTGCCTCTAATTCTCTATTAGTAACTTATGCTTGACCATTGGCTTGAGGGTGATAGGGGCTTGACTTTTTGTGCTTGATCTTGTAATCATTCATCAATCCAGTGATTAAATTTGATGTAAATTGAGCTCCTTGATCAGTAACAAGTTCCCTTGGGACTCCAAACCTAGTAAAAATCTGCTCATACAAGAACTCAACAACTTTATTGTCATGGGCATGTGTCATTGGTTTCACTTCTACCCACTTGGTTATATAATCAGTGCAAACCAAAATGAAGGATTTCCCATTGGATGGAGGATCAATAGGCCAACAAAATCCACGCCCCACTTATCAAAGGGACTAACTACCACTTGCAGATATAGGGGCATTTCATCAGATCTAGTTGGTCTCCCCATTCATTGACATCTATCATATTTTCTGGTGTAGACTACAACATTCTTGTGTAGTGTGGGCCAATAGTACTCTGTGTTAAGCACTTTCATTGATGTTCTCTTGGATGCAAAGTGCCCACCACATGGGTCATCATGAAAAGCATGCAAAATGTCATAGGTCTCATCTTCTCTAACACACCTTCGCATAACTTGGTCAGGTCCTATGTAAAATAAACACTCTACAATCCATGAAAAGTTAAAACTTTTCTCAATCAACAGCTTCCTGTCCTTTGGTGAGAAGTGAGCTGGAATTTTGTTGGCTGTTAAATAATTTGCAATATCTGCATACCATGGAGTTTGAGCAGCAATAGAAAACAGATGTTCATCAGGAAAGCTATCATCAATTACCTCAGAGGTGGTAGGTGTAGTTGTTTGAATTCTTGACAAGAAATCAGCCACCACATTTGCCCTGCCTGGCTTATCAATAATTGTGATATCAAATTCCTACAACAATAGGAGCCACCTTGCTAATCTACCAGATATGGTAAGTTTATTCATGAGGTACCTTATTGCTACATGATCTGTATGAACAAATATTTGGTAACCAGTGACATATTGTCGAAACTTGTTCAGGGCATACACAACTACTAGCAATTCTTTCTCTATGACAATATAGTTTAATTCTAGGCCTTGAAGGTTTTTGCTAATGAAATATATGGCATGCTCTATGGAATTCTCTTTTTGTCCTAAAACTGCCCCTATGACATAATCAAAAGCATCTGTGTGTATATGAAAGGGTAGACTCCACTTGGGTCCTTGAAGAATAGGTGCCTTAGTAAGCAAGTTCTTAAGCTGTAGGAAGGATTTGTCACAGGCCCCAGTCCAGTTAAATTCACAATCCTTAGTCAATAAGACATATAATGGACTGACTATTTTGCTGAAATCTTTGATAAATCTTCTATAATATCCAACATGTCCTAAGAAGCTTCTAACATCCTTTTGTTTCATAGGTATTTGCAAATTTATAATGACTTCTATTTTTGCAGGATCAACTTGAATTCCTACTGAAGAGATATGATGGCCTAAAACAATTCCCTCTTGCATCATCATAAAACACTTTTCACTATTTAAAGACAAATTGTGCTCCTTACATCTTTTTAATACTTTCTCCAAAATTTTTAAAGCTTCTTCATAAGTAACTCCATAAGTGGTGAAGTCATCCATGTAGATTTCCATAGAATCATGAGAAATGTTAGCAAAAATACTAATTACTGCCCTTTGAAATGTTGCAGGTGCGTTACACAGGCCAAAAGGTAGGACAAAGTAGGCAAAAGTTCCCCATGGAAAAGTAAAAGTTGTTTTTTCTTGATCCCTAGGGGCAATTTTAATTTGATTATACCCACTATATCCATCCAAAAAGGAGAAATACTTTTTACCAAACAATGAGTCTAACACTTGGTCAACAAATGGTAGTGGAAAATGATCCTTTTTAGTTGCAGTATTCAGCTCCCTTTAGTCTACACAAACTCTCCATTTTCCACCTTCTTTAGGAATGATCACCAGTGGAGATACCCATTGACTGTCTGAAATGGGGTAGATAAAACCAACATCAAGCAATTTTTGGAGCTCATTTTTAACTATTTCCTGGAGTGTTGGGTTTATCCTTCTTTGAGGCTGCCTAACAGGTGAACATGATTCTTTAATGTAGATCCTATGAGTACAAAGTTGAGGATCTATTCCCTTCATATCCCCATAGTCCCATGCAAAATATTTGTTTTGTTCTTGCAACATTGTGACTAGGGCAGTTTGTTGAGATTGAGGCAGCTGATTATTGATATTCAGATAGTGGCCTAGAGACAGTTCTATTTGCTTGGTAAGATCATTCATGGAGGCTATTGACAAAGGTGGTGTCTTATTTCTTGTGGAAGAAAATGTTGAAAAACTACAAGAATTTTAAGTGACAGACTCTCAGAATTTAGTTGTTGCAAGAAGCACTACTGAGGACAACTATCTAAAATAGATGGGCCACTCATATCAAAGTTGGACTGAAAAATTTGTAAAAGCAGGTCATCCTCACTTTGAAGCTGGGAAAATGGATTAGTTTAAAACATCATTAAGTGAGCCAATGAACTAAATTCTTCAGTTTCCTCACCTAAATCTGGCCAAATTGGCTGAGACAAGTCTGGCTGAGGCAAGTCTGGCTGAGGCTGGGCAGGTGGGTATAAAGCCAATTTCTTTGTTGACTGACCATCAGAAACTGTCATGTCTCCTGAATGACATCCTATAAAAGCATCAGTTGTGGCTAACCATGGTCTACCTAGGATGATAGGATATCCTCCCAAATTTGCTTTAGTGGACAATATGGTGAAATCTTCTGGGTATTCCCAAGACTCAAGGTTGACAATTATATCTTCCACCATGCCATCAGGTGTTACTATGGAACTATCAGCAAGTTGTAGGAAGGTAGGTGTAGACCTAATGGTTAAGATATTCAAATACTCTATAGTATGATTGGTCATTACATTGATGGATGCACCAAGGTCAATTAAAACATTCTTTACTATCTGACCATTAATATTTATTTGTACCACAGGACTCTTGGGGTCAACATATTTTGGCATGAGTACCTTCCCTAACATAATATCTGCAAAATGTCCTAGAACATGGATAGTTTGGAGATCCTTTTTCTTTCTTCCAAGTTTCTTCAAATAGGCTACCTTAATGGCTTTCTCATAAATTGGAACATCTTTAATAGCTTGAAAAAGGGGAATTTGAATGCGTACATTTTTTAGCTAATCCAAAATATCAAAGGTAGGCACTTCCACAGACTTTGGTGTAATGACTTGCAATCTCTGAGGAAAAGGTGGTTTGGCTTCATGTTGTTAGAGATAGTAGGTAAACTGTTAGGAATTTGAAAATGATGTAAACTAGTGATTTGTGAGATTTTTTCTACAGATTTTAAATTTTTTTTTTTTTAAAATTGAAATTAAATTGTAATTTTTTTGTGTCTCCTTCGATAACTAGTTTTTAATAGTAAACAACATTTTTAAAAAGTGGTGTGTACTTTGGATCGCATAATTTTTTTTCTACGAAGGATAAAATTTTGATTCTTTTGAATTTAGCTTGGTAACACTAGTATCTAGTTCTTTTATTTTGTTTCATAATGTTTTGTTGAATATCTTCTTGAAATTAAGTTTTTGAAGTCAAACCAATTACATTTTAGACATAGGTGCACTTTAGCTTGCATAATTTTTTTTGGTATGTATTGAAATTCGTTTTTTGTTTTTTTGTTGGAATGAGGACATCAATACCTAGTGCGTATATATTTTTCAAAATAAAATCTCAAATTTACTATTTTTTCACAATGATTTTTCACCAAATTTGATGTTCGATGAAAAACCTATGTTCAGTAAAACTAAAAACTAAAATATAAAATAAAGAAAAATATGTTAAATTTATAGTTGTTGGAAGCACGTTTCAATCACTATAGTACTCCAACTAGGTTTATCAATTTGACTCCATTTGCAGATCCTTTTCGAGCTTTGATAGTAAAAAAAATGAATAAATTTTGATATGGTGGAGGGGAAGGTGAAAAAAGAGGGGTTCATTCAAATCCCCTTCATTAGAAGGGCGGTTCATTAGAAAGGGGGGGGATTCATTCGAACCCCCTTCATTAGAAGGGGTAAGCCATTTTAAATTTTTTGATGGGCATTTCTAATTTTTCTTCATGCAAAAAATTGTAACCTATTACTGTGGGTTTACCCATAGAGGAGCACTTACAATGGACAACCTTGCCAACTTCAAGAAATAAGAGAAGAAGGATTGAAGAGAAGATGAAGATTTTTAGGATTTTTAAAGAGACCAAGAGTTTGCAAGAAGGTGAGTTCACGTCACATTCACCAAAATGTAGAGGTAATTTTCTACCCTCAAGATGACGAGGTCTTGAGGAGAAAAAAATCTCTCCACTACCTCAATTGGCATAGCTCAAGTGAATTAGAAATGGAGGAAAGTGAATTTTAGCAGAGTGCCTAAATTATTTGAACCTCCCAAATATCAAAAATTGAAAGTGCAGGACACATAGGTCTTTTGGATAGATCGACAAGCTCTCTGTCTAGGATGATAGCACATTGCGTTGGTGTCCTATATGGACATAAAAGGGGATTTTGTCACAAAAAATGAAAATAATTTGTGCACATGTCTATAGATATGAAAGGAGATGCAAAATATGAACGTACAAAATTAAATGTACTGAAAATAAAGTTGCTAAATGGAAATGAAGGGAAAATGACAAGAAGAGGTTTTAGATGTCATCAAAAGTATTTGATGAAGTTTAAGCCTACTTCAAAAATCTTTTTCCACTTGTACGTATACACATAAGACCAAAGAGAAATGTTTTGGTTGTTGTTTAGGATTTTATCTCAGTCAAACCTCTATATTGGTGCTTCCCCCTCCATGGACAACCTTAGAGAAGATAATAATGATAATAAACATGGAAAAGATAAAGAAAACCATATGCTAATCAAATACAGCAATAAAGTGCTCAAGAAAGGTTCTTGAAGAGTCGCTTCGTTTAAGCACCAAAAGCGAGGTGTGTTGGTGCAACAGAGGAGCAATAAGAACCTCCAAGATGACGATGGTTTTCTTACAAGATGAACTCATGCTACAACAATGGAGTTTCCTCTAAAATTCATGGATGAGATCTTGCAAGATGTGCGTGTAGAAAGATGGACAAAGCTTGTGAAGTGTTGTAGAATGGTGAAGAAAGATGTGTTTTTCCAAGAGAGCTAGAAAGAAAGAATGAAGAATTGATTCATGAAAAAGAAGATTGAATTTTTGTCTTTGCAAAAAAGAGGGACTTTTTGGTTCAAACAACCTGACGAATTCTCAATGTGGTTGCAGGTCCGTAGAGGCGTTACATTGCAAAAATGCAATAGGTGTAACATCTCAATGACCACCTTAGTCACATATTTTTGTGGGATGCTAGCATGACTCGCAAATATCTTTAGGACACACATTGGTCCATGGGAAAATCAGATGCAACAATCAAGGAATGGGGCATGCTAGATGGTGAAAATGGTTTGAGTTGATGGAGAGCATAATTATCTTAGTTTATCTAAAGCGGAAGGGATGTGTAGTGTAAAATTTAATAGGATTCAATTTACGACATTACATATAAAAATATCCTTGTTGGTGATCTTGAGCTTAGTTACCTCATGTGTGCGTACACACCATTTTATGAAGGCATCCTTGATTTTATTTTGATACATAATAATGATTTGTTAGTGTACATGTCTAGGGAATTAAATAACTATGTGATGTAATCATATAATTCATTTATATGTAATGTTTGTGGGCTACAATTATTGGGAATAGGATGCCATTCAATTGCATTCTAAACATATTTCATGTAACTCCCAAGTCCTTGGAATGTGTTGCACAACACTAGGATTAGAAAGAGATTAATTTGGAATAAAATAAACATTTAATTTGACATTTGTAGTTATTTATAAGTTTTAGGAGCATGTGGGGATGCCTTGGAGTGAGATCCTACAAAACAAGAGCACATGGGCACCCACATGGGAGGTGGGATCCACCTTGGTTCAGTTAACTGGTTGGAGAATTGAGTACACTTCATAAATGCATCTTAGGTTCCTACAAAATATGGATTTTTATTTATGCATGTTAAGGTCCTATAAAATAGGAGTTTCAGTTTGGTTCAGTTCAGTTATGTTATGTTCTAGTTATCTTCAGTTGCATGTTAGTTAATCTTAGTTGAATTGAGTTGCATGGACAAATAACAGGTTGATACATTCAATTAACAAATGGAGGATCATGCATGCACATTGTTTTGCATGAATTGGTAACAGATGTGTTTTATTAACAAAGATTAAGTTGGGCCCACCTTGGGTGCCCAAGTTGGCATCTTTGAGTTACAAATATTGCACAGAAAAGATATTTACATTGCTCAGTTAAGTGGGACCCATTTTGGATGCCTTCTTTGAGGATGAGCTTGCAGAAGATGTTTTTGACAACTACGAGGTTAACAGTTCAGTGTTGGGTGCCAACTTTGAGGGAGACTCTTGTTTGACTTGTGCATGCATATGAGAACTCAACTTGGCATCCCTAGGCATGGATTTTCTCAAGAGGCTTTGTGATATTATATATGTTAACTCTTATGAGTTTTTAAGCAAGAATATTGTTTATTATCGCAGAAATTGTATGAGAGAGTTTTGTGAGAAAATATTGTAGGTTGTGAAGAATATTTTTTGAAGAACAAAGGAAGCATATCAAGGAAAATTGAATAAGTGTTATTGTAATCTTAATTGAAAATGTTAAATAATACAAGCAATACCAATTCTGGTGGAGTTTTTTCCTGAAAGGGTTTCTCCACGTACATGTTGTGTCCTTTTTATCATGTCTTATATTTCTTCTACAATCTTCTATCTACTTTCTACAACATTAAAATTGATCTAATTCAAGATTAATCATACACAAGAGAATGTGACAAAGAATACTAAAATTGAATCTACAATTACATAGGATTTACAAATTTTAAGCTACATTTTTACTATAGTTTTACCTTTATTTTCAACATTTGGTATCAGAGCTAATGGTTGGGTAGAGTTCGGGATGCCTTTCTCTTAAAAGTTTGAAGGTTTTTTGGTTGTAGTGGGAGATTTTAATATTGTGTCAATTTCTGATTTGAAAAATTAGTGTGTTGCAATGGGTTCTACTTCTCGTTTAGATATTGAAAGGTTCAATGGATCTGGTTATGAGATGTGGAAACTAAAAATGGAGGATCTCCTTGAAGAGAGAGATTAGTGGTTAGCTTTTGTAACGAGACAAAGTCTCCTACAATGATGTCAGATGAGGATTGGGCTAAGCTTGATAAGAAGGCAAGAGGGACCATAAAATTATGTCTTGCTAATGTTATTCTCTTGAATGTTTCAGATGAAACTATCGCATATAAGTTGTGGAAAAGAATAGGTGATATCTATCAAACCAAAAGTCTTAATAATAAGTTGTATCTGAAAAGATAGTTGTATTCTTTATAGATGAAAGATGGTGATTTTGTTGCACATCATTTAAATACTTTTAAATTGATTATGAGTTAGTTAGCATCTGTAGATGTAAGCTAGAAGATTAAGATAAATGAATTTTGTTACTTTGTTCTTTACCAGAGTCTTGGGAAAATCAAATTGTTGCTATCAGTGGTAGTGGTGCAGATCCAAAGATGGACAATATAATTCCTTCTCTCATATCAGAGGAGATGAGGAGGAATTCCAAAGAGGAATCCCAAGATGCCTTGTTTGTAAGAGGAGGGCTTGAGAAAAAGGAACCTAAGGGAGACAAAGAAGGAAAGGGTAAGTCCAAAGGATGGGCTAAAACCCCTGGTAAGAGTAAGGTAAAGTGTTGGAACTATAGGAAACCGAGACATGTGAAGAAGGATTGTAAGAAGAAGAAAAATAATTTTGATTCTTCTATAGAGGAATCCTCGGATGACAGTAATGATGCATTGGTTATTTCAGCTAATATTGTTTGTGATAACTCTTTGCTTGATGTTTCAGAGTGATCTTCATGGAGAGGATGGTAGTCACAATGCCATGTGTGACTCGATACCATGGTTTAGTGGCAGTTGTTGGCAGTGATGTGGATGCATCATTGGTATGGTTAGCTTCATGTGATTGGGGATATGTTTTCTTGGTTTAGAGTGGTTATGCCATGATTTACTCTTGTTGCATTTAGAGTTTGACATGGTACTTGTTCTCTTGAGACTAGGATGTTTATGTATGTTATGATGCATGTGATCTCCTTGGAGGAGATGGTTAGATCATGGATGTCATGTTTATGTTTCTAATTCATGATTGGAGCTTTGGCATTGATTGTAGAAATTCTCTTTGTATTGGGTACATCAATCATTTACTTGATTACTTCATGATGGTGTTGTGTTGCATTTGGAGTTTGGCATGGATTGGTTGGTTACAGGTCCTCATGGATACTTGGATAAATAGGCGAGGCTTGAGTTCTCTTATGGTAAGAGATATATGTTGGAATGGTTACTTGTAAGAAAATATTTTCTCAATAGTAAAGACTGAAAGCCTACACCTTGGTTGGACATTAGTTCAACAAACTCAGAAGTTCTTTATTTGAGAGGTATTTTCCCATTATATCTTTCAAGATGTGTTATGTTTCATGCTTTGATTTCTCATGGGATTGAGTTGATTCATGGTTGATTATGGAGACTCGTTTAAGGATGGTTTAGCATGAGTTTATATGTTTTATCTTTCATAGATATGGATCTTGAGCTATGGATAGTTAGTTTTGGAGGATTCATTTTGAAGGATGTTATGACATGGTTTATGGTCTGACTTATAGTTATGGGGATAGTTACCTTGAGTTTGATCTTCTTGGTTTAAAGATTATGGTTTTAGTTGACCTTTTAGGAGCTATATAGTTAAGAACAATTTCTTTGATTGTGTTGAGGCCATGGATGATCTTCATTTAGTAGATGGTTATCACGATGTCTTGGATAGGTTGGTTACATGTTTTAGTGGGAGTTTTTGACAGTGATGGTTTTTATGTTTATATTTTTGCCATGCATAGCTCGGTATTACAGTTCTGTGGGAGCTTTAGTAGGATATGGTTATCTTCATGAAATTTGGAGAGGTTGTAGTTTTTTGGGTTTTTGAGTATTAATCATTTTCTTGGAGCTTCATGATTATGCAGGTTGCATTTGAAGTTGGCATGGATTGATTGGTGGGTGCTCATGGATACTACAAGGACTTGAAAAATTTATTGATTGAGAAAGTTGACACTTTAATCAATGTTGCAGAAAAGTTCTTGTGGTGCAGGAAGGATATTGGCCTTGAGTCCTATACTTGATTTATATTAAATGATTCCTTGTTTAGAATAATTGCAATGATAATGTCAAGTGGTAGAATTTTGGGAATAGGATGCCATTTAATTACATTCTAAACATATTTCATGTAACTCCTAAGTCCTTGGAATGTGTTGCACAACACTCAGATTAGAAAAAGATTAATTTGGAATGAAATAAACATTTAATTTGACATTTGTAGTTATTTCTAAGTGTTCGGAGCATGTGGGGATGCCTTGGAGTGAGCTCCTACAAAATAGGAACACATGGGTGCCCACATGGGAGGTGTGATCCACCTTGGTTTAGTTAACTAGTTGGTGAATTGAGTACACTTCAGAAATGCATCTTAGGTTCCTAAAAAATAGGGATTTTGATTTATGCATGTTGTGATCCTATAAAATAGGAGGTTCAGGTAAGTTATGTTTCAGTTATCTTTAGTTGCATGTTAGTTAATCTTAGTTGACTTGAGTTGCATGGATAGATAATAGGTTGATACATCTAGTTAACAAATGGAGGATCATGCACATTTTTTTGCATGAATCGGTAATAGATGTGTTTCAGTTAAAAAAAATTAACTCGGGCCCACCTTGGGTGACCAAGTTGGCATCTTTGAGTTACAACTATTGCATGGAAAATATATTTATATTGCTCAGTTAAGTGGGACCCATTTTGGATGTCTTCTTTGAGAATGAGCTTGCAAAAGATATTTTTGACAACTACGAGGTTAACAATTTAGTGTTGGGTGCCAAATTTGAGGGAGACTCTTGTTTGACTTTGTGCATGCATATGAGAACTCAACTTGGCAACCCTAGGCACGAATTTTCTCAAGAGGCTTTGTGATATTATATATGTTAACTCTTATGAGTTTGTAAGCAAGAAGATTATCTATTATTGTAGAAATTGTATGAGAGAGTTTTGTGAGAAAATATAGCAAGTTGTGAAGAAGATTTATTGAAGAACAAATGAAGCATATCAAAGAGAATTGAATAAGTGTTATTGCAATCTTAATCAAAGGTTAAATAAAACAAGCAAGACCAATTCTGGTGGATTTTTTTCCCACAAGGGTTTCTCCACGTACATGTTGTGTCCTTTCTATTATGTCTTATATTTCTTCTACAATCTTTTGTCTACTTTCTACAATATTAAAATTGATCTAATTCAAGATTAATCATACACAAGAGATTGTGACAAAGAATACTAAAATTGAATCTACAGTTACACAAGATTTATAAATTTTAAGCTACATTTTTACTACAGTTTTACCTTCATTTTTAACAACAATTATGGTAAAACATGTAGGCTACATTCTAAATAGTTATGGCCTTGGAGATAGTCTTATATCAACAAGAACATGATCTAAAACATGTTTAATAAAAATGATAACAAGCATAGGAATTCGTTTGTGACATATGAGGATTGACAACTCCTCATGGGTTGAATGTTTTAGTAAGTGTTAAAAATATATGATATTTGATACATCTATGCATTTATATACAATAAATGATATGGTCATCGTCCATAATAAGATAATATTATATTCATAGACCACATCAACTATGTGTAGTGTGTATGCATATAACAAGTATACAAACTATAATATTTGTTTATTTATAAAATATTTTGATATTGTTATTAAATGTCATGTAGTTGCTTGTAGTGTGTCTAATTATAAAATATAATTTATTAATAATATCTATAAACTACAATCATGATATTTATGTATTTTCATGTTTTATAATCCACATTATGCTTTTCTTTTGAATGTAGTTATCAACCTTTTCATATATAGTGTTTGTATATTATGTAAGACATTACAATTGTATATAAGTGGATTGTGATGATAAATGAGAATAAAAAATTCAATTGCATTCAAGAGATGATGATGCATCCAACAATGTGTATTACATAAAAATAGACAAGTCTGCACGCTTTCTTTTAATTTCTAAAACTAATACATTTTAGGTAGCTTTTTACATAATGTATTTATATTTTGACCAACTATAATGCTATTGGAAAGACACATGCACTAACAAGATAATTATCAAATGATCCTTTTTGTGGTTAATACTCATGGTAAAATTTGGTATTTTTACAAATAATCATGGATACATTACATTATAAGGAACTATAACAAGATATTGTAAATTACCAATTTACTTGGTTGATTAATTGCAAAGTCTCAATCTAGTATATGTCTAAGATTAACGAAATCGTGCAAAATGCTAATGAGCTCCTATCTCTATCATATTCCACTATATACATTTATTTTTAATTTTAAAAGTGTCATCTCTCGACATATCCTTTTACAAGCTTACAATTCTCAAATGAATGTCATTATGATCATTTATTGAAAATCATATATTTGAAATTAAAATCATGTAAAATTTTGAACAAATACCTACACTCAAACCATCTTATATTCTCACCTAGCATTGATAGTTAAAATGGAAATTTTAAGCAATATTCACCCTAGTTTTAATCAAAAGGAAAAATATTAGTCTTATAGATTCCAATATTTGACTATAACTACTTATAATTCAATCATAACTTATAGTAGAGAAAATGACACAAATAATTTTTTATTTCAAGATTGGCATGTCCCTTGGTGCATCCTTCAATAAGTTTACATTGTGATCATGTATTCAAAATTGTATATTTAAATCCAAATCATGTAAAACTTTGAAAAAATGACCTACACGTAAATCTCCTCTTCTCACCCACCTTTGACAATTGAAATGGACCTTTTAAGAATTATTCACCTCAATTAAATCTAAGAGAAAAATATTAGTCTTATAGATTCTAAGATTTGACTACAACTACTTATAAATCAATGACAACTTGTAGTTGAAAAAATGACACAAATAGTTTTTTTATTTCAAAAATCCCTTGGTGCATCATTTGACGAGTTTATAATGCTCGAATGAAGGCCATTGTGATCATGTATTCAAAATTGTATATTTAAAGCTAACTCATGTAAAAATTTGAACAAATAACCTACACTTAAACCATTTCATCTTCTCACCTACCTTTGACAAGTAAAATGGACCTTTTTAAACAATATTCACCTCAGTTAAATCTAAAGGAAAACTCTTAGTCTTATAGATTCCAAGATTTGACTCCAACTACTTATAAAACAATCACAACTTGTGATTGACACCATGACACAAATATTTTTCAAGTTTAAAATTGACACCCTTGACACATCTTTCAATAGTTTACAACACTCAAATGAAAAACATTACAATCATGTATTGAAAGTGATATATTTTAAGAAAATCCTGCAAAACTTTGAACAAATAGCTTGCATTCAAACCATCTCATTTTCTCACCCACCTTTGACAACTAAAATGGACCTTTTAATTAATATTCACCTTGGTTAAATAAAAAGGAAAATATTTAATCTTATAGATTCTAGATTTGGATCCAGTTATTTATAAAACAACCACAACTTGTGGATGACAAAAATATTTATCAGTGAATGGAAGGTTTGGTAGGAATCTTCCTACAATGTCTCTTCTTCTATGCATGTAATGGACTTAATTGAAAATTGAAGTATTTTGAAATTTCTTGAATAATCACACTAACTACAGCTAATAATGACTATGACAGGTTCTCAGCTTGACACCATCACCGACAACGGTGCCAAAAATGGTTGTCGCCCACAAAAGGATATAAAAATCACAGCAAATCCAAACCTGGGAATTGGACATTCCATCAGGTGACTAATATCTTCTTATGGTTGTTCATTTACATTGTTAAACCAGGGAACGTATACTTGAAATGGAGCAGCACAGTATGTGCACTAAAAATCGATTTCAGCCACAAATTACTAGAAACAAATGCTTGAAAGGAATTCTACTTCTGATGTAGGAACGTAAGGAAAATTCTTCTCAACTTAAGCATAACTTAATTAAAGTAGAAATTATGATAACTATTACTGAGAAACAAACCATGAACTAGTCTTATGTTGCAGGAACAAACACAGGGATGGATTCCTTATGCTGTAGGAACATTATAAGACTGAGTTTGCACTGAAACTTCCTGGAATGAAATTCTAACTGATAAACAACAGGAAATAAACAACTAACTATAGATACTCACTAAGTGGGCCCCCTTAGTAAGCATCAACCAATCTATGCAAGAATTGAACTCAAAACTTCATCAGCTTTTATTCATAAACTTGGAATCATATACATGGTCACTCTGCTTGTAAGAAAACTAAAACAAAACTCTGTTTCTCATTATAACACTAATCTTAACATACTTTGTTCTATTTCTAATCTCTAGTCTAGTCTAATCTCCTCTAATATGTTCACTCGTGTGGGAGGAACATTTATTTATAGAAAGGTAACTAACCAACTCACTTAACAGAGAAAGATGTGGACATAAATGCTTCCTAATGTCGAGGAACAGACTTCTCATAAATGAGAGTATATCTGTTCAACTGATCCAGAGAGAATCTAGCATTCCACTCTTCCTAGATTGATGGTCACTTATGTTTGCTCCCAACGACTCGGGCAGAGAGTCTTCGCTGGAACAACTTCCTCGATGTCGTGTTGGAAATGGACTTTACTACAAGGTCGAGTTATACTGCGCTTGACTTGTTCATGCTTCTTTAACAACCTACGAAACACATGGCGACCGAGGCGAAAGAAGGCATGCATATAATAACATGATACTCATTCATTAATCACACATATTAAATCCATCTCATTAACTCAAAAACCGCATGCATCATATCAGTCAATTGGGAGGTCAAATAGGGCAAAGAATATAGACATTCAGAGATATTAAGCTGCAGGAATATAGGAATGTGTTGCCATAAGACACTACACGATTTTAGATAAAAAGTTTATAATCAAAGAGTTAAAACAACCATTAACAAAAGAGTAAGGGCATTTAAAAATACATCATGATATACAAATTATGAACATATTTTGGGCTCATCATTTACAATAGATCTATCATTCTTCATGTTATGAGATTTCACAATGAATTCAATTCCATCTTTAAACAAATGATACATTTTATGTTCCCTGTACAAAATTTCCTTTTTGTCATACAAGTAAGGACTTCCTAAAAGCATCCCACAAATGTCAAGTGGAATTACATCTAACTCTACCCATCTACAAACTTGGATGTGATTGCAAATCATAGTTTAAATTGTGTCGACATGTAACCGAGCATTATCATGCACCCAACATAATGGATATGATTGTGGATGAGGTGTTTTTAGTCTCAATTTCTTAACAACTTGTTCAAAGATTAAGTTCACTTGTGATCCACTATCTATGAGTGTATCAATTTTTCTTTATTTCACGATAGTACTTATATGAAACAATTTTTTCCTTTTATTTTCATCAAGGATCTCATTACACTTTAAAGAAGAAGCAAGGGAACTAGTACTGTCAACATGATTGATACCTTTTATACCCACAACTATTATCTTGGTTTCATTGTCAGAATTTGATCTGAGGTCCTGCACGATAGTTGTGGTTTTTTTCTTACCCTTTCGATCCTTGAATCACTTTGGTTTCTGATCAACATGCAATTTCCAACATTTTTCATCTTTGTGTCTTGTCTTTTTGTAGTGTGAGCAATATGGATTTTCCTCCTCTTTCTTCACAAAAGTTGTTTGCTACATTTCCTTCTTCCCTTTCTTGCTTCCTTTTTGCTTACTAGATTCCATTGAGAAACTGTCATGGCTATTCTTTGTGCTTGTTTCAAGATGAATGGCTTGCACACTAACCTCATCAATGTTTGTTAGATTGAACATAAGTATTATATGCCTCAAATTTCCATGCAATCCACCTATATACTTCAACAAATTTTCTTGTGTATATAATGGAATACCCAAAATTAAAGCTCTTTTCCTACATTCAAGTGTATATTCCTATACAATTTGTCCTTTCTCTTGCCGCAATGATTTCCAATTCATTACTGCTTGTTGCATGTGACCTAATGGATAAAATTGTTTCTTAAGTGCAATTATAAACTCAAACCAAGAAGAAATAAATTTACCATATCGACTAAGATCTTCTTGAGTTTTTCTCTCCCACCAGATTAAGGTTTTGCCTCCCAGGTGAAGAGTGGCTAATTGGATCTTTGAAGTATCATTAGTAAACTTTTGAATCCTACAATAAACTTCAATTTGCTTTATCCAATTATCAAGTTTCTCTACATCCATTTCTCCATTATAAGTTGGCAATTCAGATTTAACATCAAGCTTTAACAAAGGTGTACTAGAATTAGGTTTCCTAACAATCGACTAACTTGGGAGATGCCACCTCGGGTGCCACATGGCACCATTTCATTATACATGTGGCACCATTCTATTTGCCAACTCAATGCCACATGTTGAAGCATAACTGGTCCAAGTCAACTCTATCACTACGTCGACTGCCACACATGCTGCCACATGTCAATTGTCTATCATGTCAACTCAACACCATGTTAGTTGTACAAATGCCACATGTCAAGCTCTAGTGATGCCACATCATCATGCTGACATCATCATCTATGCCTAGTCAACCTTTTTTCTGCACAACTTTGATCGGCCATAACTTTCACGTATAGACTTTGATTGATGTGATTCAAGCAACATCAAAATCGTCTCAATGAGCTCTTCAACTTGGTGTCATTTTTGTCTAATTTGGAGATGATTAATTTTTTGGCCTAGAGTCTTCCTCTAGAATCCTTGGTCCTACCAAAATTTGACTGAGCATAACTTTTGTTTATGACCTCCTCTTGACGTGATTCAAGCCACGTCAAGACCATATCAGTGAGCTCTACGCAATGGTGATGCTTTCATTAGATTTTGGGACTATGAATTTTTTAGGTCTTCTAGATCCTCCTGGATCATCTAGTAGGACTATACCTATTAGGGTTTATGGTAGGTCTCAATATTCTTCTTACAATGTGTCTAAAGGTAGTAGACTAGGTTGTAAATTTCATAGGGGTCATCCCACAATAATGGGTTACACTTTTTGACCCAACTTGACATTGAAATCAACATTTTCAAAAAAAAAATCACTTTCTGACACCTATAGTAGGTAAACTGTTAGGAATTTGAAAATGATGTAAACTAGTGATTTGTGAGATTTTTTCTTTAGATTTTAAATGTATTTTTTAAAAAAAATTGAAATTAAATTGTAATTTTTTTGCGTCTCCTTCGATAACTAGTTTTTAATAGTAAACAACATTTTTAAAAAGTGGTGTGTACTTTGGCTCGCATAAATTTTTTTCTACAAAGGATAAAATTTTGATTCTTTTGAATTTAGCTTGGTAACACTAGTATCTAGTTCTTTCATTTTGTTTCATAACGTTTTGTTGAATATCTTCTTGTAATTAAGTTTTTGAAGTCAAACCAATTACATTTTAGACATAGGTGCACTTCAGCTTGCATAATTTTTTTTGGTATGTATTGAAATTCGTTTTTTGTTTTTTTGTTGGAATGAGGACATCAATACCTAGTGCGTATATATTTTTCAAAAACAAATCTCAAATTTACTATTTTTTCACAATGATTTTTCACCAAATTTGATGTTCGATGAAAAACCTATGTTCAATAAAACTAAAAACTAAAATATAAAATAAAGAAAAATATGTTAAATTTATAGTTGTTGGAAGCACGTTTCAATCACTATAGTACTCCAACTAGGTTTATCAATTTGACTCCATTTTCAGCTCCTTTCCGAGCTTTGATAGTAAAAAAAATGAATAAATTTTGATATGGTGGAGGGGAAGGTGAAAAAAGAGGGGTTCATTCAAATCCCCTTCATTAGAAGGGGGGTTCATTAGAACAGGGGGAGGGATTCATTTGAACCCCCTTCATTAGAAGGGATAAGCCATTTTAATTTTTTTGATGGGCATTTCTAATTTTTCTTCACGCAAAAAATTGTAACCTATTACTGTGGGTTTACCCATAGAGGAGCACTTACAATGGACAACCTTTCCAACTTCAAGAAATAAGAGAAGAAGGATTGAAGAGAAGATGAAGATTTTTAGGATTTTTAAAGAGACCAAGAGTTTGCAAGAATGTGAGTTCACGTCACATTCACCAAAATGTAGAGGTAATTTTCTACCCTCAAGATGACAAGGTCTTGAGGAGAAAAAAATCTCTCCACTACCTCAATTGGCATAGCTCAAGTGAACTAGAAATGGAGGAAAGTGAATTTTAGCAGAGTGCCTACATTATTTGAACCTCCCAAATATCAAAAATTGAAAGTGCAGGACACATAGGTCTTTTGGATAGATCGAAAAGCTCTTTGTCTAGGATGATAGCACATTGCATTGGTGTCCTATATGGACATAAAAGGGGATTTTGTCACAAAAAATGCAAAGTTTTGTGCACATGTCTATAGATATGAAAGGAGATGCAAAATATGAATGCACAAAATTAAAGGTACTAAAAATAAAGTTGCTAAATGGAAATGAAGGGAAAATGACAAGAAGAGGTTTTAGATGTCATCAAAAGTATTTGATGAAGTTTAAGCCTACTTCAAAAATCTTTTTCCACTTGTACGTATACACATAAGACCAAAGAGAAATGTTTTGGTTGTTGTTTAGGATTTTATCTCAGTCAAACCTCTATATTGGTGCTTCCCCCTCCATGGACAACCTTAGAGAAGATAATAATGATAATAAACATGGAAAAGATAAAGAAAACCATATGCTAATCAAATACAGCAATAAAGTGCTCAAGAAAGGTTCTTGAAGAGTCGCTTTGTTTAAGCACCAAAAGCGAGGTGTGTTGGTGCAACAGAGGAGCAATAAGAACCTCCAAGATGACGATGGTTTTCTTACAAGATGAACTCATGCTACAACAATGGAGTTTCCTCTAAAATTCATGGATGAGATCTTGCAAGATGTACGTGTAGAAAGATGGACAAAGCTTGTGAAGTGTTGTAGAATGGTGAAGAAAGATGTGTTTTTCCAAGAGAGCTAGAAAGAAAGAATGAAGAATTGATTCATGAAAAAGAAGATTGAATTTTTGTCTTTGCAAAAAAGAGGGACTTTTTGGTTCAAACAACCTGATGAATTCTCAATGTGGTTGCAGGTCCGTAGAGGCGTTACAATGCAAAAATGCTATAGGTGTAACATCTCAATGACCACCTTAGTCACATATTTTTGTGGGATGCTAGCATGACTCACAAATATCTTTAGGACACACATTGGTCCATGGGAAAATCAGATGAAACAATCAAGGAATGGGGCATGCTAGATGGTGAAAATGGTTTGAGTTGATGGAGAGCATAATTATCTTAGTTTATCTAAAGCGGAAGGGATGTGTAGTGTAAAATGTAATAGGATTCAATTTACGACATTACATATAAAAATATCCTTGTTGGTGATCTTGAGCTTAGTTACCTCATGTGTGCGTACACACCATTTTATGAAGGCATCCTTGATTTTATTTTGATACATAATAATGATTTGTTAGTGTACATGTCTAGGGAATTAAATAACTATGTGATGTAATCATATAATTCATTTATATGTAATGTTTGTGGGCTACAATTATTGGGAATAGGATGCCATTCAATTGCATTCTAAACATATTTCATGTAACTCCTAAGTCCTTGGAATGTGTTGCACAACACTAGGATTAGAAAGAGATTAATTTGGAATAAAATAAACATTTAATTTGACATTTGTAGTTATTTATAAGTTTTAGGAGCATGTGGGGATGCCTTGGAGTGAGATCCTACAAAACAAGAGCACATGGGCACCCACATGGGAGGTGGGATCCACCTTGGTTCAGTTAACTGGTTGGAGAATTGAGTACACTTCATAAATGCATCTTAGGTTCCTACAAAATATGGATTTTATTTATGCATGTTAAGGTCCTATAAAATAGGAGCTTCAGTTCAGTTCAGTTCAGTTCGGTTATGTTTTAGTTATCTTCAGTTGCATGTTAGTTAATCTTAGTTGAATTGAGTTTCATGGATAAATAACAGGTTGATACATTCAATTAACGGATGGAGGATCATGCATGCACATTGTTTTGCATGAATCGGTAACATATGTGTTTTATTAACAAAGATTAACTTGGGCCCACCTTGGGTGCCCAAGTTGGCATCTTTGAGTTACAAATATTGCATGGAAAAGATATTTATATTGCTCAGTTAAGTGGGACCCATTTTGGACGCCTTCTTTGAGGATGAGCTTGTAGAAGATATTTTTGACAACTACGAGGTTAACACTTCAGTGTTGGGTGCCAACTTTGAGGGAGCCTCTTGTTTGACTTGTGCATGCATATGAGAACTCAACTTGGCATCCCTAGGCGTGGATTTTCTCAAGAGGCTTTGTGATATTATATATGTTAACTCTTATGAGTTTTTAAGCAAGAATATTGTTTATTATTGCAGAAATTGTATGAGAGAGTTTTGTGAGAAAATATTGTAGGTTGTGAAGAATATTTTTTGAAGAAAAAAGGAAGCATATCAAGGAGAATTGAATAAGTGTTATTGTAATCTTAATTGAAAATGTTAAATAATACAAGCAATACCAATTCTGGTGGAGTTTTTTCCTGAAAGGGTTTCTCCACGTACATGTTGTGTCCTTTTTATCATGTCTTATATTTCTTCTACAATCTTCTATCTACTTTCTACAACATTAAAATTGATCTAATTCAAGATTAATCATACACAAGAGAATGTGACAAAGAATACTAAAATTGAATCTACAATTACATAGGATTTACAAATTTTAAGCTACATTTTTACTATAGTTTTACCTTTATTTTCAACATTTAGTATCAAAGCTAATGGTTGGGTAGAGTTTGGGATGCCTTTCTCTTAAAAGTTTGAAGGTTTTTTGGTTGTAGTGGGAGATTTTAATATTGTGTCAATTTCTGATTTGAAAAATTAGTGTGTTGCAATGGGTTCTACTTCTCGTTTAGATATTGAAAGGTTCAATGGATCTGGTTATGAGATGTGGAAACTAAAAATGGAGGATCTCCTTGAAGAGAGAGATTAGTGGTTAGCTTTTGGTAATGAGACAAAGTCTCCTACAATGATGTCAGATGAGGATTGGGCTAAGCTTGATAAGAAGGCAATAGGGACCATAAAATTATGTCTTGCTAATGTTATTCTCTTGAATGTTTCAGATGAAACTATCACATATAAGTTGTGGAAGAGAATAGGCGATATCTATCAAACCAAAAGTCTTAATAATAAGTTGTATCTGAAAAGATAGTTGTATTCTTTATAGATGAAAGATGGTGATTTTGTTGCACATCATTTAAATGCTTTTAATTTGATTATGAGTTAGTTAGCATCTGTAGATGTAAGCTAGAAGATTAAGATAAATGAATTTTGTTACTTTCTTCTTTACCAGAGTCTTGGGAAAATCAAATTGTTGAACATTATCAGTGGTAGTGGTGCAGATCCAAAGATGGACAGTATAATTCCTACTCTCATATCAGAGGAGATGAGGAGGAAGTCCAAAGAGGAATCCCAAGATGCCTTGTTTGTAAGAGGAGGGCCTAAGAAAAAGGAACCTAAGGGAGACAAGGAAGGAAAGGGTAAGTCCAAAGGATGGTCTAAAACCCCTGGTAAGAGTAAGGTAAAGTGTTGGAACTATAGGAAATTGAGACATGTGAAGAAGGATTGTAAGAAGAAGAAAAATAGTTTTGATTCTTCTATAGAGGAATCCTCAGATGACAATAATGATGCATTGGTTATTTCAGCTAATATTGTTTGTGATAACTCTTTGCTTGATGTTTCAGAGTGATCTTCATGGAGAGGATGGTAGTCACGATGCCATGTGTGACTTGGTACCACGGTTTAGTGGGAGTTGTTGGCAGTGATGTGTATGCATCACTGGTATGGTTAGCTTCATGTGATTGGGGATATGTTTTCTTGGTTTAGAGTGGTTATGCCATGATTTACTCTTGTTGCATTTAGAGTTTGACATGGTACTTGTTCTCTTGAGACTGGGATGTTTATGTATGTTATGATGCATGTGATCTCCTTGGAGGAGATGGTTAGATCATGGATGTCATGTTTATGTTTCTAATTCATGATTGGAGCTTTGACATTGATTGTAGAAGTTCTCTTTGTATTGGGTACATTAATCATTTACTTGATTACTTCATGATGGTGTTGTGTTGCATTTGGAGTTTGGCATGGATTGGTTGGTTACAGGTCCTCATGGATACTTGGATAAATAGGCGAGGCTTGAGTTCTCTTATGGTAAGAGATATATGTTGGAATGGCTACTTCTAAGAAATTATTTTTTCAACAGTAAAGACCGAAAGCCTACACCTTGGTTGGACATGAGTTCAACACACTCAGAAGTTCTTTATTTGAGAGGTATTTTCCCATTATATCTTTCAAGATGTGTTATGTTTCATGCTTTGATTTCTCATGGGATTGAGTTGATTATGGAGACTCATTTAAGGATGGTTTAGCATGAGTTTATATGTTTTATCTTTCATAGATATGGATCTTGAGCTATGGATAGTTAGTTTTAGAGGATTCATTTTGAAGGATGTTATGACATGGTTTATTGTCTGATTTATAGTTATGGGGATAGTTACCTTGAGTTTGATCTTCTTGGTTTAAAGATTATGGTTTTACTTGACCTTTTAGGAGCTGTATAGTTAAGAACAATTTCTTTGATTGTGTTGAGGCCATGGATGATCTTCATTTAGTAGATGGTTATCACGATGTCTTGGATAGGTTGGTTACATGTTTTAGTGGGAGTTTTTTACAGTGATGGTTTTTATGTTTATATTTTTGCCATGCATAGCTCGGTATTACAGTTCTATGGGAGCTTTAGTAGGATATGGTTATCTTCATGGAATTTGGAGAGGTTGTAGTTTTTTGGGTTTTGAGTATTAATCATTTTCTTGGAGCTTCGTGATTATGTAGGTTGCATTTGAAGTTGGCATGGATTGATTGGTGGGTGCTCATGGATACTACAAGGACTTGGGAAAGTTATTGATTGAGAAAGTTGACACTTTAATCAATGTTGCAGAAAATTTCTCGTGGTACTGGAAGGACATTGGCCTTGAGTCCTATACTTGATTTATATTAAATGATTCCTTGTTTAGAATAATTGCAATGATAATGTCAAGTGGGAGAATTTTTGGAATAGGATGACATTTAATTACATTCTAAACATATTTCATGTAACTCCTAAGTCCTTGGAATGTGTTGCACAACACTCAGATTAGGAAGAGATTAATTTGGAATGAAATAAACATTTAATTTGACATTTGTAGTTATTTCTAAGTGTTCGGAGCATGTGGGGATGCCTTGGAGTGAGCTCCTACAAAATAGGAACATGGGCGCCCACATGGGAGGTGTGATCCACCTTGGTTTAGTTAACTAGTTGGTGAATTGAGTACACTTCAGAAATGCATCTTAGGTTCCTAAAAAATAGGGATTTTGATTTATGCATGTTGTGACCCTATAAAATAGGAGGTTCAGGTAAGTTATGTTTCAGTTATCTTTAGTTGCATGTTAGTTAATCTCAGTTGACTTGAGTTGCATGGATAGATAATAGGTTGATACATCTAGTTAACAAATGGAGGATCATGCATGCACATTTTTTCGCATGAATCGGTAATAGATGTGTTTCAGTTAAAAAAGATTAACTCGGGCCCACGTTGGGTGACCAAGTTGGCATCTTTGAGTTACAACTATTGCATGGAAAATATATTTATATTGCTCAGTTAAGTGGGACCCATTTTGGATGTCTTCTTTGAGGATGAGCTTGCAAAAGATATTTTTGACAACTACGAGGTTAACAATTTAGTGTTGGGCGCCAACTTTGAGGGAGACTCTTGTTTGACTTTATGCATGCATATGAGAACTCAACTTGGCAACCCTAGGCACAAATTTTCTCAAGAGGCTTTGTGATATTATATATGCTAACTCTTATGAGTTTGTAAGCAAGAAGATTGTCTATTATTGCAAAAATTGTATGAGAGAGTTTTGTGAGAAAATATTACAAGTTGTGAAGAAGATTTATTGAAGAACAAAGGAAGCATATCAAAGAGAATTGAATAAATGTTATTGCAATCTTAATCAAAGGTTAAATAAAACAAGCAAGACCAATTCTGGTGGATTTTTTTCCCGAAAGGGTTTCTCCATGTACATGTTGTGTCCTTTCTATTATGTCTTATATTTCTTCTACAATCTTTTGTCTACTTTCTACAATATTAAAATTGATCTAATTCAAGATTAATCATACACAAGAGATTGTGACAAAGAATACTAAAATTGAATCTACAGTTACACAAGATTTATAAATTTTAAGCTACATTTTTACTACAGTTTTACCTTCATTTTTAACAACAATTATGGTAAAACATGTAGGCTACATTCTAAATAGTTATGGCCTTGGAGATAGTCTTATATCAACAAGAACATGATCTAAAACATGTTTAATAAAAATGATAACAAGCATAGGAATTCGTTTGTGACATATGAGGATTGACAACTCCTCATGGGTTGAATGTTTTAGTAAGTGTTAAAAATATATGATATTTGATACATCTATGCATTTATATACAATAAATGATATGGTCATCCTCCATAATAAGATAATATTATATTCATAGACCACATTAGCTATGTCTAGTGTGTATGCATATAACAAGTAGACAAACTATAATATTTGTTTGTTTATAAAATATTTTGATATTATTATTAAAGGTCATGTAGTTGCTTGTAGTGTGTCTAATTATAAAATATAATTTATTAATAATATCTATAAACTACAATCATGATATTTATGTATTTTCATGTTTTATAATCCACATTATGCTTTTCTTTTGAATGTAGTTATCAACCTTTTCATATATAGTGTTTGTATATTATGTAAGACATTACAATTGTATATAAGTGGATTGTGATGATAAATGATAATAAAAAATTCAATTGCATTCAAGAGATGATGATGCATCCAACAATGTGTATTACATAAAAATAGACAAGTCTGCACGCTTTCTTTTAATTTCTAAAACTAATAAATTTTAGGTAGCTTTTTACATAATGTATTTATATTTTGACCAACTATAATGCTATTGGAAAGACACATGCACTAACAAGATAATTATCAAATGATCCTTTTTGTGGTTAATACTCATGGTAAAATTTGGTATTTTTATAAATAATCATGAATACATTACATTATAAGGAACTATAACAAGATATTGTAAATTACCAATTTACTTGGTTGATTAATTGCAAAGTCTCAATCTAGTATATGTCTAAGATTAATGAAATCATGCAAAATGCTAATGAGCTCCTATCTCTATCATAATCCACTATATACATTTATTTTTAATTTTAAGATTGTCATCTCTCGACATATCCTTTTACAAGCTTACAATTCTCAAATGAATGTCATTATGATCATTTATTGAAAATCATATATTTGAAATTAAAATCATGTAAAATTTTGAACAAATTACCTACACTCAAACCATCTTATATTCTCACCTAGCTTTGATAGTTAAAATGGAAATTTTAAGCAATATTCACACTAGTTTTAATCAAAAGGAAAAATATTAGTCTTATAGATTCCAATATTTGACTATAACTACTTATAATTCAATCATAACTTATAGTAGAGAAAATGACACAAATAATTTTTTATTTCAAGATTGGCATGTCCCTTGGTGCATCCTTGAATAAGTTTACATTGTGATCATGTATTCAAAATTGTATATTTAAATCCAAATCATGTAAAACTTTGAAAAAATGACCTACACGTAAATCTCATCTTCCCCACCTTTGACAATTGAAATGGACCTTTTAAGAAATATTCACCTCAATTAAATCTAAGAGAAAAATATTAGTCTTATAGATTCTAAGATTTAACTACAACTACTTATAAATCAATGACAACTTGTAGTTGAAAAAATGACACAAATAGTTTTTTTATTTCAAAAATCCCTTGGTGCATCATTTGACGAGTTTATAATGCTCGAATGAAGGCCATTGTGATCATGTATTCAAAATTGTATATTTAAAGCTAACTCATGTAAAAATTTGAACAAATAACCTACACTTAAACCATCTCATCTTCTCACCTACCTTTGACAAATAAAATGGACCTTTTTAAACAATATTCACCTCAGTTAAATCTAAAGGAAAACTCTTAGTCTTATAGATTCCAAGATTTGACTCCAACTACTTATAAAACAATCACAACTTGTGATTGACACCATGACACAAATATTTTTCAAGTTCAAAATTGACACCCTTGACACATCTTTCAATAGTTTACAACACTCAAATGAAAAACATTACAATCATGTATTGAAAGTGATATATTTTAAGAAAAGCCTGCAAAACTTTGAACAAATGGCTTGCATTCAAACCATCTCATTTTCTCGCCCACCTTTGACAACCAAAATGGACCTTTTAATTAATATTCACCTTGGTTAAATAAAAAGGAAAATATTTAATCTTATAGATTCTAGATTTGAATCCAATTATTTATAAAACAACCACAACTTGTGGATGACAAAATTATTTTTTTATTATTGACACATTACAATTGTATAATAGTTTTATTGTCATAATAAACAAGCATTAAAATTTCAAATGCATTCAAAAAGTGATGATGCATCTAGAAATATGTATACACCACAAAAATAGACAAATCTATGATATCTTTTAATTTCTAAGAATATTAATTTTTTAATATAATTTTTAAACAACTTCATTGTGTGTTTGTAAACATCTAGGTACATACTATTAAAAAATATTAGTTTGTATATTTGAAAATGATAATGATAAAAAATTATAATACATTCAAAGTTGTTTCTTTGTATAATCATAAAATTCTTGTAAATTACCACAATTATAAATATTAAAAAAATAGTAACACATAAGCATGTTATCAAATAATGAAAATGTACAAATATTTATGATGATAAGACCTTTAAATATTATTAAATTTATCTTTCAATTATTATCATTATGTGATTAACATAATTATTTGACAAGTAGTAGTTTTTTTTGCAACATGTCAAATAATGACATTTCATCATAATTCAATTATAGCTTTTGATTCATTTTATCATAATTATATAACATAATCTTTGAATCATTTTATCATAATTACATTACATAATTGTTGAATTAAATTCATTGAACCATATTTCGTAAATAATGGTTTACTCAAACTTATTTCATGAACAAAAATAATCCACCAAACATTTTTTACATTTGCGGAATATTTCTTCTTCTTCTAATCCAGCTATGAAGCGGTAAGATCATAGATGGAGGACCCCATCCCCAACATGAACACTTAGCAATAAAACCCAAGTAGGAATTTGAACCTTGAATAATAAGAACCACAATATGATTTAACCATCACACTATACCATTACTAACTTCTACATAATAATTAACAACAATGACTATTCAACATTTTAAATTTGTTTTCCAACACTTGTTAACTAAATAAAATTATAGACATTACTGCTAATTGCAAGCTAAAATGTCAGGCATGGGAAGAGGGCCTATCTTATTGGTGCAAGAGGTCATGAGGTCTAGTCTCCCCTCCATCCCTTGTACCAGAGGGTGTCTGGTCACCAATCATGTGAAAAAAGTTTACCAAACTCACTGTAGTTTATAAAAGTAGTTTTACCAAACACAATGCAGTTTATATTAAAATATCCAATAAAAAAAAAAAGCTAAAATGATGGAAATAATCCTCACCATGTCCGATCTTTCAGTTCCTTCTTGGATTTAACGATGAGTCGACGGCGTCTGAGCAGGTGGAACATTTTGCCACATGCAGCCTTTCTTTCCGACAGTAATTCATGTACAATATTTCTGACAACAAATTTGTCCACGCCAGCCAACTCTTTTATAAACTTTGAAACATGGCCGGAAATGGATTCATCGAAAAATATATACATTTATTGTGTTCAAAGACGACCTATAGTGAAAATGACAAGGACTGACACGCGCCATTAATGTTGATTAAAATGGCCGTTACCCATCTGAGATATGCATGACATTCATTATGGTAGGGCCATGACTGGAAATATCTATTCCCAGTTATTTATAGTATGCCTGCGTGATAAGAGAGTCGTACAGGTGTCCATCTTCAGATGTTCACACCAGTGTTTTTTTATTTTATTCACACCAGAGACTTGTAATGGCAATCTACAAATCAGTCAAGTTTGGCGATTTGTCACAATCAGTCAAAATTTACTGCCCAAATTATTGAAACTTCAAATTTAGCTAACGGCTGAAGTTGAGTGTTGAGCGTTATCTTTTGTGAGGATTATTATATAGGATCAATGGCCTACCTGCCCATACCATTTCGAGTCCAGACAGGAAAAACCTTCTCACAATCAATTTTTTAGTCCTGCAATGAAATTTTTTAGTTGCATTAATGGAGGCTGTCAAACAGAAGGTGCCCACAGGCCAATGACTTGGGATTATCCTCAAATTTTGCTGCTTTTTGGCAGTGGCAAGCGTGTATGAATGAACCCAACATCATTTCCACCATAGGTACTATCGAAAGGGACCCACCACTAGTGCCTTGGTGTGAAATAGTCAGACAGAGATAGAAAAGTACTTTCATTTTGGATTGTGCAGTTTATACAAGTAATTTAACAGTAATTTTTTTAAAGATCTATTCAACAGGAAGACTGTTGAGAGAATGGGAGAGTTTGAATATCAGATTGTAGAAGCTCAACGGTTCACAGAATAAAAAGTGTAGGATCCGTTGTTTCATAGAAAAAAGGATCCAGTAATTGAGCATGTTTCAAGAGTTGTTGTAACATTTATTCATTTATTGTATAATATTTTTAACAATATTGCACCAATAATTGTGTCTTTAAAGTTATTATTGTTGATGATGAGTACCCATAACTGAATGAAATGTATTAATGCTATGAGATTTCCACAATCCATAATGCTTATAATTCATTATTTCTGGATTTTGATTGTGTAAGAGTTTTTCATCAATGTTTTGGATCACACTCAGTGATCCATCAATGCAGATCATGTGATGCCACATCAGCGCAGAAACATGAATTAGTGCACAACTATCCGTCTAACTTTTTATTTGGGCTTTTTTGGACACATCAACAAAATGCATGCTGATGTGGCATCATATTTGATGATGTGGTCTTGAAACCTTAGTATTAAGCACAAGATTTGCCAAGTAAGCTGCTGTAAACAGTCGGGAGTGATTTGAAATTTCCAAGTAGAATTTTGAGAAGCTAAATTTAGGGTGCTCAACTACTGAATCCTTATCCAAATCTTTTATTCTTTACTAGAAACTCTCCACTTTCTACAGTTGATAATGATAGATTTGATATATTTCTAAATTTAATTGGATAAGATTTTATCATCAACGTTTAGAATCATATTCCATAATCCATTATCATGATGAAATAAAAAAAATAAAAAAATACTACATCTTAAAAAATATATATACTCACTTTTATAATTGAAAATATCTTTTCAATTAATTGTTTTCATATTCAGTAAATCTGGTGATAGAGTTAAGCTTTTGTTAATGAAGCTGAATTTTTTAACAAGCAGTAAATTCTGTTGGGTTGATGATAACGACTGCTGCGCGCCAGCATTGTGGATTTTAATGGCCGCTAAGCTGACTGAACTACCAGTGATGTACAATTCATTTATGATTTGATGTTCAAATCCTGGGACAAAAGATCTTCCAGAAAGTATTGTTATTATAATATTATATGTGTTAATGAAAAATTGGCTTACCTACTGAAAGGCAATCGTAACAACACATCTTCCTTACAACCCTCTAATAGCTGGGCTATCTATGATTAATTAATTCATCAATTAATTATTTTATTTTTCTTCTTGTTGAAATTTCATTATATAAAATTTAAAAAATCAGTATATTGTATAAAATAAATATTTTAATGTCTATGTCAAAAAAAGATATGTCAATTCATCATTGTCAAAACATTAATCATGAAAAATATTTTTTTGTTTGAGTGAAATTCAAAGCACTTATTTGTTGGGACTTTACTTTCATTCATGATTTATTATAAATTCATTTTTAATTGAAAATGTTGATATTATATGAATATTTAATTAATCAAATAATGTAATTAATTATATAAAATAAAATACTTCTTAAATAATTATAAAGTAAAATAATCTAATTCAAAATTGATATGTTTTGAGGGATGTGTGATTTTTTTGGTCAAAGGAAATAATAATTCTATTAATTACTTTTAAAAGATCAATCATAACTTTTTCTTTTGATAAAATTTAAACATCTATTTGTTATGACTTTTCTTTCATATTATATAAATTTTTAATCTAGTTAAACAATTTGTGTGTATTATATTCCTTTTTGTCAAAGGAAATGATAATTCTACAAAGACCAATTATATATTTTTCCTTTTCGTTAAAATTCAAACACCTATTTGCTATAACTTTTTTTCCGTATTCATTATAGTTGTTAAATTCATCTTCTATTGAAAATATTATTTTGATGATGTGGCTATTCTATAATATAACATTTATTTCTCTTTTTCATATTGTAAGGGGGAAATATACAATATATAAATATTTAAGCAAATTAGACAATATAATTAATTACACACTTACAATTAAAGTTAGGATTAGAAACCATTAAAACTAGGATTATAAGCAATTAAAGTTGAGATTGGAAATAATAAATGATGAAATAAATGTAGAAATTAAATGGATTTATTAAATGTGATATTTAGCTAGACTTCAATGGTGAGAAAATGATGCAAAGGATACTAAGAATTGATTCTCTACAATGCTAGATTTAAGGCTTACTTAGATTACTCAAATTCTACAAATTGGTAATGTTTCACTTTGGTTCAAATATGTGCCTTTAAAATTGATCTATATGAGTGCAAAAATAATTTGGTGCACGAACTTGTACTTGTACTTATGAGAATAAACTAATAGAAAACTAACTACTAAAATTCACTCTCATTTCTCATTAACTATTTAAATTTGGGTAAATACCTTTCTAGGGAATCTACTGAATTGTGAGGTTTATGTTCTCCTTAGTCAGCCCTTGGACTAATTCGACAACTTTCAATCAAGGATTGAAAATGACAAGTGTGCAATGAACCTAGGATGATGCATGTTGATGCAGTGCTCTAATATTGGTATTATGACTCACAAATTAAAATTTATGATAAATGCCCTTCAATGATGTATAGGTTGTCCTAGATGGCATCAACATGATTTCAAATAAATAATTAAATATTTTTATATGAAATAAAATAACACACAAATGTGCACTAGGTTGGCTCACAACAACTCTAGTAGAAGGAACACATGGTTTAATTTGATTTTGAATTTTAAAAGTTTAGGGTTCAAATCTATGACCACAAAAATAACTTGGGTCAAGTTTACATTTTCATATTTAATCTAAGGTGATGGATGAACGCTTTAGGAATAAAGATCAATCTATCAAGATGAAGTGATGAAGGGACTAGGATGTGGTGATGTTCAAGAAAATTCTTAGTGGTGATTTGTCCCCAATAATTGATATATTTTTTCTCTTCCTTTAGTCCCAAGACAAGTTGTGTATGATCTTCCCTCATGTTGTAAGATAATCTTGGAAATTAAAAAAGCATGCTCTTATTTATTCTTAGTGGGACTACCCTTGTATTCAATCACAAAGGGGACACACCAAACTCATGTATTATAAAGAAGTATAGAAATTATTGCAAGAATCAAAGAACTACTTCAAAGGAGGGCTATCATTTTGGACACATACTTGTCCATTTTGTGGAGAGAAGGTGAAGTGGGAAGGGACTTGAGCCAACCACATTCTTGTAGATAGAACTCCCATTCTTGGATTTTGACCTCACATATGGGTAGGTGCAAGAATTTGGGTCCAAAGAATGTTCAAAAAGTGGAAGTGTTTTTCTTGATTTTCAAAATTTGTCACAATTGGACTAAAAATTTGAGGCACCTACTCATATAATCTTTAAAAAGTTCAGTAATATGAAATGTAATATTTTGAGTCTAATTTTCAAATATGTAATTTATTCTAATACCTAGACAATACAAAATAATTTTTAATAGGCATGTATAAAACCATTTTTTAAAAGTCACTTTTTAGGACCATACCATGCACATGTACAGTCACCATAACTTGACCTGAATAAAAGTATTTGTATAATTCCTTTTGGGGAAAGATGTGTATTATATTTAAGATTGATGAGGATATATTTTATAATTTTTTCCAAATAATTTTTTATTAATTTTTTATTGGTCATAATCATTGTTTTTGAAGCCACCATAATTTGACCTAAACTAATCATTTTTTTGATTTTTTTGATTTTGTAAATAACTGTGTGTGGATTGATATCATATACAAAATTTACAAGAAACTTAAAAAATTATAAGTTATTAAAAACTACAAAAACTTGACATTTCAAGTTTATGGACCAAGTTTCTTATAAATTAATTAAAAATAGAAAAAAAAATCCAATCATTAAAAAAATTACATATCTGAAAACTAGACATCGCCATCTATAATGGGTTTTAATTTCTTTAAAAAATAAGAAAAGGTTGTTAGCCATATTGCCAAAGTTCTCTTGACATTGGCATGACCTTGTACTTGCAAGTCCAAAGCTAAGGGTTGGGTTACCATGCCTTTCCCGAGCCTAAAACCAAATCAAAAGGTGGGTTGGCATTTCAAAAAAAAAAATTGAGTGCCCACTTTAAAACAAGTACCCATTCTATTTTTAGAATGGGTACCCACTTTAAAAATGGGTACCATTCTATTTTTAGAATGAGTACCCACTTTAAAGCAAGTACCCATTCTATTTTTAGAATGGGCACCCACTTTAAAATGGGTACCATTCTATTTTTAGAATGAGTACCCATTCTATTTTTAGAACGAGTACCCATTCTATTTTTAGAACGAGTACCCATTCTATTTTTAGAACAGGTACCTATTTTAAAGCAAGTACCCATTCTATTTTTAGAATAGGTACCTATTTTAAAGCAAGTACCCATTGTATTTTTAGATGGGAAATAACAAATAGATTAGGAATGAGTACCCGTTTAAGTTGAGATCCCAAACTGTAATAGGTACCTGATACTAAACATGTACCCTTTCTTGTCGAGATTTTTTCTTCACCTGACACTTCCCCCATATGTGGACCCAACTTCTTGCTTTTACCCGTACCCTTGGGTATATAGAGGACACCCACTAGCAACTTGTGCATCTTAGATATGGTAGTTTAGTAATGTGTGGTTGTGATGCATTGATTAGTGGTTAGCATCAATATTTATTCATCTTGTGGCCATAGAAATAAGTTTATAGGTAATTTATGCTCTCCTCTTATGCCTTTGAATGATATTAATTGATCAAATTAGTTTGTTCCTCATCATGATCCCTACATTCCATGATTAGACATGGTATATTGGTTGGTTCACAATTGCATATACACCTATAAGACTGAAAATCATATGTAAGGCTTGAATCTTGAACAACAAGCACACAAAACCATTAGCCTTAAGCAAATGAATCTAATCTATCAATAGAGAATGAAATTTGATATAAAAAATGAGAAATTGAAGACAACTCTTATACCTTCTCATATCACCATTGCTTTATCTCCATTGTCCTCCATCTCAATTTTTTCAAGTTGGTAGTGTTGCTCTCATATTTTTATGTGTACAAATGTGTTATGCTCAAGACGATAATGATGGCGAGATTTCAAAGATTATGGTTGAATTGTGAAGAGGATGTCAGTTGAATTTATAAAGGATATGGGTGCAATTGGCTATCAGGATTCAGTAGAAGATTGATGAATGAGATTGAATGAGATGTTGTGCAAGGGAAGTTTCCCATTTAAAAAATGGCAGAAAAGAAGAGTTAAGTGGAAGAGGAAATAGAAAAATGTAAGAGTTTGGTGGAGAGAATGATGGAAGGTGGAAGAGTTAACTAGAAGAAAGAGGAAGTTAAGTGGAAGAAAGAGAAATTTAGTAAAAAAATAAAAAATAAATGGAAGAGTTAAGTGAAGAAGAGAATATGAAAAGTGCAATTAAAATAAATAAATAAAAAATTATATTTTCACCCTCGTATGAATAATTAAATAAATAAAAATATTTATTTAATTATAGAGGAATTTAGAAATTAAGAAATTAAATAAATAAAGATATTTATCTAATTGTAGGTGAAGTTAAGGATTAAATAATTAAAGAAAATTATTTAATCATAGAAGAAATAGGGAAATAGGGAAGAAAACCCGATTAATTAAAATATTTAATTAATCCTAGAGGAAAATTAAATATAAATAAATAAAATTATTTAATTATAGAAAAAAGATGAATTTAGGGTTACAAGAAAGGGGGTTAGCTTAATTAAATAATATTTAATTAGGTTAGACAAAAATCAATAGGAAAATATCACTATAGGCTTAGGATGATTTTTAAATGTCTACATTTTCCCCCTCTTTGAAGTAATTTGTGATTTTTAACATTGTTTCAAGGAAAAATTAAGAAAAAAATTGCTTTAGGTCCTACCCTAGTGTGTTCCACAAGTAGATGGATAATATGATGCCCCCTCAAAAAATTAGGTGAAAATTAAGAGATTGAGCCAAATTTCTATAAGTTAGAAGAAAAGGTTATTAAGGAGTGAAGAATGGTTAGTTGGATCGATATCAGATGTGCATAAGCTTGATTGAAATTGGTGAAGGTTGGAAATGGATTGATAGATTAGACTTTGAGACTTTATTAGTGCACAAATATTACCATAGAGAATTTTTATTTAGCAAATAGATAGCTTACACTGAGGTATGGAAAGACCAAGGTGTGAAATGCGATCCCTTTGTGTAGTGTTGGGTGAATATTTTGTAATTCCTTTAACAATTACAAATTGGTAGTTTCAGCCACAGCTATGATGAGAAATTAATCTCTCCTCTCATACAGTGAAGGCTCCCTTCTTATTGCTCACTAAAACAAATAGAAACTAAACTAAGATTATGTACACTACAACTATCCATAGAAGTGTCTCCATCAACATATTCTCTTTTTTTTCAAAATAAGGGAAACGAGTTACAATAATGACCTTGATGTTCACGATGTTCACAATATGTAATAAACTAAATAACACCAATTAGAGAAATAATAGCTAATACCTAATTCTATTAGACATAATAATAACAAGAATTATTACCAACAAATGATAGTAACTTAGAAAATCCACAAAAACCCAAAGTCTTCTATCACTTTCCATGATGATTCATGTGTAACAACGGTAACAACTTACAACTCAGAATCCAAGTTATTCCCAAAGATGAATCCAACTTGAGTAAACCATGTAGTAAGTTGTAGCTCAAAGACTATCAACTAACAACAACAAATATCCACAAGAATATAGCTAACAATCGCAACACAAAGACTACAAGTTCTCAAAAAAAATTATACACAAAACATATAGCTCCAAATGCAATATGATAGCAAAAAATCTATCAGTACTAAATTTGAATTTCCCTTCAATAATGAAATAATACACCATGTATATAAACCAATTTCAAGATAATATGACAAGAGAGAAATAAGAACACTCTTATATACAACAAACATGATCCAAAGCAAAGGTTGGAGGCAGCCGGCTTCTTTTATTGATTAAATTTCAATTTGCACATTCAACACAAATATTGCAAGTATGCTCTTCAAAATGGTAGTGTTTTGCTTCAAAAGATCAAAAGTTCTATTACAAAAGAAACTCCCTCATATATATAGAGGAGAGTTGAGAGCTAATCTAGGAAAGCAATAACTAATTTGACTTGTTCAATAGGAGAAATTGATTTGATTAAGGACTTCTTTGTTTTTACATGTAATTACATTTCAAAAAAAAGACATGTAAAATATCGAAAACTAAGCAAGAAAAATACTGAAAAGTAAACTAAGGAAAAACAAGGCATGTTCAAATTTCTCCACCATCTTTCTCCAAGAATTCTTCATATTTCTTTAGGATCGCTTGAACTTCTTTATCATTGGGAATTGTGGTATGTTCAGAGATGGCAAGAACTCGTATGATTGATCCCTTGATGGTGTTGCATGCTTTATGGTGCCTTTCAAGAACAACTTTTAAATTATCTAGAGTAAACTAAAATATCCATCACCTTGTCAATTGAAGCTACTAAAAAAGCTTCATCTTTAGATTCATTTTGTACCATTGTTGTATACTCTTGAATAATTGAATCGGTGGGAAGAATCTTATGGTTGTATTTCATGGCTTTCCTGCTTAGTGATGGATCAAACATTTGTGGAACAACAATAAATCGATAAAAATCACTCAAGAATCCGAACACAAAATATTAGAATGGCATTCAAGAGTAGATGCAAAAAATTCATATTTTTCAATGTTAGAGAAAAAAATAAGGTTTTATGCTTTGGTGGGAAAATTCAGAGCAACTGCATATGATTTGGCAATTTACATGCAAAGGTGGAGAAAAATTGAGCTCTTGCATGGGCTATTACAGTTCAGATGTAATGGCTCAAATATTGTGAGATACTGCAAGTTAGATGCAAAGGTGGATAAATTTTGAGCTCTTACATGGGGTATTTCATTTTAGATGCAGAGGTGCTATATATTTGAGCTACTGCATGAGGGAAGGAACTTGGATGCAAGGGCATTGAATTTTTGAGCTACTACATGTGGCTTAGTGGTTTGAGATACAGATGTGGAGAAAAACCTCAACACTGCATAAAAATATGCAAAGGTAGAGAAAAACCCTAACATTGCATAAAAATATTCAAATGTGGAGAAAAACCTCGACATTGCATAAAAATATGCAAAGGTGGAGAAAAACCCTAACATTGCATGAAAATATGCAAAGGTGGAAAAAAACCCTCACACTGCATGAAAATATGCAAAGGTGGAGAAAAATCTTGACACTACATGAAAATATGCAAAGGTGGAGAAAAACCCTGACATTACATGTGCAAGAAAATGGCTAAGGCACTAGACAGGTGACCAAATATATGCAAGTGTGTTCAAATTCAGCACTCCTGCATGTTAAATAAAATGACTAAGGCACAAGACAGTTAACCAAAAATATGCAAGGGTGTTAAAATTCAACACTCTTTCATGTTTATTTTTTGCACTGAGTATGCAAGGATATTGAGTTTCAACACTCCTGCAAATGTAGAAAAATGACTTCTCTGAAAAGGACCTTTTGTAACTTTTTCCTTTTTGCAAATTTTTAAAGATGGAAAGAGATTAACACTCAAAAGGAATTTTTGAGGCTTGGGACCATGCATGAGGGCAAGTATATTTTCCTTGTTTTGTGTGCTTAGAGGATGTAGGCTATGAAACAGACAAGTTTCATAAGGGTTATCCCACAAATTGAGTGCAACTTAATTTGAGGATAATAGTTGGCTTTAACTAGGGATCTTCCTCTGATCATTCCTTGAAACAATTGAAGGGAGAAGAATCCCAGACTCTAAGTTCCTTCATTCATCCATTGGGCTATAGAGTTAGGTGACACAAAAAGACTAAAATAAAAAGACAAAAAATGTAGAAATATTTACAAACATATATGATGCCTCACTAAGTGAAGAGCTTTAGATGTTGTCCATTGTGAGGTAGCGAAAAAGGAGTCTTGTCCTAGTATGCTAGCAAGAAAAAAATTTCACCACAAATTTGGTGAATTTTGAGAGGTCCTTTCCTTTTGTCCCACAATGTCTTATGCCAAGATCCCAAACTGATTGTGATAATGCCTCAATCTTTCATTTTTGGTTTGATACAAATTCCTCACTTGATAAACCACTAACTCAACATCACCTTGAGTATGAAGGTTTTTGATTCCCTTTTTGATTGCAACTTCCATACCTAACAACAACACTTCATATTCTACAGTGTTGTTAGTATTATCAAATTGCAGTTTGAAGAGAAAGGGAAGATTTTCCTTCAGGAGATATGAGAAAAACTATTGCTCTTGATCTAGTGGATGAACAACTACCATCAAATTCAATAGTCCAAACATCGTTTGGATCCCCTAAAATGGCAATTCCAAAATTTGATGTCTCTTCATCCAAAGAAGTTTCTCCATCTGAAGAAGATTCCCTATTTGAAGAAGATTATCTATCTAAAGAAGATTATCTATCTGAAGAAGATGAGCCATCAATTACCTGCTATTTGCTTGAATCTTTATTTGAGGACTCAGATTCTTCATCAGTTTGCAAAAAATAAAAGCCCATCCCAAAAGACTCAAAGAGAATTGGAGCTTTTGGTTCATTGGATTTTGTTACAAAAAAATTTGTTTCCCTTTATGGAAACAACTTCTGCATAACACCCTTGATAGGTATTCTAGCCTCAGACTAGTCCATATTGACTTTTCCCCCAACATCCTTGTAGAAGTTGCATCCCAGAAATATCCCATATGAGGCAGGGACGTTGACCACCAAGACAATCATTTTGATCTTCTTGTCTGGGAATGCAGCAAATACAAATTACACATCCTTAATTTTCCCAATCATAGGCACTTGTTTTTTTTCCATTGAAAAACAACTGGTAACCACTTTGGTGGGCATAACATTATCAAAGGCATCAAAATTAATTACACAATTCCTTAAATTGTAACCGTTAACCAACAAGGAGATGTAAAACATATCTCTTTTCGAGGATGGATGAGGGAGTTGAAACCAAATTACTTTGTGAAGGCCTAGGCTTAGGAATAATTGGTATGTCTTGGGAAGAATCTTAGCTTGGATGGGTTCCCTTGTCTTTGACAAACTTAATAAGTTTGTCAAACTATTCAGGATTAGCCTTTAGATATTTTGCTTTTGACATCCGAATCTTGGTCTTCTTTGCATGGTCAATTATATCAAAAGCTTGAAAGGAACTCATCAAAAAAGATGGGGTAATTTCATTGATAGAATTAGGAATGGGAGTACTAGTATTAGGAACTGAAGAATTGGCCTTAGGCATTGAATAATATGCAAGAGATCAATGGGAAGTACTTACTTGTTTGCTCCCAACTGTATCTTTCAGTTGAATCGGCAAAGGAGCCCCCCTTTTAGCAATGGTAATTGGTGGATGTGGGTTATCCTTTTCTTTCGATGCATCACCTTGCAGTTGATCAAGTTGATTTTGTGAACAATTAAAAACAACATAAGCATCAACAATAGGTTTACCCTCTTGATCAAACTCTTCTTCATAATTCAAGTACCCAATATTAGAGTCACCAGTCAGATCTTCTTCCTCCTCTTGGAAGAGATTGGCATTTTCTTCTGATTGATATTTTGGCTATGGAAAATCCTCTTGCTCAGCTTCATTGTATCCCACCACTACATTTGTTGGAGGTGCCTCAAGTGCAAGCCTTCCTTGCGACATTGGAAGTATATTATGGTTCCTTTAAGCATTGCCAGAATAATTAGAAGAGTTCTAGGGTAGGTCCTCCTTGGAACGTTCTTGTAGGAAGGAGCAAAAGAACCTTAAGACATTTGCTAACTTTTGCACCATAGGATCTATGGTGCTCGAGGAATTTTAAACTGAAGATATTTTTCCTTTATTTCTATTTGTTTATTTTCTTATCTTTTCGGCAAGAATCAGATCATCTTCAACTTCAGTAGCCAACACTTGAGTTGCTACAAGATCAGTTGGGGCTGCTCTTTGCAATAAGAAACTTACCTCCAACAATTGAGTGTTAATGAAAAACACTTCAGATTGTGAGGAGTTGGTTGTGCATTAGCTAGAATCATGTTTGTCAACTTGTTAGACTTTTCCATGAACTCATGCATGGGTTCCTATGACTCTTTTCTCATTTTCATAAGTTGAACCAATAATGCATGGGAATCTTCAGCAAGCTTGAATATTTCCTCTAACTTGGTTCAAAGAGTGGTCAAATTAGTAATAGTATCGACATCAAGATTGTAGAGCCAATTAACTGCAACTCCTTGTAAATTTTCCATGAACAACCTTACTGAAACATCTTCATGCTCCACACCAAGAACACCAAATACTATATAAAAAGCAACAATATGTTCATCAAGATGCTTCTTTCCATCTCCATAAAATTTTGGGATGTTATTACATGAAACTCGAGGAAGTTCATGCATAGGTGGTGTCAATATCAAAGGACCAAAGGGACTACCCCAAGGACCTTGTGGTGGTTGAGCTACCATTATTCCTTGATTGAAAGGGGGAATGGAAAACCTTTGAACTGGTGTTATAGGTACAACCCTCTGAATGCTAGAAGCCTCACTTGGAAGGGATGACCTTACATGTCGAGGAGGAAAACTCCTTGTACATTGAAAAGGTGATCTTGTCCTTGGAGAAAGAATATCAAAGTTGTGTTTCTATAGCAATTCAAATATAGGATCAACTTGACCATGCACCCTTTCACTATGCGTATAACTTTTATCTGCCAGAGTGTAGTATTTGAAAAGAAACAAAAAATCAGCAGTAAAAAGATATTTACAAATTACAATAAGACAATGGTATACTTGTATACTTCAACCAAAGGCACGAGTCTTTGGTTGCGTGCTCATATCCCCAGTAGAGTCACCATAAAACTATTAGGTGAATATTTTGTAATTCCTTTAACAATTAAAAAATGGTAGTTTCAACAACTATGATGAGAAATTAATCTCTCATCTCATAAAGGGGAGGCTCCCTTCTTATTGCTCACTAAATCAACTATAAATTAAACTAAGATTATGTACACTACAACTATCCATGGGAGTGTCTCCATCAACATATTCTCATTTTTTAGAATAAGGGAAATGAGTTACAATAATGACCTTGATGTTCATAGTATTTAATAAACTAAATAACACCAATTAGGTCAATAATAGCTGATACCCAATTCTATTAGATGTAAGAATAACAAGAATGATTACCAGCAAATGAAAGTAACTTAGAAAATCCACAAAAACCCAAATCACTTTCCACGATGATTCACACATAACAATGGTAACAACTTACAACTCAAAGACTCCAAGTTATTCCTAAAGATAATTCTAGAGAGTAACTCGTGTAGTAAGTTGTAGCTCAAAGAATATCAACTAACAACACCAAATATCCACAAGAATATAGCTAATAATGACAACACAAACACTACAAGTTCTCAACCAAATTCATACACAAAATATATAGCTCAATATGCAATACGATAGCACAAATTCTATCAGTACTAGATCTGAATTCCCCTTCAATAATGGAATAATACACCACTTATAAACCAATTTAAAGATATTATGACAAGAGAGACATAAGAAAACTCTTACATACAACAAATGTGCTCCAAAGCAAAGGTTGGAGGCAATCCACTGTTTTTATTGATTAAATTTTAATTTTCACATTCAACACAAAGATTGCAATTATGCTCTTCAAAATGGTAGTGTTTTGAATCAAAATATCAAAAGGTCTACTACAAAAGAAACCCCCTCATATATATAGAGGAGAGTTGAGAGCTAATCTAGGAAAGCAATAGCTAATTTGACTTATTCAATAGGAGAGTCTGATTTGATTTAGGACTTCTCTATTTTCATATGTAATTACATTTCGTAAAAAGACATGTAAAATGTCAAAAACTAATTACATAAAGTAGGAAAAATACTAAAAAGTAAACTAAGGAAAAACAAGGCATGTTCAACTTTCTCCACCATTCTTCACCAAGAAGTCTTCATATTTCTTCAGGATCACTTGAACTTTATCATTGGGACTTGTGGTATGTCTAGAGATGGAAAGAACTTGTATGATTGAGCCCTTGATGGTGGTGCACGCTCTTTGGTGCCTTTCAAGAACAAATTTCAAATTATCCAGAGTAAGTTGAGTATCCATCATCTTGTCAATTGAAGCTACTGAAAAACATTCATCTTTAAATTCCTTTTATATCATTGATCTGTATACTCTTGAATAACTAAATCAGTGGGAAGAACTTTATGGTTGTATTTCATGGCTTTCTTGCTCAATGATGGATCAAACATTTTTGGAACAACAAGATCAATCAAAATCACTCACGAATCTAGACACAAATGATCAAAATGGCATGCAAGAGTAGCTGCAAAATTTTCATATTTTTCAGTGTTAGAGAAAAAATAGGGTTTTATGCATTGGTGGGAAAATTATGAGCAACTGCATATGCTTTGGAAATTTAGATGTAAAGGTATAGAAAAAATGATCTCTTGCATGGGGTATTACACTTTAGATGTAATGGCTCAAATTTTTTGAGATACTACAAGTTAGATGTAAAGGGGACAAATTTTGAGCTATTACATGGGGTATTTCACTTTAGATGTAGCGGTGTTGAATTTTTGAGCTACTACATGAGGGATGGAACTTGGATGCAAGGGCATTGAATTTATGAGCTACTGCATGTGACTTAGTGGTTTGAGATGCAAAGGTGGAGAAAAACCTCAATACTACATAAAAATATGCAAAGGTGGAGAAAACCTCGACATTGCATGAAAATATGCAAAGGTGGAGAAAAACCCTGACATTGCATGAAAATATGCAAAGGTGGAGAAAAACCCTGATGTGGCATGAAAATATGCAAAGGTGGAGAAAAACCTCGACATTGCATGAAAATATGCAAAGGTGGAGAAAACCTTGACAATGCATGAAAATATGCAAAGGTGGAGAAAACCTTGACATTGCATGAAAATATGCAAAGGTGTAGAAAAACCCCGACATTGCATGTGCAAGAAAATGGCTAAGGCACCAGATAGGTGACCGAAAATATGCAGGTGTGTTAAAATTCAACACTCTTGCATGTTAAAGAAAATGACTAAGGTGCAAGACAACTAACCAAAAATATGCAAGGGTGTTAAAATTCAACAGTCTATATGCAAAGGTGGAGAAAAACCCCAACATTGCATGAAAATATGAAAAAGTGGAGAAAACCTTGACATTGCATGAAAATATGCAAAGGTGGAGAAAAACCCTGACATTGCATGTGCAAGAAAATGGCTAAGGCACCAGATAGGTGACCGAAAATATGTAGGTGTGTTAAAAATTCAACACTCCTGCATGTTAAATAAAATGACTAAGCTGCAAGATAGCTAACCAAAAATATGCAAGGGTGTTAAAATTCAATAGTCCTATATGTTTATTTTTTGCACCAAGTATGCAAGTGCGTCAAATTTCAACACTCCTGCATAACAAAAAAATGACTAACTTTGAAAATGACCTTTTGTAACTTTTTCCTTTTTGCAAATTTTGAAAGATGGGAAGAGGTCAACACTAAAAAGGACTTTTCAAGGCTCGGTACCACACATGAGGGCAAGTATGATTTTCCTTGTTTTGTGTGCTTAGAGGATGTAGGCTATAAAAAAATAAAGTTTTGTAGGGGTTATCCAACGAATTGAGTGCAACTAAATTTGAGGATAACATGTAGACAAACACATTGTAGACAAGGAGTGCCATGACCCATACTAGTGATAGTAGAACCCTATCAGAATATGTGAGGAAGTAACCACAAAGCATGTTGGTCCTAATGAAAGAAAGCGTTAAATGACCTTTAACGTGCATAGGATTTTTTTATTATGCCAAAGGAACCCCAATCACACACAAGGAACTTAGTTGCCCCAACAATATTATCAATACAAACCACAAACAAAAATCAAAAGAGAAAAATCATGATCCATCCTCGCTCCTTTAATCACTTGTGGATATCCTCGAGTAGCATAGGAACATGACCAAAGATAAATCAAATAAAAGGTAAGACTTACTAGAACAAACGAGTCAACACTAATTTAGATCTTCTTTCCAAAGATGAGCATTTGTTAGTATTGTAAGGGGGGAAATATAGCGTCGGAAACAACAAATGAATTAAACAAATCAAATTCAAACAAGATCAAATTTCAAACCCATACTCATGAAATGTGAAATGCAAAGCCATGAATCCAAACAAATAAGCAAATAAGAAACTTAAATGAATCTAAAACAAAATAATTCTTCCCATACCATGTTGGAGTTGTATTCGTATTATTGTTGGATTGTGTTTGAATCAATTTGAAGCCTCCATCTATTGTTTGAAAAAGATTCAAAGTGTGTTAATGGTGATCAAAGATGTGTGTAAAATTTCTCAATAATTCAAATGTCAATTCAGCATGACCTCTTTGGATAAATTCTATAGATTTTCCAATCGTTTTTTAGAATGAAGAGGATTTTTTTATAGATTTCATGTTCTGAGATGAACGATCGAGATTTAGTTGTAAAAGATCTTGATCAACGATTGAGAATCGTTGAGAGGAAATAGATTGGAATGATTAGTGGAATTAGATTGGACTGATTGGGGGGATTGAAGAAATCAAGTTAAGTAGTTAGTGGGATTGAGAAATAGATTGAGTGGTTAGTGGGATTGAAGAATAGATGAGTTAGTCAACTGATTAGAGTGAGAAATCAGTGGTAATGATTTTCTCAATTACAAAAGGGGCAAGGATAATTAATTAATTGAATAATTAATTAATATTTGGAGATGAACATGCAAGTCATGTTTTACTTTAACAAATAAAGATGTATTTGTTTGTTGACTATGTTGAATGATTTCAAATAATTAATTTAATTATTCAAGTTTAGAGAAGGGAAAGTGATGTAAATTAAATTATTAATGATAACAATTTAATTGATTTAGATGAATGAGGTATATTAGTGACATAATTAAATAACTTGTTTTTATTTAATTAATCAAGAGGAATAAAGTTAGATTACTGATGATAGTGAATTAATTAAATAATGTGAGACTATTCAATTAATAGAGGAAAATAGGGTTAATGATGATATGATGACGAATTAATTAAATGATGTTAAATCACTTAATTAATAAACAAATATAAAATTTGATAATAACTAAATAATAATGTATTATTTAATAATTTAGGGAAGAAGGGTGAAAGTTAATTAAATAGTGTTGTTTGCCAGTCAGGACAATTTAGGGTATCTATAGGTAAGATTCTAAGGGTTGTGTTTGGTTTCAAGAATGAAACATCTCGTATAAGATGTCTAGTTTGGTTTTGAGAATGCAACAACTTGTATAAGACAAATGATGGCTGGTAAGGATAGATATTGATGTTGATTAGGCAATTGATCAATTAGGCTTGAAATCTAGTTTGATAGTTTGCTTGTTGTTTTGTGATTTGTTAAGCTTAGTATTTGCAAGATGTTCTATTTGTTTCTAATCAAATTGTAAATCTCAGCAAGGGAGAATTTATTATGGAAGGTGGATTGTGGTAGGTGATAAGGCTTATTATGGATTGTGGATTATTTATTATGGAAGGTGGATAGTGATGAGTAATCGATGTAATGTATCATCTAATACGTTGTGATTGATTCCATCTGAAAAAACCTTAGTCAAGCATTGCCCCTAATTAGGTATAGGACTAGTTATTGAGGAGAGGATTAGATAGACCAAATTTATTATGAGTTGGTATGAAGGGAAAGTGATGCTAGATATTAACCAATCTCAAGCCATGAGAGGTATGACAAGCTTTATTATGGAAGTGGAATTTCGCTATGAAGGATTATATGTTCATATTAATATATGGGTGGGATGAAAAAAACCAGATGGAATAATGGTAGATGGAAAAACAATGGCCCACTACAAATGGTGCCTGTTTGCTAGATTTTCACAATGGTACTTACCCAAAGCGCCATTGAAGAGGTTTTCACTAGAAGGCGAATTATTTTTCTTTACTTTTTTTTTCAATTTTTTATTTTTTTGATATCACATAAGATGCCTGCTTGCCAAGTTTTCATCAAGGTGACAAATTTTTGATTTTTTTTGTTGTATTTTTTTTTTCAATTTTTTGAAATTTGAAGAGGGATTCTCTGAGAGTCACGTGTAAAACTTACGAAGGTGCATGTTATTAATGGGTTATGGAAGTGGTTCACCTTCAGAAGTGGAAAGTTGGTATACATTGGATCCATATACTGTAGTGATAATATAGGGACCCAACCGATTAGGCTCAAATTTTCCTGACTTCTCTCTTTCTAGCCGATTCTTCTTATTTTCTTTTAAACCAGATCACCAATGTCAAAGTGTCTAACTCGAACCCTCTTGTTATAACTATGATGAAGACAATTTTGATATGTATGTAGATGGACTAGCGTTGTCTAACATCTCTCATCCAATAACTCTAGATTGTGTAGCCTGGATATTTTATAGTCTTCCTCATTAATAAAATGTTGCATGGATACCCTCAAGGATGGTAACTCAACCTCAATAGGGATAATAGATTAAGAACCAAAGACCATGGAGTATGGGGTGGCACCTATAGGAGTGTGAATGCTTGTATGATATGCCCATAAAGTTGGGTTTAGATGAAGGTGTTATTCACGACTAGCATCATTGACAATCTTCTTTAAGATTTTAATGATGGTTTTGTTAAATGCCTCACCTTGATTGTTACCTTGTGGATCTAGTAAGGAGTGAAAAAAGGATGTCGGATGTGGAATCTATTGCATAACACATGGACATCTCGGTTCTTGAAAGGGAAACCATTATCGGTGATGACAAAAAAGGGAACACCATACTGACATATGATGTAATTAAGGACAAATTCTGCAATTTTCTTTCTAGTGATATAGGTTAGGGGAATGGCTTCAATCCACTTTGTAAAATACTCAGTGGTGGTAATGATGAACTTATGGGATTTTATAGAGGAAGGATAGATCTTTCTTACAAGGTTGAGTTTCGTTGAGAGAAAGGCCATGGAGATGAGATGGGATGAAGGTCCTATGTCAACAATGAACAAGATCTCCATGAATCTAACATTGGTGACACTTCTTAACAAACCAATATGCATCTCACTCCATAGTGGGCCAATAATATCCAACTTTCATGAGCTTTTTGGCTAAGGTAGGACCATTGGAATGAGCTCCACATATATTGCCGCGTACTTCATGTAAAGTGGTTTGTGCTTCTTCTAAGTTGAGACACCTAAGAAGAGTACTATCTAGACTACGTTGGTATAGGGTGTCACCTATGATAACATATCAAGAGGCTTAACATATAAAGGTCTTGCATTGGTTGCTTGACAAGTCAAGGGGAAATATTTGGTCATGAAGGTAATTATAAGTGTCTTTATACCAGGATGAATTAGGACGAACAACTTCACACACAAGCTTCGACTCAGGAACATCGAAAGTGGGAATCAAAAGTTGTTCCACCAAGAAATCACATAGATGTATATTATGAGACATGTCAAGTAGAGATCTGATAGTAGCCATGGTGTTAGCTGTTCTATTTTGTATTCTAGGATTTTTTTCAAACATGATGGCATCAAAGTATTATTTAAAACTACCGACCATCCTCTTGTAGGGTGTGAGTTTTCATCTTTTGTCTCATAGTCATCATTGATTTTCCAAACGACCAACTGAGAATCATCATAAACATGAAGGTTCTTGATCTTCCATTTGATGTTTGTCCTAAGTCCCATAATTAGAGCCTCATATTCTGCAATGTTGTTTGTACAGGGAAATGCTATTTTGTAGGACTTAGGAATTGTATCTCCTTGTGGTGTGATAAAAATAATTCTTGCTCCAGATCCATGGTGAGTGTAGGACCCATCAAAATACAATTTCCATCCTATAGATGTCATCATTGTGAACATTGTTTCCTTAGAAAAATTTGATACAAGAGGATGATCTACTATAGTGGGAGAATCAATTAATTGATCAACTATCACTTGTCCTTTTATTGCTTTTTGATTAACATATTGGATGTCAAATTCACTCAGAATCATCACCCATTTTTCCAATCTACCAATAAGAGCCGCTTTGTTGAACATATATTTCAAGGGGTCTATCTTCGCTATGAGATGGGTTTGATGATTTAATATGTAGTGTTAGAGCTTATGTGAAGCAAAAAATAGCAAGACATGCACACTCAATAGTGTTTGGAAAATATGCCTCAAATTACTAGCTTGGAACCTCTTGAAGACTTGGTGAAATTTCCTTTTGATTGTGCCTTTACCGTTGCACCGCCGAAAGCTTTCACAAGAGGCGCGGTTACGCAGTTTACCTCCTTACCGCAAGCCTCCTTTATCAGTCCAGTGGTTGGGCGGTGTTACCGCCATACCACAACGAACTCCTCACTACTCGACAGTTAGGCGATGGCACCGACATACCACGAAGATCCTTTCCTGCCTTGTCGGTGACACGGTGAAGGGCGACGATCAGGCAGACAGACGGCTACCTCCTTACCACGGAGGACTTCAGACAACCTAGCGGTTGGGCAGTTACCGCCCTACCACAAAAGGCTTCTCCATGCACGGCGGTAGCATGGTGAAATCGTAGCGGTCGGAGTGGACGGTTACTTCTCTACCGCGAAGGTCATTCAGCTAGAGCACGGTAGCACGATGGACATGGTGAACAAAAACAAATGCTCACCGCTTTATTGCAAAGGTCTTTCGACGTCGGCACGGTGGAACGGTAGACTGAGACGGCCAGGCGAATGAGCAGTTACCTTTGTACTGCGAGGTTTCTTGGAACAACTAGCGGTCACGTGGTGGCACCGCCATACCGCGAAGGGCTGTCAACCTTGGAGCGGTACCACGGTGATCTCTTTGCCTTCGAGTGGTAGGACGCTAAAGAGCTCATAGGCATAGTTTGACCGATCTGACTTGACAGTCAAAGCGATGAATGAATGGCATGACAACATGTGGCACGATTACATTCGTTGATTTTACATCGTTGTTGTAAATCAACAATTATTGGCCGATTGTTTAAATCTTTGAAAGTGATATATGCATTAAACTATAAGATATGATTTGGTGGTTGACAGTATCCAAATATAGGAAATTCTCTGTAACAGAATTAATTGTTGGGGCGGCTCGGTGCGTGAGTGCAGGGTGGTTTGATCAGAGGATCAAATTACTTGTAAGAGAATAGTGGAATTAAATACACCCATTGGCTATTGGTTGATAGGATGAGAGATCAGACGAAACAAAAGGCACTGAGACTAAGGTAACGAAGGAGAAGAGTTCATTATATGCAGTGACAACATTGTAATAGTGAATGTATCTAACCGTAGTCTGGGAGGTGGTCGACTGATAATTGTTGCTGTGAGAAAATACCAGAAAGTGAAGTCTGTAACTATGTATGTAATCTGTTTACTGTAATATAAGGTGACTAAGCTTGGTGTGGTGGGTATTTCTCTCGTAAGGGTTTTCCCACGTATATCTGGTGTTATCTCTGTGAATGTGTTTTTTTGTCTTCTTGTTATACTGTGATTGTGCAACTCAAATGCAAGGAAATTTTTAAATTATGGTTTTTTGCACTTCTCTTCTGAAGTTTTAGCGTTAGGAAAGTGTATTCTGCACCTCTTCTTTTCCTTTCAAATAGGTGTATAATTAAGCTCATACCCTACTTTTGTACAAATGATATAATATAGAGCTCTCTCTTTCCCTTCTTCATTGTGTTGCGCTAAGAGATCTCCTAATGTTGATGTTGTAGCTAATATGTATAGAATCAATAACTTTCCATCAATAGGTGGCATTAAGAATGGTGGTGATAACAGATAATCCTTCAATTTTTGAAAAGCTTGTTGATAGTGATTAGCCCATTTGAATGGTACACCCTTGTGAAGCAAATGTTGAAAAACGTGATATTTATTAGCTAATTGAGCAATGAATCTATTAATGGACTATAGCTTCCCTTGTAAACTACGCAATTAGGTCAAATTAGATGGAGGAGACATATCTATGATAGCTTAAATTACCTTTGCAAGATCAACTTCAATACCTTTGCGAGAGATGATATATACAAGGAGATTTCTAGAAGTGACTCCAAAGACACGCTTCTTAAGATTCAACTTGACTTTATGTTTCTCCAGTCTAGTGAAGATCTTGTCAAGCACATCAAGACTACCTTCTCTTGTAAAAGATTTCCCTAATAATTCATCAACATAATCCTTCATAAGAGTATGCATCATGTTGTGCAAGATTGTAATCATAGCTCTTTGATAAGCTACTCCAGCATTTTTTAGCACATTCGAACAATAGGCACCCCAATGACATGTGAAATTTGTTTTACGTTGATCTTCAAGAGTAATTTTTATCTGATTATACTTAGAGAATCCATCCATTAGTGACAACATCTCATATTCAGCTACCAAATCCACTATGATATCAACGTTTGGCAAGGGGAAATCATCCTTAAGACATGCCTTGTTCAAGACTCTGAAATCAATGCATATTCAGATTCCCCCAGTTGGCTTGGTAACTAGGACTAGATTTGATATACATTTAGTGTATTCTATTGATATGATAAAGACAACATCTAACATGTTTTTCAACTTAGCTTTGACCAACAAGGCAATTTGTGGATGCATTTTTCTTAGATTTTTTTCTATAGGATTTGCTCCCGAATAGAGAGGTAAATGATGAAGAACTAATTCAGGATCCATCCCAAGGATGTCAACATAAGACCAAGAAAAATTGATCTATCTTTAGGAGAGAAAGCTAGTGAAATGTGGCTTTTTGTCTTTGTTAGAGAAGATGTGAAGTGTATAATCCTTGGATTTTTCGTTGTACTTGATGAGCCAAGTTTTTGGCGCATTTTGATCATATTTTTATAAATACTTTTCTATTTTTATTATGCTAAATCAAACATTCAGTCTGATTATGGGATAGAACATAGACCTTTTTATGACTCAAATATGATGAGTATATTATGATAAAAAGTTCCATGATTATTATCTTTAATATTTTATTAGTCTGATAAATACTTTATGGCTTTTTGTGATCATAAAACCTTCGTGTAGCCTCCACTACCAAATTTCCTGCAGCCATGTCTGAAACGATGTTTGCCTTAGTTTAATACTTAATGAATGAATGAATGAAGTAATGGATTGTCTTAAAGATGAACGTGTTGAGCTAACCTTCTTCTCTAGGAAAGATGGTGAGTTATTTTGCAGGTGCCACGATTAGAGGAAGGAATTTAAAATCCACTTGAAGAGTAGAAGGCCAAATCTACAAAGACTGGTTCAACAACGAAAGATGGGGAGACAGTTTCAAACTTATCCGCCAAGCAAGAAGAATGTTCCAGGAATCTAAGCCAGGCGTTCTGCTGTTGCTCAAATCCAGGATGATGGCGCTTTAAGTTTGCCAAACCAATTTGACTTGGTCCTTGCATTGTCATTTGCCTCTTTAATCAAGTTAGTTGGATGTAATAAATACCTCCCGATTTATAAGGGAAGGTTGGTTAGTAATTAGGATTAGTTTTCAATAAATAGCCCATTCTTCTTCAGAGAATGTGCTGGAAGATCTTGTCATTTGTAATACATTTTTTAGTATCAGAAATATAGTTAAGAAGGATTGTGCTATGTACTTGTTCACTTTAACTCAATAAAGTTTATGGAGCTTTTCACCTAATCTGTTGATTACTTTGGCATGACCTAAGGGGGCCCACTTAGGAAATTGCCTGTACTTTCATTCTATAGGTTAGGATAGTTGTACTTTCTTTTGTAAAAGTTAAATGTGTATGTTCCTGCAGCAACATAAATACATCATTGTTGACTGTTCCTACAGCCACTAGAAACAGAGTAGTTTTACCTTTCAGTTTTTATTTCCAGCAAGTTATTCAGTAAAGTAATTCCAAAATTTAGAGTTCTAGCATTTTAGAGATCATGCATGTCTGGAAGGGTGGTTAGTGCATATATTTTGCTGTCCCATTTCAAGTCTACGTCCTTGGGTTGATAAGTAAATGAGGTTCTTTAACAGATTATAGCTGCTTGTTGTGATGTCCAATCCCTAAGTTGAGGAATTCATATTCCTAGTTATCAAGCTGATTAAAGAACACTACAATACTGATATTGACCTCTTCTGATTTCTCTACCAAAAGGGGATAAATCTCTTGAGTGTTAGGGAGCATATCCAACCTTCCATCCTTGGGAACCTTAGAGAGGTTTTCAACCTTAGGGAGCATATCCAACCTTCCGTCCTTTATTTTTACTTTTTCTTGGTCTAAAGGTACCTTCCAGTTTTCACCTAGAGACCTATTCTTTTTTATTTTCTCATTTTCGCAATTGGAATGTGGAGTAGACTCACCAAAATAAGCATTATCATTGAGATCTATGGTAAAACCATCTTTATGATTTCCCAGGGGTATACCTTCTTGAAGTTCCATGAACTTGATTATGGCTTCATAATTTTCAAAAGTATCCAAGATCGATGGTCCTTGTTGATCCCAAACTATAAGTTGTGGGTGGACTAAAGGCAAGTTATCAATGGTATTTGCAAAATTTAGAGACATGGTAGATAAGGTAAGGATTGAGGAATATTTGGGGTCCTGAAAGGTATCAATCCAAGCATGACCATTGGTAGGTTGGTCATCACAAGGGTTTGGGTGTGTGATAGCACTATCCTTAGGAGTCTTGACATCATCAGAAATGTTAACATCTTCACTTAAAAGCAACTTAGTACTAGGAGCATCTAATCTCAATGGTGGATACCCCAACCCTCTATTTTTATGCAGACTTTTAGGCTGAATAGGTTCTATACTTCCTTTCTTTTGTGATCCTTGACCACTATGACCATCATAAACTTTTTGTTTCATGATATAAAATCCTTTACCATATATTGTTCAGCTGGCAATTGAACATGTTTTGCATATTCCTTACAATCCTTATATATCTAGGTAGAGATATCCTCATCAATAGACTCCTTGTCTAGTTCTCCCCACTTAGTGAAAGCAGTGGAAGTTTGATATTGAATGATGACTTTAGAGTCCTTTTAAAAAATTTGTGGCATACTATAAGATTTATGTGAGGTGGGAAACTTGCCAATGTAAAATGAATATGCTATGTTGTATTCACTACATCTTTTGCCTTGAATCTGGACCTTGTTCTCAAGAAAAGAAATGGGTGGAAAGGAAGTTTTGGAAAGTGACATGAGATCAATGTAGTGAGATGAATTGGATAATGAAGCTTCTCTATTGATAGGCACTTGACATTTAGGAGTCCCTCTCAAATTACTACAATATTGGAAAGGATCAAGATCCCCTGATATAGTGATTTCAACTCCATTATAAGGGAATTTTAAGCATTGATGGTATATAGAGGGAACAACCTCCATGGAATGGATCCATGGAAGACTAAGGAGAAGATTATATGTAAGGTCTAGGTCTAATACTTGACACAATGTATTTTCCACCACTAGACTAACTTTAATAGGAAGGGCGATTACACCCTTAGAAGAATATTTTGCATCATCATAAGCTTTTATGACAATCCTTTTTTATGCATCAATGGATGCCTCAGAGAATCCCAATTTTGTGACCAATTTCAAAGTACAAATATTTAGGCTTGCTCCACCATCTACCAAAACTCGTGTGATTTTGTGTTTATTGATAAAAAAAATTAAGTTGGAGGGCATCGTTATGTTGAGGCTTGTGTAAAGGAACATCATGCTCTGTAAATGTAACATGGTGGGTAGTAGCAAGATATATCCTACCATGGCTTGAAATTGGTTAATATATAGATTTGTAGGAATAGAAGAATCTTGTAAAGATTTATCTAGAATAGCCTTATGTGCAAGGGATATGCGTAGCAACTCAAAATTTGATATATGAATAGGTGTCTTTCCTAAGTGATCCAAAAGGTTATATTGGTTAGGTAGTTGGGATATGGAAGTAGCTCCTTATAGAGTCACTTTGGATCTATGTGTGGTAATTGCACACTCAGGAACCTTGCCCTTGATAGTTATAATCGAGACATTATTATCAACTTGCTAGATGTGGTTAATTGTATATTCATAGGCAACAATAGTATAATTGGCATTATCTTTAGCATTAGTCCTTGAACTGGAGACCTTCCCTTGTCCTGTCCATGGTTTTATAGAGGGTCTTTGAATATAGTATGATCAATTTTAGAGGATCCAAGAAAATTATGATCACTATGTCTTTGTACTCTATAAGATCTTGAATGATGTTCTTAAGTTTAAAGCACACAATTTTTTTTATGTCCCTTGGTCCTATGATATTCATAGAAGTCTTTGTCATTCAACTAGGCCAGTTTGAAAGGTCTTGGCTCATAATGTCCTACTTAGGAAGTTGAATAACTTTATATTGTATGAGCTTCTTCAAAGTTGATTTGACCGGTTCCCCTAGGGGTGTATATTTTCGTCTTGGGTTATTTTAAGTTCTAGGGGGGCCACATGATAAGTTGTTTTGAATTGTGTTGATCGATTGTTCATGACTTTGTGATTGTTTGTTATTTGATGTTTGCATATTTGATGTAGAAGATCCTTTGAGACTAATGATAGGTCGAGCCTTGTTTACCATTTTTCACATTTGCTACATCGTCGTTTGTTACATTTTTATTTTGTAACCAAAATTTATATTTGTTATTTGATGTGCTTGGATTATTATTGGTTTCTTTGAATATTTTTATGTCCTTTTGCAATAAGAGATTTCTCGATAATGATAACCTTCTCAATGACTTCATCAAATGTGTTTGAACATTGGACTCAAATCTAGGAAACATAAATTTTGAATTCAAGTTTTTCACAAAAAATTGAACTAGCCCTATACACTCAACCCTCAACCCTACACCCTCAACCCTCAACCCTTTACCCTATACCCTATACCCTCAACCTTATACCCTAAATTGTCAACCTAAATAGATACCTTCTACCCTCAACCCTAAACCCAATACCCTGAACCCTATACCCAATATCCTAAAACCTAATCCCTATACCCTATACACAACCCTACACCCTCAACCCTGAACACTATCCCTCAACCCTATACCTTAAACCCTAAACCCTACACCCTTAACCATCAACCCTATACCCTATACCCTAAACCTTATACCCTAAACCCTATACTCTATACCCTCAACCCTAAATAGATACCTTATAGCCTCAACCATAAACCAATACCATTAAACCTATACCCAATATCTGAAACCCTAATCCCTATACCATATACACTTAACGCTATACCCTCAACCCTAAACATTATCCCTAAAACCTATATCCTCAACCTTCAACTTTAAACTTATACCCTAAAACCTCAACCATATACCTTATACCCTCAACCTTATACCCTATACCCTAAATCCTCAACCTTATACCCTAAATCCTATATGCTAAACCCTCAACCATAAATAGATACATTATACCCTCAACCGTAAACCCAATACCCTCGGCCATATACCCAATATCCTCAAACCTTGTTGGACTAACCGCCAGCATCTCCCTTCGGGTTCATGACATGGTTTAACCACCTCCCATGGATCTTAACTGACACTTGTATCAGGCATTGATAGGTCGATCTTTTGGTGCAATAACAAGGCCAACAATTGGTATCAGAGCCGATCACGGGTTCGAACCCCTCAGGTGACGCTAAGGGGGGGATTGTTGGACTAACCGCCAGGATCTCCTTTCAGGTTCGCGACATGGTTTAACCGCCTCCCGTGGATCTTAACTGACACTTGTATCGGGCATTGACAGGTCGATCTTTTGGTGCAACAGTAAGGCCAACAAACCTAAGCCCTATACCATATACACTTAACCCTATACCCTCAACCTTGATCATTAAACCTCAACCATAGACCCTCAACCCTACACCTTAAACCCTAAACCCTACACCCTCAACCCTGTACGCTATACCCTAAACCCTATATCCTCAACCCTAAATAGATACCTTCAACCCTCAATCATAAACCTGATATCCTAAACCCTAATCCCTATACCCTATACACTTAACCCTATACCCTCAACCCTTTACCATATATTTAAACCCTAAAACCCTACACCCTCAACCCTTAACCTTGTACCTGATACACTCAACCCTATACCCTTAACCTTATACCTTAAATCCTATGTACCCTAAATCCTCAACTGTAAACCTAACACCCTCGACCCTATACCCAATATCCTAAACCTCAAGCCCTATACCCTATACACTTAACCTTGTACCCTCAACCATGAAAACTATCCTAAACCCTATACCCTCAACCCTCAACCCTATACCTTAAAACCTAACCCTACACCCTCATCCCTCAACCCTCTAACTTATACAATCAACCATAAACCCTATACCCTATGCCCAACACTGTCAGCTCTATACCTTATACCCAATACCCCTAACCCTAAAGCCTATACCTTACACCCAATACCATCAACCCTATAGCCTAAAACCTATACCCTCAACCCTAAACCCCCAACCCTAAACCCTATACCTCATACCCTCAACCCTAAATAGATACCTTATACCCTTAATCGTAAACCCAATACACTCAACCCTATACCCAATATCCTCAACCCTAAGCCCTATACCCTATACACTAAATCCTAGTACCCTCAACCCTAAAAACTATCCCAACCATAGGTGCTAAATCCTATATGCCAAACCTGCAACCCTAAACTCTATACATCAACCCTAAAGCCTAAATCCCATACCCTCAACCCTATACCTTAAATCCTATACCCTCAACTCTATACTCTAAACCCTCAATATCATTCAATATCCAAGGATAATATCATTTAAGGAAAGAATACCCCCCCAAATAGTTATCCATAATGCTACCTCTTGGGTCTCGAGTTCTATAATATATCAAGTACCTATAGATCATAATCTACAAAATCCTCTACACATCCTTTAGATTCACAATAATATCATTATTGGTAGATGTAACATTCTCATATTTCTCCTCTACCTCTTATACAACAATTTTAACATGGATCAATACACCCTAATCATTTTCATCTATGTAATGTCTCATAATTATTTTTTCTCTGAGTATACCCTATCAATTCCATCAAACTAATTTTAGCTACAACACCTATAATTTCCTCCCCAAGCTACTAGTAGCAACTATAACTCATATATTTATCAAAAAATCATGTCAAAATCTATCTCTTTTATTTATTGTGAATTTTCTAATCTATAAAATAATGCATTGCACATCATGAAATACATGCATCTCACCATGAGAACACAATTTGAAACATGCATATGATTTAGGGTGAAATGTATACTTTTCAATATGCACACATAAACAATTTTATCATGTGTGCACAAAATCCTAAAAAAAATCTAGGACCCTTGCACACAATATTTCCCCTATATATGCACTATTTATGGTTCATGCACCATTTTTATTTACATATAGTTTATCTTCTAGTGTATGCATTGAATCACCTCATCTGCAAACTAAAAGTTGTGTTTTATGTTTTTCTGTATATTTTTCCTAGTTCTTGTACCCCCATTAATGATTCCTTAATCCACTTAAAGCTCAAAATTTTCATACGTATTGGTTCTCCCACATTTTTGTCACCTATAACACCTCACACACTCCGCTTTGTGTTGATATAATGACACATTCTCCATATTTCCTTCACTCCTTACTCTACTTTTCTCTCTAAAATATTAAGTTTGAAGGTAAAAGTAAATTATTTTTAGCCACTACCCATATTTATTTACCCCAACCCCCATTTTTTCCCTTAATCAACCCTCAACCCTATACCTTATACACTAAACCGTAAACCCATATATATATACATACATGCATACATACATCTATATGTACATACATGCATAGATTTATACATACATACATACATGCATACATATATATATAAAACTTGAACAAATCATAACACACTTGAATTATGCTTGATTTGACATAATGTGAGCACATTATAACATGCTTGTGTTATGCTTGATTTGACACTATGTGAATGTGTTATAACGTGCTCATGTTATGCTTGATTTAACATAACACGAGCGTGTTATAATACTGTCACAATATGTTTTGCTTTGACATAATGCGGCATGTTATAACATGCTCGCATTTTGTCTTGCTTTGGAAATTTCCAAGCCTTTGGCTTGGATTTTCCTTAGGCTTCCAACCCAAAGGCTTGGACTAACTTTCCAATGTCCAAAGATGTGTTTTTGTAGATTTTATAAAATTTTCCATAATCTCGAGCGTGCTCCCCATCAGGTTTGCACATGTTTTTATTTCAAGTCAAAAAAATATTTGGGTAATTTTAAGCTCACTCTTAACTATCTAACCATGTATTTTTTTCATATTTTGATTATGTTAAGGTTTTCATCTTTAATTTCTTTTGTTGGTGTATCTATTTTTTTCTCAAAAACCAATGTTTCGTATTTTTCACTTTATTTTTTAACCGTTCATCAAAATTTCAAATAAATTACATGTTAGAAACTAGATTCCATTCTACACACATTAAAGAAAAGATTAGTTTTCAAAAAATTTAGGGGGGAGCATGCTCAAATTTCTATTTTTTTAGGATGTGTCCACTTTGAAAATTAGTAAAAAGTCATATATTCATTAAAAATTTATCAAAAAATTGGGGATAAACTATATGGTGTTAGCTAATTTCTCAACAAAGTGATTTTTGAAATCCTAAAAAAAAATTAAGTTTTATGGGGGGCACACCAAATGCTATGTTATGTTTTTTTGAAAAAATAAGACCAATTTGTATGCCCCCCTTTTTGGACCCCTTAATCTCTACCATTTAAAAGAAATAGTAGTTTAGAAAGTATATTCAAAACACTATGACTCTTGTTTTCATTGCATCTCAAAATTTTGAGTGTAATTATCTTCAATTTGTCATCCGACATCAGTCTTTCTTGATTTCAAAAAAAGTGGCCACTTAAGACCCCTTTTTGGTCCCTTATTTCCATGCACTCACCCTCTAATAATCCACCACCTTTGATCCTTGGTGAACTATCTTATTCTCAATGCCTTGTTTACAAATTAATGTTGGATGAAGCCTATAGGTTGATTAAACACAAGGGAGATTTCCTCATTCATCCTAGGTTAATTTACCTTCAATATTTATCACTCGATTGTGATCCTACTCACCAACTAAGAACTAGGTCTTATTCACCTTCTTGAGACTTCTCCATTCCTAGTAAATGTCTACGGATTCCCAAGACCTACTTGTTGATAATGAGATAGTTTCACTGCATTATGATGAGGTCGTCTTCCTTCCAATTGGAACCTATGTTGAAATTCCCAGATCATCCCTATTGGTTTAAAATCAACTTGCTTTGCTATAATTTCATCCAAATTTATGTCCGCTTTGCTATCTCAGTTTACCAAAAATTAGACCAAGATCTATAAAATGTTGTATGTGTGAGGTTGGGTTTTTACAATAATTTTGAGCTAATTGAGTTTACATACTTTAAAAAATCTCTTGAAATTGTAAAGAATAACTAAAATTATCAAATCTTACCACCTTGCTGAAAGCCATAGGGGCTTTCCAAGCCTTAAATCTTGCCCATCAATTGAACTTCAAAAATGTGTGGCTTGAAGGGGACTCGAACAATATCATACAATGTATTAAGGGCCTCCAAAAGCCCTCATGGACCATAGAGAACTAGATTAATCTTTCCAAGGGGATTATAAGCTCTTTTGATAATTGCTTCATTTCCCATGCTTATAGGGAAATTAACACGGTGGCAGACTTCTTTGCCAATAAGGGAGTTCAGGCCAAGGACAAAATGATGTGGCAAAGGAGTGACAAGTTGGAGGAAGCTGTCACAACCTTATTGATGTATGACAAAATTCACGAGAAGGTTCAAATTCCCCTAATAACTAATGATTATGGGTGATGAGTGTATTTTCATGCAGTCTTGGAATTGTTGTTCAATTATTTTTTATCGAAGGCCGGAGTATCATATAATTAATTGCTACTTCCATATTTTGTGCTTTGCACACTTTCTGGGCATTTTGGCTATCAGTTTATTTGGTTTTCAGGAGTCTTCTAAGTAGGCTTGCAACTCTATCAATATGGGTGGTGAGCGTTGTCGTGTGGAACCGACGGATTGTGAGGAGCTAAGGAGTAACACTAAGGTGTGGCAACTACTAGAGAAGGGTGGGATTACTAATTATATCGAAAAACTCCATGGTTGGGACTAGAAGGTCACTAGGTTTTTTGCCAAGGAATGGAAGAATGACAATGTTAATTTTTTTGGGAGAAAGGTTGCCATTGATGAGTAGTTAATTGCTGAGGTTATGAGGCTTCCCATGGAGGGTCTCAAGTTTTGCAGGGATAGGAAACTTTCATACTAGGTTGTGAGAAAATTTTCGAAGACAAAGAAGGAAAAAGAGGACCTACGCAGGGCTACTAAAAGCAATTATGACTCCATGAAGATCAAATTGCTCTAGCGGGAGGTGTTGAAGGTGGTAATGGAATACATTACGTTGGATGGTAGATACACTAGGGTCTTTGGTTACCATTTTGTGCTCCTCAACCACTTTCGACATCAAGTTAGGGTTTCTTTCCCTTTCTATCTTTCCACCTCTTTGAATATCAGCGTTCAAGACCATAGCTCGAACTCGGTTAAATACCCCATCCTTCATGAGGGTTTTCTTGTTTTAATCTTTGAGCATTTCAAAGCTATGTCGGCTTTGTCCCATTCAACCCCTTCTCCCCACTCTGTTCCTGCTAAGGATGAATTGGGTGTTAGTTACATAGATAAGGATGAATGGGAAACTGATTTGGAGGATGAGGAAGGTCGTCCTTCGAAGTCGGTGGGGAAGGGTAGTAGCAAAGGAAAATCTAAGGCTCGTGCCCTTCTTAAACCTAGTTCTATGATCTCTAAAGGTAGAGCTAAATTTATTTTCCCGAGTTCTGATGAAACTAAGCTGAAGGCGAAAGGAAAATCTAGTGTCTCCCCCTAGGAGAAGGGTAAGAGAAAGGTTTTGGAGGATCCCTCCTATGAAACTAATCAGGATGATCCTTAGTCAACCCCTTCTTTGGAGTATTCTAGCTACCCTGCTACTGACAGAGAGGATAGGCCTCGTTATCCCAGTGATCTCAAGGCTGATGACCATTACTTTAAAGTCGAACGTGAGTTTCCTGCTGATATCCTTGCTATTGCTCGTAATGGGTCTGTGGATTTTTTCAAGTTGATGAGATAGGTGTTTTTTTAGATTAAGGAAATTAAACTGAATAATAGGGCTATTAGCAGCAAGTTGGAAAGGCCTGATATGACTGATAACACTACTAGAGATAGAGAAAAGGCCACTGATTTATGGACTGAGGAAGAAAATAAATACATGGTGGACTACCTTAGGAAAACAGTTGAAGATCTACAACAATTTAAGAGTAACCATGATGGCAAGCTTTCTGCTATGGAGGAAAAACTTAAGAACATAAAAGAGTCTATCTAGATGGTGTTGGAAATGAGCCATAAGATCTTAAAATCCACAATGACCACAATGAATATGATGGTTGAAAATATGGAAAATGTTTATCAAGGACTGTTGTGGATCTGGAAGTTGAGAAAGAACAAAGCCAGGCGAAGGGTGTTGGGTCGAGCAAAAGAACTAGAGTGAACCTGAAGAGGAAGGCTGACAAGACCCCTGTTAATGTTCAGGAGATTAAGAAAGCAATGCTAAATATGAACAATCTGGAGCAAGAGGTGGCAAACATCTTAAGGAATTTGGCTTAGTGGCTAGACTTTTGCTGGGTTTTTGCTGTGTTGCCTCTGGGCTGGTTCTTTTTTATCTTCTTTGTTGGCAGCTTTATGTTGATTGTTCTGAACTGTTTCTTGCTATATCTTTGTCTTCATTGCTATTAAAGGGTTTCAAGACCCCTTCAAAAATCTGTTTTTTCCTTAATCAAAAACTAAAATTATCAAAATATTTTAAAATAGCAAGATTTCTATTTTTAGTAAGTTTGTATTTAAGCATGTATGGTTTTGAAAATTTTACCCGAATCTCCATAAATACATAATCAACCTTAAGATCCAATTTTGACCAAAAAATCACACTCCAAAAACAAGTTATTAAACTTTTAGAAGTCCTAGAAAGAAAAAATAAATTTAAAATTTGAAGGTTCAAATTATTGAATTTGGCTTTAAAAATTGATAAAATTGGTACAACAATTTTTTGGGTTGTAGGGTTCTCCAAACTCTTTAGTTAAAAAAAGGAGGGAGGTCAAACAAGTAATCAAATCAAAAGTTATGACTCCCAAAAATTATTTTATTTTAAATATTTTTGATGATGCATTTTAAATATTCATAAAAGCAAGGTGGAAGGAAACAAATTAAAAAAAAAAAACTAAAACTAGATGGAAATAGAAAAAATTCAGCAATGTGATGTTTTAATTTTTATAAAAAATTGTCATTATTGCATTGATATTTCAAAAGAGGTTCTATATAATGTAAAGGATTTTTCATTTATACGGGTTGAATGTTTTTAGAGAGATTAAGCTTGTGAAGAGAAACTCTACTAAAAACTTTAATATATTTTTGAATGATGATAGAGATCTAAAATTTGTTCTAGTATGTCTATTGTAATGATTTCATTCTTTTAAAATTGAGATGAATACAAATTTACAATCAAATTGTCTCCTTTGTTGTGGTTTTTATCCTTGAAGAGAAGTAGGATTTCAAAGAGATAATAAAAAATTCACTTGCATTTTTACTATAAGATTCACTAGTTGAGTTTGCATGTTTTCAAAGGAGAGTAATAAGTTCTTCTAAATAGTGAATGGGATTTTTAACTTTACTAAAGGATTACTAATTATGTTACAATAATTAAATCTTGAAGTTGTTTTAATTAAGAGATTTAAATTGTTGTAAAGCAACAATATTCTATTGCTAAATCACAAAACTAATTTTGTTAAGAAAATATACATTTGCAATTTTTAGACTTTGTAACCCTAGGGAGTAGGCATCGATCTTTTCAGCATGCCTACACACTCAAATATTTAAAATTAAGAATCAAATTTTAGTGTTTGATGTTAGTAGTTTAGGTATTATGTTCATATCCCAGCATTTAAAAGGTAATAGGAAAGTTGATATCGTCCAATCATTTTCAAATCCTTTTATGCATAAACAAATTATCTCTTATTTATTGTGAGAAAAACATTATTCATATAAAATCTAGTATTGTTTGAGGTATATCTGCCTAGGTTTTGAAGATCCAAAAGTGCAAAAGAGATTTATCTATCTCTTATCCATTGCCCTAGCCTGTAGGAGTTATCATGGATTCCTCCATCCTTCCTCACTTGATTTTCTTTTTTCTCTCTTTTAGGGAGGAGTTTTGTCCCACTGGTTTTCTCCTGAATGCAGCTAGATTGAAATTGTTCACCAGCAAAATTCTTTTGTAGTTGGAGATAGATCTCTCAACCACAAATAGAGGAACATTCTAGAACGCTAGACATTATCAGTAATGATGGATGATGAATAGCATGTAGAAATTGATGTTAACCACTAGAGATACGAGTCAAAGTCTTTATAGTCAAATTAGGGCATTATTAATCAGAGTGTTCCGTGGAGAACCCAAAATCAAGGTTGCGATCCAAGTACTTGATTTACTATAAAAAAAAATGCATGAGTTGCAGGATGAAGACTTCCAGCCGTAGGTTTTAGAGTTGATACAAGAGTTTCATGAGATTCTGGGGGAATCATACTTTTAAGGAAATAGAAGATGATAAAGCCTCGGACCTTTCAATACAATTAGCCGGTGTAATAAGATGCCCCTTGCTGATTTTTTTTTTGGTCGTTCAAGTGAAGGATTTGGGCCCTCTCCCATATATTTATAAAAGATTGCATAGCATGTCCCATAAATTGGGAAGGTGAGCAAACCATAATCGGGCCTAAAGACCGACAATAGACATATACCTACCACCCTGGTGTATTATACCCATAAACACTACTGCCAACTACGGACAAATATTGAATTTTTTACAGCAGAAAGACCCCATACATACCAAAGAAACATATATTAAAGAGAAACAGCCGGAAAAACAAAATGGCTGCAACCCAAGACTCACAACAAACTAAATAAGACCACTTACATCTAGACCTTAAAAACCATACTCCATCTCACCAGTGCAGCCCTCTTAACCAGAAATTTGATTGAATTCTCAACCTTGGTGACATTGAATCTCTCCTACTGGGGAGAATACTATATTGGTCTGAGGAGCTCCAGCACATCAAAACTAGGCCTGTACACCGCCATCCCCCTCTTAGAATTGAGAAAACATTATATATTTGCGACCTCACGAATCAGTTTCTTTGAACTTACTTCAACGCTCCTTACCAAACTGATAGAGGTGAGCCTGGGGAGTTCATAACCCAAGACCAGAAGAGAGAATCTTTTCAATCAACATTTTAGCCACCTCCTACTCCAAACCAACTCTTTTCCCAAATGAAATATTTGCCCAGAGCTTTCGAGAGCTCTTTATCCTCTGTTAAACTTACAATTCTCTACAAACATAGAAGAGATTTCAGCATTTACTCTAGATGGCCCCATATTTTCACAAGAAGTGCCATCGAAATTTAGTTTCTGCACTTGGCGGAAGCGGAGACCACCTAGTTTGCTTTTGATTAACCAATGAATGTGGTGATTTGAAAAACCCATGAATGGGGGGGGAAGAGAAAGAGTATTCCAATTTTTCAACATGTCCCTGTCCCAAGAAGAGAATGAGCATTTCTAAGAAGACTTAGATGCAATTCTTCCCCTGGCAACTTCAGTGATAGCAATCTCCAGTTTCACAATAATTGTTTCTAACTCCTAACTTCTCTTTGGAAGATTCTTCAATTGTATTCTTTCCTAACTGTCCAAATGAGCAAGGAGGGACTGGCTTCCCAAAGAAAAGAAAAAATTGAATTGGGACTACCAGTTGGCCAACACTGAAAGAGCTGCAACAATGTATCTTACCTTCCAATTTATTAATTAACCATTCCCAAAATTTTTGAGAAAATGTGCAACTTATGAATAACAGCTCATTAGTTTCATCCTCCTAAAGGCAGAGGAAGCAGTGAAAGGGACCAGCGAAACCCATCTTCTGAAGCCTATCGCCAGTAAGAACTTTCTTCTTGATCATAGACCAGTTTGTATGGCAGCAAGCTGATCAGGAGAACCAAAAATAAGAGGAATCCTTTGCCATCTGTGCAGGGAGATACCATTCTCCACATATCTTTCCACATAATTTTTCACCTTGGATCCCCAGTCCCTGATTAGATAGTTTCTGATTTCTTCAGTATTTTCCATGTCTTCTAAATCTTGCCACCCATTCCAAGAGTCTAACCAAAAGTCTGCTCCCTTTCCATCGTTCACCTCCCAAGACAAGTGATCAGTTATTATGTGTTTGCATTTTAGAATAAAATTCCAAACATGAGATCCTGAGGGGGGATTGGAGTAGTTTAGATATGGATATCCTCCATGGAAACTAAATACTTTTTTCTCGTGAATCTACTCCATAGAGAGTCCCCATTTACATAAATATTCCATACCACTTTTCCACCCAGAGCCATATTATTTTGTTGCAAATTTCTTAGCCCTGCCCCACTACGAGCCAATGAGAGGCATACCTTATCCCATGCAATCAGAGGAAATTTCTATTTATCTTCTGTACCTTGCCAAAAAAAATTCCTCGCCACCTTGTTGATGACATTCAAGATACCATTGGGAGCTTTGAGTACAGAAAAGAGATAGATTGAGAGGGCAGATAGAACTGATTTAATCATGGTAATCCTACCAACAAAACAAAACCACTTACCTCGCCATTGTGCTAATCTAGCTTTAAATGCCTTGATAAGAGAATCCCACAACACAGCTTTGCAAACTCCCACAAACATAAGGACCCCAAGATATTTTGTAGAAAGAGTCCCCTTCCTAAAACCCAACACCCTAGAAATCCTTTGCTAAGTTCTAGGACCAACATTAGAAAAGAAAATATTAGATTTATTATCATTGATTTGTTGTCCCAAGGCATTAGCATATGAATCGAGAATTCTTTTGATGGTTCTTGCTTCCCGAATGCTGACCTCCCCAAACAAAATTGTGTCATCTGCAATTTGTAAGTGAATGAAGGCTTCAAAACCATCCATGGATTCTATTCTCTTCCAAGCCCCCTTCATCTTGGCCTCTAAAATACATCTTCCCAAAGCCTTAACCTTGATGATGAAGAGATATGGCGACAAAGGATCACCTTGCCTCAGTTCACAGGATGGAGCAAAGAAGCCCTCTGGGCTTCCATTGACCAATAGTGAGTAATGAGGGGGCAAAATGCATTCAAATATAAGTTCTCTCCAATGAAGGCTAAAACCAAACTGTTCCAAAATTTCAATGAGGAACCTCAAATCCACCATGTCATAAACTTCATTGAAATCCAGCTTTACTATTCCTATTTGAAATGGAGTGGATGATCTCATGGGTGGTAACTGTTAGATTTAGGATCAGAAATGAAAGCAATCAGAAAATGCAACACATGAGACAATGAACACAACAAGATACCCTGGGAAAACCCTCCTACTCATGGGAGAAAAAACCCAGCAAATATATCTCTTATACATTGAAGGAATAAGAGCAGAAATCTGCTTACAACTCAGGCCCAACACAATGCCGAATTTGATACAATGAATAATAGCACCTCTCCTAGATGCAAAGATACAAATGAATATGTTTCTCCTTGAGATCGGTCTGCTGCTACAAAATGATGATCTGCTGCTATAAGATGATGATCTGCTGCTCAAGTATGAACTTCTTCTAGGAATGCAAATTATGATGAATGAACTTGATGATCAAATGAATGATCATCACCTTGTATTTATACAAAACTAGGTGACTCTTCATTTGGGTTGGCCTCTCTTAAGAAACAAGGTGACTCTTCATAAAATTATTATATATAGCAAGTCCGACTTGCCTTGGTATTATTTATCCATCATTTTTAAATTTGAGAGAACGATATCTCCCACTGCTATAACATCAACACTCCCTCTTAGCTAGGGAGGTATCTTTCCAGATATCCACGTCACAATGACTACACCCATTTGTGGAAAACTCAAAGGTTCATCACGGAGTCTCTCAACGTGATGTCATCATGGAGTCTCTCAACATGACGTCCACCATGGCTACTCCCATGTGTGGAAAGAAACATAAGTACAAGGGTTAATCACGGAGTCTCTCAACGTGATGTCATCATGGAATCTCTCAACATGACGTCTCATCTCAGTCACAGAGATGAACAAGGACTCGCACCTCATATTTCTCTGTCTCGGAGAAATATACACTACAAGGGCTTTCACCTCATATTTCTCCATCTCAAAGAAATATACACTAAAAGGGCTTTCACCTCATATTTCACAACAAATCTTCATGATGATGTGACTCCCTTTGGAGCTCCAAGTACTTGCATCAACCTCCTGACCTCCTCGTCCAAGATTGTCTGCAATACTTGCCTTAGAGGAGCGGTTTCCAAGGCACACTTCCGACATTATTGACTTGCTCGAGTCTAGGATTGTCCTCCTCAACCTCATCCCAGATCACCCTATTCTAAATAGGTTTGTAGAGCTACCAATGTCAAATCCAGATTAATTGTCTTGTGCAATTTTGTTCTCAGCTCCTAAAGAGGTCTTCCAAGGATTTTGCACTTGGCCTTGCAACACTGCAACCTTCACTTCTTCTTAGTGAGTCACAAAACTCCCTCTTGATCCTTGCCTCAAAGATTTCAAAGAAATCCTCTAGAAGTGTACTCCCCTCCATTGGCCTATCTCAGAACCTTAATCCTTTTCCTAGACAAGCTCTCAACTCGTGCCTTGAATTCTTTGAATTTGACTCCCTCTAAATGTCATTTCCTCCTCTTCAAAGAAATTGATCTACTTTAGAATAAGAAACCTTCTGAATCAACTTTAGAGCTAGGCCCCTTCTGAGATGTCCCTATGTCAATTTCCGCAATAGAAACATGTTGTGTAGCCCTTAATTTGCAATCTTGAGTGAAGTGACTGTACTTGTCACACCTGAAACATTGAATGTGAGAGAGATCCTTCTTCTTCTTCGGTTCTAGGGCAGAATCTGATTCTCTGTCTCTATTCCTCTTTCTTGGTTTGCCTCTTTCTCTAGAAGTATGTGTAGCAAGAACTTGATTTTCTACATCATGATAGATTCGCCCAATTCCTCTTGCTGCCAACCTGAACTCTTCTTGAATACAATCAGCTTGAAGACGATCAAACTTGGGCAACTTGGATCTCCCATTGATGCTCTAAATAAAGGGTTCCCAAGATTGAAGAAGACGATTTAGTGCCAACATAACAAGATCTTTGTTTGCAATTATATCCCCAATAGCGCTCAACTGATTTCTCAAATCAGCAATCTTTATAAAGAATGAGATGACTGAATCATCTTTAGCCATTTTTAAATGGTGAAGTTGTTGTCTCAAAGCAAGGGCTCTATTGGTGTTGTTGATCTCATACAATCTTTTTAGAGTATCAAACTTTTCTTTAGCTGTCTTCAACTTGGAGATGATCGGTACTAAGTGATTCATCACAGAATCTATCATGATCTTTCTAGCTTTCGTGCCATTTTTTCTTCCACTGGATTTTCTCAATATCATCGGAAGACTCGGGCATATTACTTTCCATGAAATCAAGAAGATCATTCTCTTCTAATGCAATGAGTACCCTGGGTTTCCAAGAGTTGAAGTTTGAAGCTCCATCAAGCCTATCTTCTACCTTGACACCGCTCACCATCTTCTTTTTCCACACAAATTCACCTTCAAAGATCAGAAATAATTTGAACCTTAGATCTGTGATACTTCAAGATATGCCCTAGATGAAAAGTTGACTTGACTGCTTAAACAAATCTGATCAGATCTTTCCTTAGACCCGCTTTGATACCATGTTAGATTTAGGATCAGAAATGAAAGCAATCAGAAAATGCAACACATAAGACAATGAACACAACAAGATACCCTGGGAAAACCCTCCTACTTGAGGGAGAAAAAACCCAGCAAATATATCTCTTATATATTGAAGGAATGATAGCAGAAATCTGCTTACAACTCAGGCCCAACACAATGCCGAATTTGATACAATGAATAATAGCACCTCTCCTAGATGCAAAGATACAAATGAATATGTTTCTCCTTGAAATCAGTCTGCTGCTACAAAATGATGATCTGCTGCTACAAGATGATGATCTGCTGCTCAAGTATGAACTTCTTCTAGGAATGCGAATTATGATGAATGAACTTGATGATCAAATGAATGATCATCACCTTGTATTTATACAAAACTAGGTGACTCTTCATTTGGGTTGGCCTCTTTTAAGAAACAAGGTGACTCTTCATAAAATTATTATATATAGCAAGTCTGACTTGCCTTGGTATTATTTATCCATCATTTTTAAATTTGAGAGAAAGATATCTCCCACTGCTATGGCATCAATAGTAACTACTTTTTTTTATCTAGGGCAAAGCCACTCTAGGCCTTTGAAATGAGCACATGAAGAACCGTTTTGAGTCTGTTGGCCAGTGTTTTGGACAAGATTTTATATAGGGTATTACAAAGGGAGATTGGACAAAAGTCAGAAAACGTTTCTGGAGAAGCCTTCTTAGGAATCAGGCTACGAAAGTGCAGTTCAATTCTTTCAAAAAAATTATATACTTCCTTTATTTGTTGAATGCATCAACAACCTCCTTGCCAATAATATGCCAACAATTTTGAAAAAAGGTAGCAGGAAACCCATCAGGACATGGGGCTTTGTTAGGATGCATTTGACACGTGGCCAGTCTTATTTCATCCTCCATGAATGGGGCCATTAATCTCTTGTTCTCATCATCTGTGATGACCAAGGAAGCCTTAGCGCCCCCAATAGGTTTGAGAAGAACAAAACCACTTCCTTCTTGATATGTTCTAGGTTAAAAAAAATCTGCCCCCACAATAGACTTGATCATGGATATTTTATTCCAACCTTTCCTTGCCTTGATTGAATTATGAATTTTTTTTTGTGTTTCTATTTCCATGCTGTAACCATGTTTCTCTAGATTTTTGCTGCCAAAATATCTCTTTCTTCACCTGCAGATCAGCCAATTCAACCAGTAGAGCTTTTTATTTTTTGAAATGGTCTTGAAACATACCACCCCTCATGACTTCCTCATTCAAGATCCTTAGATCAACAACCACTCTCTCCTTTTCCTTGAAGATGTTTTTGAAACTATGCATGTTCCAATCCTTTATTTTGCTTCTTAGCACTGATAATTTTTTGACCAACATGAACATTTCCATTCCCCTGATTTTGAGAGAAGTCTCCCACCACTCTTTGATATTTCCCACAAAATTTACATCCTGAAACCACATATTTTCAAACTTGAAGGGGCTTTTAGGGACACATGCGTTAGCATGCTAGGACAGTAAAATAGGGAGGTGATCAGATCCCGTGCCAGGGATTATGCTACAGTCCACACTAAAGCTATTGCTGCACCAAACATGAGAAAGAAGAAACCCACCCAGCCACTCAGTGATGTTTTCAGAACCCTCCCTCCGATTATTCCAAGTGAAGTTGCCATTTTTTGGTATGACATCTATTAGTGCCTTATTCTGCACAAAACTGGAAAAGTCTGACTGCAATTGAGTGATCCTGTTAAGACCACCTTGCTTATCACTTGCATTCGGCACTGTATTGAAATCTCCACCCAACACCACAAGCTCCTTGTTCATTAGCCACAAGATCTCAATTAAACTTCCCAAAATGCCTTTTCTTGTCGGGGAGGAATAGAACCATAAACATTGAAAAACTTGAAACTGAGATTGGAAGATACGCAAGAGATCTGACATAGTTGCTAGTATGTGCCTTGATTGGTGGAAGTCAAACTGGCCCTTTTATCATACCACATGATACCTAACCCTCGAGAAGAGCTAGTGGCAGAAGTGAAAAAACATTCAAGACTTAATTTGGTTCCTTGAAGAAGAATAATATCCAAATTTTGCAAATCTAATTGACACTTGATTAAGCATCTCTTGTTAGAGGCATTCAAGCCTCTGACATTCCATGAAAGTAGATTCATGGTGCCTGTGAGGGGCCCTTTCCCTATCACCTTTTCTTTTGCTTATCAAAATTAAGCACCGATTGGGATCCTGATTTGATTTCTTCTTTAGAAACTTCTTCTGCAGTTTTCCTTCCTTTTCTAGTCTGTGGCATTAGAGGTGTAAACTCATCCATTTCTTCCTTGGCGCTCAACACTCCTACTTCCTCGAGAATTTATGGGATGAAACTCTCATTCAAGTTCCTCTAAGAAGCAGCTAAAGGCAATGGTGATGGAGGAGACACCATTTGATTGGTCTTAGATGGTAGGTGGGGAGAGGAGGGATGCATCTCATCCTTTAATGGGGATATCACCTGAGGGGGGGGGGCGCGGAGGCAATTCAGGTTGAGATTTTCCATTCGGTTTTATTTTTTCCAAAGAGGGGACCAATTTATAATTTGCAGAGATATGATCTCTAGATGTGCAGAATCTACAGAATGAAGGGAGGATTTCAATTTCAACTGATTGATAACAGATTGACATACCTGAAACTAGAGTAATCTGTTTGGAATAGGTTTTGCAGGATCCTTAAGATTGCATTTCCTTGCATATACTCTTGATTCCTCTTCCAGACTGTTTGCATCACATGTTAAACAATTTCCCAATGAGGATCCAATCTGCTCCAGAATGGAGGAATTCCAATGCTCCTCTATAAGATTATATAGGCAAATCCAAATTGGAATCTCCCGGATGCAAAAACTCATGGTAACAAAGTTCGGAACCCACTTCTTAATGAGGAGACTGTTGCCCTCCATGAATCAAGGTCTCTCCATCAAGATCTTTTTCAGTTCAGTCTCACTTGAACATTCCGCAATGAAGAAGCTTTTTGCCAAACACTTGGCTGTGATAGAAGGGCCCCGGGATAACCCAATCCATTGCTCAATCTCCCCCCTAGCTGGCCATGGGCCATTGGGTTTCCCGATTATTACTTTGCTAACTAAGTCTGGTAATTGCTGTTCCAATGAAGAAGGTGGAATTTTGAACGAGCCCTCCCTCGGGAGAAAATTCCCTTTGAGAGTGGGACTTGCCCTAGCGTCCTCCAAACCAATCACACCATCTTCCTCATCTCTTTTCCTCGGTGAGTAATTATCCGCACCATCAGCCCCAGCTGATTCCAGAAGATATCAAAACCCACTGTGCGTTTGCCATTTGAATAGGGTTGACGGTGCCTTGGAGCCCTAGAATCTGTTCTTGCCTAGCTCCCTCGAGCCGTATCCGCAAAGCTTCTACCAGTCCAGCCTCTTTCGCTGGAGCATGAGGAGTTACTGTAAAGCTGCCCTCGATCTTGGTGTGGATTACGCCCTCTTTGGTGCCGATTATCCACGTTTCCCGACCATCGAAGAAAAGCCATTTGGTTCTTGAAGGGGTTGCCGAGCAGCAGTGAAATGTCTATGATCCGGTTTTCTATTTTCTTTTCCTCTGTCCTCCCAGTTGCTTTGGCCGAGGCGATTTCCAAATCTACTGCCACCCTAGTTTCTCCTCCGGTAATCATTTCTCCACTGATCCACCACTCTCTTCTGTAACTTTCCTTTGGATTCTGCCGGCTGTCGCTCAAATCTTGCCATTTGCGAGATGCCGCTTACTGATTTATATCTTAATTAGTACATTATTGAAGTGTTGAAACAGGATATAGGAACCCATTGAAATAAGCCAAGAATTTGCCGAATGGTGACTGCCCAGATGGAAAACACGTTCTTCGAAAAGTAATAAAACACAAGCTGCGGGGCAGCTATAGTCCTTGCCAGGAGGAGTGCAATTTGCAGGGAGCAGATGGAAGATGCATTTGTGGCAGGATATTTAGATAGGTAGGGATGATAGTTGATATTAATATGGTGGTGTAAAGTCCTGCTTATGGCAATAGCAGGGATGATGACTAGCAAATATTAACTCCTGCGTAGGAATGGTTTGTGGCTGGCGTAAGTAGTAGCATTTAGGCATAGGTTAAGAACTTTAAGTAACTCACAATGCAATTTTTGATACTATGAATTCGAATAGTCATTTAGAAATTTATTGAAGTCGTTTTCAAATAGCAACTTCTGTGTTACCATGACTCTTGTCTAAAACATGGCAGACTCGGCCAGAAATCACGGGCACCATTTTATAGTCACTCTCGGACTACGCGAAAACTCAAACGCGTCTCAATAAATTAAAAAACCAAAGAAACTTAATTATAAGAGAATTAAGTAAAAGCAAAATGGACATGCGGATAAAATTTTGAATGTATTCTTTTGATTAATCATTTTGATGTAAGAACCCTATATGCTCACTTCAACCCTAGCCCTATTTTAGTTCACTGTCGCAGAAAAAATTGTATCAGAGCTACGTTTTGCCACTTCTCTGAAAATATCAACATTAATCTTTGATATTCCTTGGTAAAACATCTGCACTACTGTTTGCTGCTGAATGCACCCCAAACAAATTTTCAACAATTTGCAGATAATATATCTGCTGCAGTATGATATTTACCTATAATTTTAAATTTAAAAAGATATCTACTTCATCCTTATGAGCATTGACCGATGCAATGACGCAACATAAAGAGATCAATTTATAGAGGGCTTATTATTGAGTGTGCCATTTAGTTGTAAATGAGTTTAAGATATAGTGCTAGGCGTCTGTTTAGACTGCTATGACAATATCTTCATAATACATTGGAAATTTGGGGTAATTAGAAAGGGAAAAAATATATATATGGGAGAAAAGATATATAAAGTGATGGCTAAAGCAAAAAATATTTTGAGCTATAGGCCTGTAGCAGACCACTGTTGCTAGATGGCACTCTAGCAGAGTTGAGTTGGCAGCTGAAAATAGGAATGCAAATATGTTCTTATTTTCAACAATGTTTTGAAGCCTGTTTATTTTTGAGGGGTTCAGTTTAATTGTTTAAAGTTTTTAAACATAATTTTAATGTGTTTTGTGGGATTCCAATCGTCCTGAGATTTGAAATTTTGAGAAGACTGCGAGTCGATCAAGTGAAGGCTGCAAAACTCACAGCCTCTGTGACTCATCTCGGGACTCTGTGAGTCTTGCAGAGTCTCTGTAATATGGTCTAAATATTTCACAGATTTTTTGATCAGTCTTTCAGAAAGTATTTAGAACTTCAATTACATAGGGTCTGTGCAGAACACCTCTAAATATGATTATGGGCTGCTTCCCAGAGCATCATTAACTAAAATGAGATATGTAATTTCCATTTCATTCGGTTAAAACTACTCTGGCGATAGCTCTGAAAATCGCTTTAGTATACCCCACTAAAAGTACTTCAGTTATAACAAATTGCTCCCTGAATTGTAATGGGTTCCATTAATGTTCATGAAATACTTCTGTCCACTTGTGTTCATGAAGTACTTCTGCCCATTTATGTTCCTGAAATACATTAGAGTGGTGGAATTTTCTTGGAGTTAGAAGCATTATAGAGAAAAGTTTAAATTAAAGCATTTCAATTTAAGTTAAATATTTTGTTTTCAAAAAGTTCAGTTATTATTTAAAAAACATTTCAATTTAAAAAATGATTTTCTTATCATTTATAAAATAGTATTATATATATTTTAAAAAGTGAGTGGAACCAGTCACACACACCAATCCAAAACAAAACAACGTTACATAAAACCCCTGCACAATGAAAACAAGAGAGCAAATTTTATGTTAATAATTAAACAGTTTGATTTCAAAATTCAAATCTAGTTGACGGACCCATTCTCAATCCAAAGCCTGCCACTCGGTCATAATACATATAATTCAAGGATATTTCTCTGTCACTATGGTGGAGCAATGGTGCTTTCAAAAACCTTCACCAGCTATTTCATCAAAGATCCTCTTCAATGCTATTGTTAAACTCACAATAGTCAACGGATAAGATATTTGGAACTTGATTTGAGGGTATGTGAACTGGGTTCATATTGAGAGTGCATAAACCATCATCTTTTCGCGCATGATTCATTGAAAATGAATAATTTGGCAATGCAGTTTCCAAGTCCAAATTTCCGCCTAACCCCTGCTTATTGAGAATGTCTTCAAACTCACTCTCTTTCTTCACGAAATAAGCTCTGTGTGACAGTCCTGATAGATTCTTATGTTTGGCATTTGGTTCTTCAAAGAGAGTTGTTTCCTTGGATTTCACTGGGCATCGACAATGTTGGTATTGTAAGGGTTGTTTGCTTCCTCAGCCTGTCAGCATCTCTGTTGATCAATTCTTCCCTATAGTTTGCTACTAGAGCCATATGTTAATTACCTCCACTAATTCCATCTTGAACATTGCAGCCATTTGAGCACCCCTTCCATTCAGCTAGTACACACAGAGATTGTGAGAGATCAATTAGACAGCATCTACATCCATGTGTTGCTCCTGCACAAAAGTTCAACACAAAGATCAAATCTTGTGACAGGAATTAGATCAGTATAGAAGGATTTTGATCCTTTACACAATATCAAATCTTGGAAGCCACTTATGAAATGCAGCCGTACTCTAAGAAAAGATTATGGTCACTATTTGGCTATGACATTTTGATTGCCTAAAGTCCAAGCTCTGCAAGAAATGAAGCCCTGGTGAATGGATGGGAAAGGACTACTTTACCACTGAGATTGGCACGGCACACATCAAATGTCTATGGATGGTAATTAGTAGCAATGAAAGAAGTATTTTCCTTGCCTATAGTTATGTTATTACCCAATAGCCTCAGCAGCAACATTGCCCTTGTCTAAAAAAGAAGCATTCAACATGAGGAGTCCTTTGGGATCTATAATCAATGTGCCCAAATTGAGGGCAAAACATGGATATGTTCGTGTGATGTAAGCTACATTTGTCAGTCTCAGGCATGCAAGGTTGCCTTTTGTTCAACAATGAACAAAAATGATTGTTTTATCCAGTAAATTCTTCTTTGCCAATAGAAAGATTAAGAAATAAAAAACAGAGAAAATAACAGACATTAGTAGAACAGTTTAATTTTTCAGCTCGCATGGATTTCGACACATCAATAGTGAAATAATATGATTCTATTACAGCATTACACAATGGTACCCAGATACATATTATATTTAATTGAAAATTAAAAATTAATAAAAACGAAACTTTATAAGATCAACCATCAAAAAAGTTTGGAAACTTTTAAGTACGGCTTCATTGTTCTTTTTAAAGAATTGTATGGGATCAAGCTATAAATTCTCACAAAACTTTACTAATGATCGTTAAATCAATATCTACACATTATACCTCATAGTCTAAGCGCTTTGAGGAGCATGGGATGGCATCATATGTTATAAATTAGATTAAAAAGAGCATACACTTATTATTCATGGACTGTGGAAAAATTATACTTACAATTAGCTTGTTGTCTAAGAACAATTAGGCAATCTAAGCTCTAAGCATTAGGTCTTAAAACAATTTTTTTTTCTTCACAAATATATTAATATTCAATTGAAAATAAAACATTGAAAAGAATAGCAACAAGAACGAAGAATTTTAAGATCTTAATAAGGTATTGATCTAGTGCATTAAGACATAGATAGTAACTTCAGTTCTAATTGTTAAATATTATATAGTTGTAAGTTGCAAGGAATAATGAAGTATTATGTAGTCATTTCAACCTATTGATGACACTAGGTATTTTCACAAGACCAACCTCCACTCACTTCATGATAGAAGATCTAGATATTTCAAAAAAAAAAGTCTTAAGATTTGTGAGAAATAAGAAAAATTGAAAAATCCATAGAGATTGATGGTATGGTATGATATTTCACTCTAACTAAGAACTTTGAATCTAAGGGGGAAAAGGCGTAAAGTAAGAAATGCATAATAACAATGTGTAAAAGCAACCAAATGCATTCAAGTATGGAAGGAGAATTTTTGAAAATACATTTGACATTCTTTTTACCTAAGCTTGGTACAACTTGAGTACAACCATATAAAAAATAGAAATTTGCACAAAATATATAAAATTAATAAAACATAGCTAGTAATCTTGGGGGAAAGAATTGAGTTTTGTAACTAGTAATCACAATTTGTAATTTTTTCCTTTTATGAATATAATACCAAACTCTTATGCATCAAAAAACAACAAACCACAAGTTCTAATAATTGACGTTTCAAAGACAATTTTAAATGATAAACCAAAATAGTCTATATCTATTTCATATTTCAATATAGAGTGGTAATTAGGGTAATGTATTCATATTGCATTATGTGTTGCTTGGATGTTATTGCATCAACCGTGCAAAACATGTGGTGCAAGTTTGATTACATGAAACTTTTTGAGATGCTTGCTAATGATGTGTTATAGAATTTGTTGTAACTAGTGACTAAGAGCAAGGTCATGCTTTGTGTTAGTGAATTTCACAAACAAATGAGAAATTTAAAGACCTCTTACTCACCAATTTTTAGTCATTGCTTCACACTAAATCTTCAATCAAATATTGTAATTGTAAAAAAATCATATCAAATCTACCCAAATCTTGCACCTACAAAAAAATGTATCAAATCTACCCATGAATGGGGGAAGTAGCAATAATATTAATACATGTTTGAGTGAGGTCTCCTCAAACATTTGCAATGCCTTCTATACCTCAGCTTCTTTTCCCTTGAGCCTTCTCAAAATCCCCTCTTACAAGGTTGCAACCTAAACTATGTTATGAATCTACCTCTTCTCCTATGTCATAATTTGAATTGTTTTCATTCTATAAATGAAGCATCCAAATCAAAATCCTAGTCACATATTTTTTTTAAATATTTTTTTTGGTTATCAAAGATTTGGACTACAAGAAGAAACTTTACTTGTATATTAATGAGCTAATCAATCTCCTCTTGATGTTGTTGCATCTAGGAAGTCAAGTCATCTCAAAAAAGACAATCATGTGGAGGATGAAGAATTAGATGAAGTGGAAGGGTTGGTGATGTGAGTGCTTGTGGATGCCAACACCTGATTGTTCATTTGAACATTCTTGTATGCAAGTTGAAGACTTGTTGAAACAAGACGTATAGATTGAGATAAAGACATGAACCTCATACTTTTATGTATTCACATGGCTAACACTATTTATCAATGTGCATTTATTGGTAAGTATTAGATCATTACTTCCAACTCCTCGGTAGGGTTTCTTAGACCATTAAGACAAAAAAACTATCTTATTACACCTTTTCCATCATTTTCTATAATTGAAATTGGAAAAGGTAAGGGTGAAATAAATAATAACTAAATCCTAGAAACATATGTATATCTATCATATGAACAATTAGCATGTATTTCTTTATTGATGACCCTATATTCATGTGCTTTTTTTTCTCGATTAATTCAATCTTTCTCAATTCTAAATATAAATATCATTCTCATGAATTTATGCTTATGAATTTTAATTTTAAATATCTTGTGGGCAAATATGGTGAAGAATTTTTCAGTTTAAGCATAAGAAATTCTTGTAATAGGATGACACTCTCCTTATAATCGTGAATCATTTCTAAGTATGATTTTCTAGTTTCTAAAATAACAAATGCAAGTGGTTGATATTTACCAATTATAAAAATAAAATTTGTCACAAAAAAAATCCAAAATAACTTCTCTTCTACAACTCCTATTGTTCTCACCAATGTAAATCTTCATTTATGATTACTCTATAATTTGTAGTAGGAATCCATAGATTTGGCCTCCTTATTTTCCACAATTTCTAACCCATGCACACCCCACAGTTTTTCCATATGCATTATAATTTCTTTCACCATGCACACCCCACAGTTTTTTCATATACATTATAATTTCTTTTACCATCTCCTTAGGCCTCTAAGAACAATTAAAAGCATAATACATTGAAAAACTAGTAAAAAACAAAAAGAAAAACTTATGTTATTTTACTAAAAATAATATTTTAGATGTTCATTGAATTGTGGAGCTGTAATGATTTTTTTTTTCAAAAATTAACCCTTTCCAAAATTACTCACCAAGCTAGATATAAAAAAATCATATAAAAGAAGGATGTCATGATCGATAGAATCCATAGCTTTGTACATGAACTCATTCTCATTTTCCTCCAAAACCTCTATACCTACAAAATCTTGAATACACTTTTTGATTCATGCCCTCTTATTCTTGATAAATTTCTTCTTTATGATCTTCCTTTTCTCAATTACAATGTAAGTGCTTCTATGAGTTCACATTATATTCTAACTTTTTAATTTTATTCTTGATAATATACCTATTAGCATGTTTTTGTATTGAAAATCACATGACACTCTTTTATTAGTGTAGGAAATATCAACATAGGTAATGAGAGCATTAAATTGGTGGCAAATTGATGCATATCATTTATTAATCATTATTTGTCAACATGCAATTTTTTTACATTAATTGAATTTTAGAAAGTGTTTTTATGTTGTATAATTTTCTTTTGAGTAGATCTTAAAGATATCTCTAAAGAAAATTGATAAATATTTGGTGCCGCTACCAACTAGTCATGAATGTGTTATGTGATGTTTTATTAACTTATTATTTTTTGCAAGCAATGTTAAGTGCTTATGTTTATCCCTACAACTTGCCCCAACACTTCACATCTACATTTATTTACTTGACTAAATGATTGCCACGCCATGCATTGATAAATCATTGAATGCAATGTATCAAACTTATTTTCAAGGATTTCAAGTTAAGATCCCATTTTCATGTATTTTTCAATCATCTCATTTACCCAAGTGTTCATGTTAGTATTGATCCAAGTGTAATGTTGTACTTTCTAATATAAAATAATACCCCTTTGTATACCTATGCTCCATTCTACTAATATTTTTTCTTTTTCTTTTTAATTCCTCATAGTCATCTTGTAAGAAAACATAAAGAAAATCATGAAGTAAAAATATATAAAAAATAATGTGCACCCATGTTGCGCTTTTCCATTACTCAATTTTGAAGAAATGGGTGATGTTTTATTCCAAAAATATTTTTTATTACTTTTGCCTTTATCCATGCTAAAAAATATATTTAACCTTCCTTTTCATCTTTCCTTTTTACAAATTTATTTATTTTTCTTTTCTTGTGATATATATTTTTTTATGGAGGTCTTCCACAAATTCTTTTTTGCTACCCGATATGGGAGCACGAGCCTTCTAGGGCTGAACCTCTTCGGCTAAGAGCCAAGCACTGAGGGGTTTCCATTCCGCCAAATTCACTCGGGGCATGATCCCTGCCTCATCCCTTTTTTCGATGTCGGAACCTTTGCACTCAGCAAGACTTGATCCCTGGTGGGCTCATTGAGAACCTTTCAACTTCACCAGTAGACCAAGGGCCCATTGACTCTTGTGATATTTATGACATTTGATATTTTATTAGAGATTCTCAAATTCTCATTTTATTTTAATCTTAAATATTTTGAATTGCCTTTGGAATTCACTCAATATTCTTACTTTCTTTCTTTTTATTTGGCTACCCACATCAACTTCATGATCACGACTGTTGGCACAAGTTTTTATGTACTAGTAGATTAATTAATTTTCTCTTAGTCATAAGTTTTTCGTACATTTTTATTAAACTTTCTTAGGATAATAAAGTGAGTTTATAATTTAATAAATAGGAGATAAGTAATGTGGTGTCCCCTTAAAGGGTGGAACATTTTCCACTTTTGGTGGCATCCTCTATTTTTTGTGGTTGATTCCTATTGGTTGGATTGTCACCTACATCCTCTCCTTAAATCTATATAAACTCATTATATAAAAATTATTGATGGTGAAAACAAATGGTAATTGGATCATTAGAAAGCATGTATCGGACTTAACTTTAAATGATCATTTTTTGTTCTTTCCATGCTTCATGAACCTAACGTATATTATACTCAACTTTAAATGGTCACTTTTTGTTCTTTCCATGCTTCATGGGCCCTCCTACATTTGAGAAAAACACCCACAAACCAAAAGAATAACTAAAAACTATTAACTCCATTCAAAGAAAACCAAAAAAATCATGTCAATCCAGGATGCACAAAATTGGCTATAACGGTCAGTGGGCGCCCTCCCTTAGAGCGTTTGACACCACACAAATTGTGAAGCTAATAAGTCATTTTGTACTGGTAATGACAACACAAAAGTGATATTGATAATTCCCGCCCATTTTAGTCAAAGAAGGATGAGCTATACAGCCATTAGAAGTTGATCATAATTTCGGAATTACACCATTAAAGTTGCAGATCTGCTTAGTGAAAGCACAAATAAACAACAATGTCGGATCCCAAATACGCGTATCCATGTTCTGCACAAGGTATGTTTGTAATCTGTAAAAGCCCGACTCTGTCACTGTTTTCTTTTTGAAATCCTCGATTCTTTGCTTTTTCTGAATGATCAGGGTTTTGCTTTTTATGAAATTTGTTGTGTTGCAGGGTACCCATGGGGATATTACCCACAACGGCCAACCGTGGTGGTGCCGACGCCGCAGTACCAACAATCGGCGCCACGGCAAGAGGATGGGTTTTTGGAAGGATTGTGTGTAGTTTCTTTTGCCTTAAAGTTGCTGGCTTTTTGTCTTTTTTTTCAAAATAAAGTTATTTTAAATATGCAGTTTAATAGAAAGTGGTTTAACAGAAACAAGTCATGATATATTGTGGATGACAGCACAACAGTGATATTAACAATTCCCTTTACAGCCACTAGAAGTTAGTCATAATTTCTGAATTATGCCATTAAAGTTGCAGATCTGGTTAGCGAGATCACACATAAATAGCAATGTCGAATCCCAGATAACTAGCACAATGTACGTTTGTAATCTGCAAAAGCCCGAGCTGTGTCAGTTTGTGGATCTCGTGACTTCACGCGTGGAATTCGAATCTTCTGGAGAGTAAATGGGAGCCGGAGATTTCGACATAGGCTAAAGCTGACCGTCGGATATAGTCACAGAAAATAGTTTAATAGAAACGAATGACTAATCATACTGTACTGAGAATGACAACACGATAGTGATAATAATAAATCCCGCGCATTTTAGTCATAGAAGGATGAACTATACAGCCATTAGAAGTTAACCATAATTTCTGAAATGCGCCATTAAAGTCACAAATCTGCTTAGCGAAAGCACACTTAAACAACAATGTCGGATCCCAAATACTCTTATCCGTATCCCGCACAAGGTATGTTTGTAATCTGTAAAAGCTTGAGCTCTGTCTTTGTTTTCTTCTTGAAACCCTCGATTCTTTTGTTTTTCTGAGTGATCAGGGCATTGCATTTGTGAAATTTGTTGTGTTACAGGGGACTCTCAGGGATATAACCAGCAACAGCCGCCCATGGCGCCACCGCCGCAGCAGGCAGAATCGGCGCCTGAGCGAGAGACAGGGTTTTTGGAAAAATGGTGTGTAGTTTCTTTGCCTTATAGGTGTTGCTGGAATTTTGTTCTAAAAAATATGAAGTTTTTTATGAATGAGTGTATGACAGTTTTTTTTAGGGTTTTATATCAAATTTACATAATTTATTAGCTATTCAATATAGGAGCATGAATCTTAGGTTGAAATCTTTTTGGTTGAGAGTAAAGACTGAAGGGTATTCATTTTGTCAAAATGGTCAGGGCCTCATCCTTTATAGTATCAGGGCTTGCACTCAGCAGGACTTGATTTTTGATCTCTGATGGATCCATTCTGAATCTTTCAACTTCACCAGTACACCAAGAACTTTGACTATGATATTATGAATAAAATCATATTTTCATAAATCGATACAAAGTCTAATCTTCAACAAATTAAACTAAAACACAATAATCTTGATCAAAATATTATACATTAAATGTTATGGAACCAATTTTTAGCTGGAGGAGGTGAAGGAACAAGATCAGAGGGTTCCCTTCAAAAGATTTCCTCCACTCATTTGGGAAGTTCAGATTGTGAAGGATTGACTTCCTCTTTATAATATCTTCTTTCTTCATTTTATTTAATTTTATTAATAACATGTTTTGCAGAATCTTCTAATTGAAGAAAACAGTTTGATTTATAAAGGAGTTAGTGGGAATTTGTTAACTACTTGCAGGGGTTTTGAATTCTAAGATACTGCTTGTTTTTTCAAAGTTTCTAGTGATACTTTGTTAATAGATATAATGATTGTCTGCGTTTCACTGTTTTTGTAGGACTTTTCAATGGCTACTCTGTAAGTGGCTTACAAGGGTTTCATCATAGAGTCTCTAGTTGTGGTTTGCTAATAATTTAATAAGGGATCTTGTGTTGAATTCTTAGTATCTAGTTGTAGTCTGTCAATTATTTTGTAAGGATTTGTAGTCTTTTGGGGGGTTTTAAAGGTTAGTTGTATAATTGCTTTGGAACAGTTTGTAATGGTAGTTTGTTTGTTCTGCAGTTTTTCTGCCTTGTGTTGCTGCTGTATGCTGGACGATTGCTGCTGTGATCCCTCTGTAATATTTGTCTCTTAAACATACACGATTGATTGGCGTCTGTAAATGGCATTTAAGCCTTATTTATGCATAAGAGAATACTTATTGAGGGTGAAATTTCAAATTTAGTACCCCTGAAGCAGAGAGATTGATAAATGCATTTGTGGTCAATGATGGTATGTTTTCTAGGATTAAAATTGTTGCCCTAATTATGCATCAGATTTATGTGTTTTTACCTAAATTAATTGAACTTTGCAATTGTGGTATTCTAAAAATCATTTCTTAATGTACATGGCACTATTAATCAGATATCATTTTTCTGGTTTCTAGTTTTAATGTCTTGCACTTTTTTTTCAATGAAGTTCAACTATTGATATTAGAATATATTTTATTGAAAATTAAAATTAATAGAAAATTTGGTATTCATGGTTGTTTTTAAAACTAGCATATTTATATTTTAAAAAATCTATATAAAATGATGAGAGATATCTTTATTTATTTTTATCAATTTCTCACTTATAAATGAAATAGGTGTCTTATCTTGAATCAATTTCACATGTATAAGTGAAATAGATAGTTTGAGAAAGATATCTCTCAAAATATATTATATAGATTTTTTAAAATATAAAATGCTATTAAATACATGCAACTTTGATGTAACAAGCAAAATAGTCTGCTGATATATGAAAGCTATGATATTGTACATAGGAAAAATTAATACAAGATGAACTAACATTACAAATTACAATTAACCTTGTGTTTTTAATTTAATTTTTAAAATAGTAAATTGGTATACCATTATATTTATATATAAGTATATTTTTAATTGTTGTTTTTACAATTTTATATATGAATTTAATTTTACTTTTTCTATTTAATTATTTTATTCATGATTGTTTTTAAAAACTAGCACATCTATATTTTAAAAACTCTATATAAAATATATTGAAATATATGCTTATTTTTTAATTAATTTCTTATGTATTAATGGAATAGGCACCTTGAAAAATAATATATTTTCAATGTATTTTATATAGGTTTATAAAATATAGATATGCTAGTTTAACTAAATGCATGCAACTTAGATGTAATATTCAAAATAGTCTATAATTTGTTGATATATGAAAGCTATAGTATTTGTGCATAGGAACTACTAAAACAAGATACTCTTACATTATAAATCACAATTAACCTTGTACTTTAAATTTGATTTTTATAGTAGTAAATTGTTATACATTTATATTTGTAGATAATCATATTATTATTTGTTATTTTTATAATTATATATATGAATTTATTTATGTTTTTTTCTATTTAATTACTTTATATCCTTTTCAAACAATCATTATCTACTCTTGCTATACATTGATTAAAAAGGGTGGCAATAAACTTTGAAAACATGGGATTGTGATAGGTGTACTACCATTTATAATTTAGTTGCCTTTGATATATCCAATTGTTGGTAGCAAAAGTTTGTCACAAAGAACTAATATTGTGTCTCAAACGTGGCTTGCTTTGTACATTCTCAACAAAGGGGCCATAGTTGGGTAGGGCTTTATTGTTGTTATAATACCTATTATTGAATTTAAATCTTACAACACATTTATATTATATATTGTCAATAATTAGTCCACATGTAAATCAACAAATGATCAAATGTTCGTCAAGATGGGCCCTTTATTGAAACATAAAAAATTATGTATGTTGTAAAAAAATCATAAATACATTCATTAACAAGTGAAATACATATAATTTTTAGTTTCACATAAAACATCATAATTATCCAATATAAGTGTCATATATAAAATAAAGTGCTTGTGTTAACAAATATTATCATTATGTGGAAAAGTGTCATTCTTATGTGTACAACTATTGGGGTAGCAATGTATATGCATTGGAGTGATTCATATTATATATTTTTCTTATCTCAAACATGAAGAGTGAACACAATAAGTACCTTGTATTTTATTATGAAATGTGAAAGGTTTTCTCAAAAAGTTTATGATCATTTAAAGTTTAATTTAAATTGTATTTTAAATAATAATATGTTTTTATTACAATAAATAATATTTTTTGTGTTCAATTATGTGGTAATTTGTGTTGGAAATAAAGATTAGGGATAACAAGATTTATGGTTCACAAAAGGTATTGAGATAATTTAGGTTGCATATAAGTTATTTTTTAGTAAGAATATGGTCTTTTTTCTAACAACAAATGATATGTTATTGTTCAACTACTAGGAAATTCATCATTAAGTTTTGGTTGAATCTTCAAAAATTAATTTTAGGGACACTTCTCATTAGATGCTGATGCAATGAGTCCCATGATGAGTCACACCTCTAAATCTTAGGTGTAGAAAGATAAAAGGTCATTTTACATTTCTAAAAATAATGAAGGTCCTACAAAAATTTATGTAATTGGTACATGTTTGCAAAGTTTGTCTGCACAATTGTTGGCCCCTCTCCCTAGAGCTACTACAATTATCTTTTAGGGACATTAATAAAATTCTATCCTTAAAGCCACAATCCCACAAATTGCCTTCTTCTCAATAATAACAATTTTTTTTCCAATAAAGCATTAACACCTATATTTTCTTCACAACTTTTTCTTTCCCCTTTCTTTGATGGTCTCTAACATGGTTGTCCTTGCTTATACACTAGGGGGCAAAAATAACTAGTTTTGGAGGTGTGCATCCTTCTTGAGGATCCTCTCTTCCCCCTTATTTTCCTTAAAATATTAGCATAGTAAGTATGCCAATATTTTTAGGGGGGGCATATCACCCTGTCCATTTCATTGATGTCTTGTGAGTTTTGACTTATTAACATACACCTTTGGTGGTGGTGTTGTTTATAATGCCTATGAGGTGTGGCTATCAATTCATCCCCTTGTGACATTAAGCATTTATTTGTCCCCCGCGATGTTAGAATTTTGTGTGCGCCCTGAAGCGTGGTTAATTTGTCCTTGTGATGTTAAATTGTCCCCCATGACGTTAAAACATTTATGCACTCCTTGAAGTGTGGTTTACAAAACAATCCACAAACCTAGCATAATGGAGCTTGCTAGCCTATGAACTTGAGCATTTTTACATGGCCACCTAGCATAACACAACTTGCTAGCTAATGGAGCCATGTATTTTATAAGTAAACTAGCATAACACAACTTGCTAGCCTTATGGGGCCTATCAGTTGTCAATTTTGCATGGACACATAACATAGCACAACTTGCTAGCCAATAGATCTTTGTATCTCATGAGAACTTTCACTTATAATTTTAGCATTTTAGATATGTATGAACATTGTGTATTCAAGAGATGATGTTTGGCAATTGAGACAACCTTACATACTGAGGTCTCTTTACCTTGCTGACTTGAATCTTTAGTTTTCATGTGCTAACATTTATTGTTCTATGTGCATGTTATGTTTTCTTTGTGTGTATCTTGTTTGCTTAGTGTATTTTTGACTTGTGTTTTCTGTGTGTTTGCTTCATGTATTTCGTGTGTTTGCTTCGTGTATTCCATGTGTTTGCCTCATGTATTCCTTGAATGTTTCAAGTATTCCTTGTATGTATTGTATTTTCTTTATGAATGTTTCATGTATGCTTTTACGTGTCCTCCATTGATTGCTCTATGCATGATTGAATTTTTCCTTGTCTTGCATGTGATATATTTGCTTCATGTTTGTCTTAATATTGCGGATTAGTGGGATCCTAAGTTGGGGGTTTGCACATCCCTCAACTTGGTGTCATCTTGTCTCTTCAACGTCTCGATAAAAGAATTTATTCCTTTAGTGCAAGTATGAATGTAAGATTGTACCCTCAATAAAGTGGGGGCTAAATGTAGCATTGTAAATTGTCAATCTTGACAATTTCACACTACTTGGACATCATATTTTGCTTATAACACTAATTATATTAATAATTTATTGGTTTTGAGGTCAGATTGGGAAAATACACTAAAGTCCTTGACATCTCAACAAATTTGGGCAAAATGCACCCAGTTAGAGGTGGGGGTGCCCTTGACCTTAAAGGTGACTCATTTCAAATTAAATGTTTTGGTGTCAGTTCTTGGAGGATTAAAAAGATCTCAGGTTGTCCTATATTAAGAAATATCAATTAGGATGCATATGTAGAAGTTTTATTCTCATTTGAACATTAGAAAGAGAGCATTTTATGAACACAAATATATTATGATCAATCAAGCACTATCATGAAGATGTATTGAGTTATCCTCTACATACTAGCTACAACTATCTATTGTGTTTTGTGGATTAGCCTCTTGCAGGTCTATCAAGCAATTCAAGCATCAATCAAACAAGCTTTGATGACAACTTTTGGTGTGAACGTCACTTTGACAAGGGTTGCATACCTAAGGTAACATTATCATTTGTCATTTGTCATTTCAAGCAATTATTATTTTGGCCTTTTCCTGGACTAGGGCACACCCTCTTGATCATCATCATTTGTTGTACGTGGATGTGGAAACACCAAAATGGGGTTTGACTTATGCAAGCCCCTATACAACACAACCTTTCCCCCTCTTTTCATGTGTGTAGGCCAAATACACTGAGATGAGCCTGGAAGTACATATATCTTTTATATTAGAGACTTTGGTTTGATCACTTAGAGGAGGATGATATAGCATGGGGACCATACAGGACTATACCATAGTGGTCAGATCATACATGACAGTTGACCAAGATGCAGTAGGATAGATTATTGGCTGGACAACATGACTATATTATTATGCCATTTTATTATGATCATGTCATGCATCAGTTTGGATAGGTTCAAGTAGCACCTAGGCCACAACCTACAAACTTGAGAGTTGCACGGAGTGGTGCCAGGTCAGGAGATATCCATCGTTCTATCATTGACGATGTCAATTTCAGTGACTCAAACAATGAGGACTAGAATGTACACCCAACATCTAATTTGGATGATGTGAGCACCACTATAGGTTATGAGAGATGGTGGACGAGAGCACAACCTCCACATGTCTTCCTTGATGATCATCTTGTAGGTGATGCCAGACCTCTTCCAGGTCATAGAGATGAGAGTGAGGACGTAGTTGTGAATGGTGATACTATAGATGACAATTACATGACAAAGGATATAAAGGAGGATCAACAACCAAGGAGAGAGGAGCCAACAGAGGCCATGGATTCCCTCAAGGAGAGATTGAGATCTCATCCTCATATTACCTGAGCACATATAATGGTTGTAGTAGGAATCTCATCTCATGAGCATGAAGAGTACAAGCATGATGTGTCTACCACCCTTCCTACTCATGCAAGGAGTCTTGATAGGGAACCTATTGTACCCTATCGAGATCTTGATTGGTGGACTGGTGATCTAGGTGATGATATGTGATTTATCTCTTTTAAGTTTGTAAGTATGCATTAATATTGTTTCGACTTATGTTATGTTTTCTTTCTTGTAGTGGGGACACAAGAGTGGCTGGACTTCTTCAGTCGAGTCACTAAAAATATGACACCACCCACACACCAAGTGATATGAGTGGAGCATAGGCCACCACCTAGCGTGGGGTGCCATGCTAACCTATTTGAGCCCTTAGCAAGATGGAAGATAGACTATGAGGATTCTATGAGGATGATCGAGGAGTTCAGATCTAGGGAGGAGTCGAGAGCCACACTTGAGGAGCTTAGAGTTGCTTACAAGGGGCTCAAGCCTACATACAAATAGCTTCAAGCCACCCGAGTTCCTTTTGAGAGTGAGGCACATGCTTTCAAGCAGTTGAAACTCAATAGGTTATAGGTGGGGGTTACTAGACTTCCGGTAGGCAAGGATAGGATAGAACATGAGCATATTGTAGCACTCGTATGCGAGGGTATGGCTAGAGGTGAGGCATGAGGCCTTTGAGATTAGATTATCTCTATGAACCGCTCTCGCTCCACTGTCTCTCGATGAGCACCAACACCAAGCCATGAAGATTCTAGTAGCCATAGGCCTCACTAGGTGTACTATGCTATATCACACCACATTTTACTACTATGGTGATCATGTATAAAATCTTTATGATCTTCCATATATATGAGCATGTTTTATTTTCATGAGTTAGTTTTTTTATTAGACGTCAATGTGATCTATTAAACAATCTTGGTAAGATTATTTAATAAATGTCTTCATGATCTAATTGTTATTTTACTAAATGTGATATATAAAAATAGATTCTCTTATGATCTAATTTAAAAATTAAATGCATGTTACAATGATTTAATTTAACACATAGATGATGATTGAATAACATGTAAAAGAAAGTAAAAATTCAAATTAGTGAACAATTACTCTATATAATCCAAGACATAACAAGAATGTTTGTCAAGAATGAAGCAATGTGAGATAAAATAGAAAACTATCTACTTAATCTAACAACATGATTTAACATACATACTATTCAAAAGGGATGTTAAGTGCAATATTTGTGCAAATGCGTGGCATTGATAGGTTCTTTGAGAGGTGTACCATCCATTTCCATTAATGTATACACTCTAGATCCATATCTTTTATCAATTACATAAGGGCCTAACCCATTTGGACCAAAATTTCCCTTTTTCACCCAAAGCACATTAGCATTACATTGATTTTCATATAACACCAAATCCCCTTTGTTAAATAAGAAAGGAATGAAATTATCATTGTAATTGTGTTGCATTATTTTGGAATAAGCTTGGAGATGTTCAAGATAATTTATATGTTGTTTATCAAGCATTTAGAGTTGTAATCATTTCTCTTTATAGGTGTTATCATCAATAAGGCCTCCAAGAGAAATTCACAATGAAGGAATTTCTAACTCTAAGTGTATAATTACATCAGCCCCATAGACAAGGTTATAAGGTGTATTTCTTGTTGATGTTCAGATACTTGTGTGATAAGCCCACAATGCATAAGAAAATTGAGTGTGCCAATCCTTGTTATGCTTACTTACTATTTTGCGTAGTATATGTTCAAGGGTTTTATTTGTTGCTTCTGCTTGACCATTTTATTGTGGGTTATATGGTGTTGAAAAATGATGTTGAATGTGAAATGTTTCCAAGAATTTTTTTACTTCATTATTCTTCAATGGTGTACCATTGTTTGAAACTAATGTAGAAGGAAAACCAAATCTAACAATAACGTTTTCCAAGATGAAACGACAAATTGTATCAACAGTCATGGAACGAAGAGGAATTGCCTCTACCCACTTCATGAAGTAATTTGTTGTAGTAATTATAAACGTATGTCCAAAAGAGGAAGGAGGGGAAATTTTTCCAATGATATCTAGACCCCAAATTAAAAATGGCCAAATAGGAACTTGGGCACAAAGTTTAGAAGCAGGAGTGTGAATCAAATTATTATTCTCTTGACATTTGTGATACTTCTTGATGTAATCAAAACACTATTGTTCCATGTTCTTCCAATTATATCATATGCGAATTAACTTTTGAACTAATGATCTTCCACCAAAATGCCCCCCACAAGCACTGACATGAGATTCCTCAAGGGCTATAGCAATTTTTGATTGTTTAAGGCATCAAAGAAAAAGTCCATTGAAGGATCGTCTATATAAGACATTTGCTAGGATTATATACCTAGTTGCAAGTTTTCAAATATGAGCTCTAGTGTTTTTAGTAGTTGTTCGAGAAAGGTACCTTCTTTTAAATAATTGAATATCGGTGAGTACCATTCACTAGAGGCTTCAATATTGGCAACTAATACTTCTTTCATCTATTGAAGGTTTTGTGACTATGTGAACTATGAATGTAAAGTCCATGGAAGGATCTTCAAGAGAAACAAGGGAAACAACTCTTTCCATTGCATTTGCATGTTGATTATCCTTTCGTGGAATATTATTAATAGTATAAGATTCAAAACATTCTAGCAATTTTATCGCAATGTTTTTGTATTGAGATAACTTATCATGTTTTTCTTGATATGATCCATTGATTTGTTTAATGAATAATTGAGAATCGCCAAATATATGCATGTGTTGAACACCCAAGGATAAGACCACACGTATCCTAGCAATTAGGGCCTTATACTCCATAGTGTGGTTTGTACATAGGAAGTTTAAATGGTAGGATAAGGTAATAGGATTTCCTAATGGTGGTATTAATATAACCCCTGCTCTAGAGCTAGTTCGACACTTAGAACCATCAAAATACAATTCCCATGTTTCATCCTCTATTCTCAACACATTTTCATTAGGGAATGAGTCATGAGTGGGAAATGCTAATGGTGAAGGAGCATCAACTAAATGGTTGGTCAAGGCTTTTCCTTTGATAGGCTTTTGAGGAATGAATTTAAGATCAAACTCAGTTAACAACATAACCCACTTAGCTAAATATCCCGACAAATCAGCCTTAGCAAAAAGGTGTTTTAAAGGATCAAATTTTGTGACAACATGCACTTTTTCATTTAGTAAATAATGTCTCAATTTACTATCAGAAAACACAAGAACCAAACATTGATTTTCTATTTTTGTATATCAAGTTTCATAAACAATAAATGTCCGACTAATATAATAAAAAATATGTTCTTTTCCATTTTTATCTTGTTGAGCTAATAATTTGTAGCTAGAGCATGCATTAATGCTGATATGTAAAGAATGAATGGTTTTCCTTGAATAGCGGGTTGTAAAACGAGAGGCTTAGCTAGATATTCTTTCAAACTTTCAAAATAATTTTGACAATCCTCACTCCATTTAAATTTTGATTCTTTCTTAAGGATTTGGGTAAAAGGAAGATTATGATCCAACAATTGTGAAATGAAATGATGGATAACTTGAATTTTGTCTTGTAAAATATGTAGCTGAGAAATATTCTTAGGAGGTGGCATGCTTATTATAACATCAATCTTCTTTGTCTCCACCTCAATGCCTCTATGTGACACTATAAAACCCAACAATTTTCCACTATCCACACCAAAAACACATTTCTTTAGGTTCAACCTCATGTTGTATTTATGGATTCTTTCAAAGATTTTACAAAGGATTGTGACATGATCTTGTTGAGTTATAGATTTAGCCAAAATATCATCAATGCAATCTTCCAAAATGTTGTGCATAAAATCATGAAATATTAATTTTATAGCTCTTTGATACATTGCTCTAGCATTTTTTAGTCCAAAAGGCATGACATCCCAACAAAATGTTCCCCAAGGTCTAGTGAAAGTTTTCTTGTATTGATCTTGAGGATTAATAAAGATTTGATTACATCTTGAAAAACCATCCATGAAGGATAAAAATACATGTCTCATGGTGGAATCTACTATCATGTCAATATTAGGAAGGGGAAAATCATTTTTTAAAGATGCTTTATTTAGATCCCAAAAATATGTAAACATCCTAATACTATTGTCACATTTCACCACCACTAAAATTTTGGATATCCAAGGAGAATAATTAGCAGGGTGGATAAAACCATCATCCAAGAGCTTCTCAATTTCAACTTTAACCAACAAATCTATCTTAGGATTCATCTTAAATATCTTTTGTCTCATGGGTTTAACATCTTTCTCAAGAACAATGTTGTGTTACTATCTTAGCATCAATATCCAACATATTTGAACAATTCCAAGCAAAGATATATCAATAAAGTCATGTACTAATGTTGCATGATCTTCTTGTTCATCATCATCAAGACATTTTCCTATTTTAATTATCTTCTCATCATTAGATGTATCCATTGGTATGTTTAATGTATCCCCCACAAGTAATTCACTTTGATTTGGAATCTCAGAGATTTGTTTATCTTCATCCATAACACTTGTTTTAGCTTCATCTCCAAAGTATCGGGCTTAGTATTTAAACAATAGGTGAATCTTTGATTGTGATGGTGAGTTGGTAAATTATCATATAATCCCAAAAATACTCATAGAGCTTCATGATTTTGAAAGTAATCCATAGGAATATCATCACTTATGGTATCTATTAAGTCAAGAAACATCGATGTGAGAGTTGTCTTAGAAGAATCCTTTGTTATAGTGTTGATATTAAGTGAAGGATTTTTCAATTCTTTTTTTATCTGTGAAGGATAATATCCAAGAACTCTTTTTGTTTCTTGTATATCAGGCTCTATAGGAACTTTAATGCCTTGTTCTTTCACTCCACATCATTTTCCATTATAGCCAAGTTATTTCAAGAGTTGATATCCTCATCCATAAAGAGATTCCATTTCTTTTGATGATGGTGTCTTCTCATGATCAATCTCATCATAATTGGTTGTGTAAGTTGTGTCTTCTTCTTTACGAGAAGGTTCTATTTTAGATGCTTGTGATGATTTTTCTTCATGTTGTGTTGATACTGCCACTGTTTCTTTTTCCATTCTTGATTCTTTTGTTGTGATTTTGTATTCTCCCATGAATGTAGGTGTGAAATCTAATGAACCCGAATCATTATCCAATAGTTTTATGATCATTGAAAATATATTCTCTTTCTCTTCTTCTTGCACATGTTCCAATTTTGAAGTTGGTATCAATGTTCTCAAAGGATTTTTCCTTCATGTTTCAATTTGCAAACAAATTTCTAATTGTAAGTTCGCTTTAATTATGTACACCTTATTTTATAAGTGTATTTCTTTAGATGTTGAAGCGTTGAAGGGACTCCATTCATTTCATGACTCCATGGCCTACCAAAGAGGATATTATATGAGAGTTCTTGGGGCATGACATGGATAGTAGTTTGCAATGTAACCTTACTAGCTTTTACAAGTAATATTATCACACCGAGTGGTTGCTTTCCCATATTATTAAAACCATAGATAGATAAGGAATCTGGTTGAATTTTAGTCTTGTCCACTCCAAGTTTATCCAAAAGGTTTACACTAAAAACATTGAGTGCCAAACCATTATCAATGGGAGTACACTTAATTCCAATTTTGTTAATGCTAGCTACAATCATCAAAGCACCATTTTATTGTTGTACTTCTAATGGAGGTAACTCATATTGATAAAAAATAATAACTATATTGATTGAGTTCATACCTTGAATTAGGGTTGCTACATCATTCAGTTGCACAGTCAGAGGGACCACAACTTTTAAATAATTTTGAAGAATGCTATGATAATTAGGTGATGCTTGAATGAGATCCCATAAAAAAATCTTAGCTGGAGTGTTGCAATGTTGTTTCAAAAGATTATTCTCCTTTCCAATATGTGAAGGTAAACAAGGAGTACTAGGAATAATGGGTTGAGGAAGCGGTATGGATGTAGGAATGGTTTGTGTTTGCCTATTATTCCTTATGTTATATGTATGAGCGATGGTATGATAACTTGGTTGTTGTAAAAAATTATTACTAGTGAGTTACCTTGCAAAATTTATGATATTTCTTGGAGGTTTTGGTTTTTGTTGAGGTGATCTTATGATAAGCATAGGTTTGGTGTATTTTTTTGGTTGTTGTTAAGGTGGGTAGATGATAAGTTGTGGTGTAATTGCATTGACTTCTCTTTGTTGTGTTTTGGTATTACAAGCCTTTGTGGATGATCTTGGTGAGATGAAATCCTCAAGGGTTTCATCTAACATGTCAAAGTCATCACTACTAAAGGGCTTGAGGGTTAGGTGCACTTGTAGAAAGAGATCTAACATGACTAGATGAATATGATTTCTCCAAGTTTGATCATTTAATGTTCGCTTGTTAAATGTTTAAGGATGGTCTATGGTTTCAACTATTTTCAAAAATAAAAAAGTTAATCTATCCAGACTATGCAATGAAAAATAAAAGCAAGTGTCTATAGATATGAAGCTATGAAATACTGAAAAGTAACAAAAGGTTTTCAAATTTTTCCAAAATGAAACTAAAAGGTCAATTTTATTTAATATACATAAACACTATTCTAGAATTTCAGAACATATATTCATCGATAGAAACAAAAAGCAGAAACACTTATAGAAATGCATGTAAAATTTTATCAGGACACCTATACCAGGACAAGTTTTCCCTTGGGAAAATGATTCCTTACTCAAGGTTCTAGAAAATAAAAAGATGAGTGTCTGTGCTACTATATATGTTTACTGCTTCTAGTTGCAAAGTGCTACTACAATGATAATATTTTCCAAAATTCTAATGAAATGTAACTACAACTTTATGAAAATGTATGAACAAAATGACAACTTTTTTGAATGCAATTTTAAATGAAATGTTGATCTAAATGATTGAAACACACCTTAATGCAAGATATTATGCAGAATGTATGCAATATTTTTGGATTTTTTATGTTTAAATGATGCAAACATGCAATATGTAGCCCTAAATGAAATGCAAAATAAGATGATGCAAAACCTAGATCTAGGGTTTCATGGATCTCCAATTTAGAAAAGGTATGATGTACAATGTTAGGTTCACCAAAATGAAATGTTGGGAAAAGGGGTTCCTTAAACAATAAGGGGCTATTCTCTCTATTTGTTCCTTTCCCTAAGGAATTTCATTAGGAAAGAGATCACAAGGTGTAAAGACTGAATTTCAACCTCAATGGTGAGTTAATCAAACCTAGATATCAGTTCAGAAGATAATACCTAATAGATCTAAAACCAAATGAAAATGATATGCAATGCTCAAACTAAATGAATTATAAGACCTAGAACATGAAATGAAAATTCCCAATACAAAAACTAAAATCACAGTTTGTAGAAAGAATTGAGAAGGGTAAGGACACATGTACCAATCACCAAAAGTACGTTTTGAGCTCTGCTGAAGGACAAGTTCATCCTAGGGAAAATGGGTCATAGTAGTCCTTTCTAAAACTGTAAAAATTGAAGTTGTATCCCTATATCTGCACTCTACTCTTGTACCCTCAAATCTTCGTTTTTAGATCTGGACCTGCAATAAATCTGCAAACAAAAAATGTTTGTTTGTTTGTGTGAGGGTTTGCCTCAGTCAAACCCCAAGTTTGGTAATTAAACCTTGATAACTGACAGTATATGAGCCCTAACCTTAAGTGCATTTAAGGTTGTTATGATCTAACATGCAAAGAAACCCTACTCAAGTGTATTAGAGTATGATCCTAATTGACAATGACAAGATTAACTTAGGGAGAAGTCAAAATACCCAAAATAAATCTGAAATGCAATGATACCTTGATGTAGGTTGCTAGTAGAATGGAGCTTGAGGATGAGAACACTAGGAAACAAGTCATTAGGTTAAAGGAAAAGGCCAAATGCATCTCCCATACCTAGAATCTATCATGTCCTTCTATTGGCATCAACCTTCAATCATGTGACAAAAGCTTTATCAAAATATACAAATGGACTTGAAGACCTACAATTACAAATAATGTTGCTCCAAGAATTCAATTTTTCTTTCTTGAATGTTATCTCCTTTCTTGCTTCATTTCTCTTCAAAAGATCTAGTTTGAAATGGTGAAAAGACTAGGTTTTAATGGTTTCTTCTCTAATTTCTCGAATATTAGATCCTGATAGTCAACATTTGCAAGTTGAATTTGAATCAATAAAATATCACTAAAAACATATTTTAAAATGGGTCTTGGAACTTAAAGGAGACCCATTCACCCTTGGGCGAATGGGTCCTAGCCTAAAAGTCCAAGACACACATGATCCATGGTAGATTTATGTTTGAATGCATTTATAATTCAATACCTGTTTCAGTGTCATAAAATGATAGAAATAGGCCTTGGGATGCATAAAAAAGGGAATTAGGTCCTATTTAGGAAGGGTGAAAATGCATTAATGTAAGGTCACTAAAATAGGTCCAAACTAAGCATGAAATTGTATTATCTCCCACAAGGGAGTACAATTTCCTATGCTAATTTTTTTAATTCTTATGTGTTTAGTTGAGGCCATTTCATGTAGGTGCAAGATGATTCTTCTATGTTGTAGAATCCAACTACAAACCTATAAGATTCTATGTATAGGCTCTTTAATCACTTAATTGTGATTTACATATCTAGGTCCACTTGAATAGTACTTGTGAACCCCTATGATGTGTAGTTTATGTGTACATAGCTATATAAGACCTCCACATATTAAAACTCAGTCTGATATTGGAGAAATTAATAGGTTGTCATTAGATTGTGCCAATGAAGAATGCATAGAGATACTATTGTATCTTATGGATGAGTTGACATTCACTTATATCATGGAGGTGAAGGATTTGTTAGGGGCTATTCAAGATGTGATACTGGAGTGGTTGAGCTCGTTACATTAGCCTATGATGTAGGTAATGAAAACCTAAGCTAACCATTGTGCCAAAAGGATTAAAAAGTAGTCACATATAGCACAAAGGTGATCGATGCTAGATGCCATCTATATTGTGAAGAGGTTAGTTAATAATATTGCCAAGGTCACTTGGTGGTATATGTCGAATTCTACTCTTTGTTGGGTGGACAAACTCGTCATTAGTGGCCTAGGGTGATAGATGTTGGAATCCATCAATCCTAAATGGATTAGTGGATAGTGGAATATTTTCAATGACCTTATGTGATGTGTTTGTTACACTTACTCATTATCTAATGATGATCACAAGTAGTATGAGATACTTTCCCATCATTATGGTTGGTGTAGAAGATTAGAGAAAAGGACGAGAACCATGTTGTAGTATGGGATGTGCCAACATTATTTTTCTAGTTGGGATGTACTAAAATGGTGGGTGTTAGTCATTCATTATGGATGTGTCAGTCACTCACTATGTATATGTTAGTCACTCGTTTTGTACCTATGTAAATGGCCTCGAGTATTGCGTGTATTGTTATTTTAATACCCTTGCTAATGATGAAATTAAGTAGTATGAAATAATTGATTTTTATTATAGATGGTGGTGTATTTAGGAAAAGGATGGGAACCAAGGTGTAGAATGGGATGCATCAACATTCTTTTTCTAGAGGGGATTTACTTATGGGCTTATGTGTTAGTGAACTAGATAGTGGCATGATGTGTGTAGTAGGTTGCATCCATTTCCATTTTACCAATTGATCTTTATGTGAACATATGATGTACATATGGATCATTCGTACTAGATAAATGTGATCGATGATTGAGCTAGTCACTATTGTACTTCTGTTGTGCACATGATCTAGTCATTATTGTACCTATGCTATGTGTCTAAGCTAGTCACTATTGTACAAGTGTGATGTTTATATGTACTAGTCACTATTATTTGTGTGACATGTGTATGATCTAGTCACTATTATATTTATGATGCGTGCTTGAGGCAATTATTGTGTGACATTGAAATTATGAAATGATATGACCTTGGTATGGATTTGTGGGTGTTTGTACACTAATGGTTGGTATTGATTGGTATGGAACCAACACTTGATGATAATTTTTACCATTATATCATAATTGGATTAAGTTTATAGCTTATGCTTAATGATTAGTCATGATTTAAAGGTGAGATTAGAGATATCATACACGAGAATAAGATGAACTCTCTCTAACATTGGTGTACAAACTATGAAGCCTTTGAAATCTCTCAAAAATGGATATGTAGGAAGGGTCATCATGAACGAACCCTCAAGGTGTAGGTTTTGGTCTAGGAATGAACTTAACTTTGGGGAGCTTACCACCTTCTAGTGTGAGCATATGAGTGGTGGCAAGGAGTCATCACTATGACAATGGTTGTAGGAGTTATGAAGCTAAATCTTGTAGATTATTTTGAATATTTGTGGTTGATTAAGTTGGTAGTTGATGTGAATTGATTTTTTTTTTAAATAGTAGAATTGAGGGGAAGTTGTTACATTGGTATCAAAGCATGGTTCAAACACTGGACCTATGAAGCTCACTTGACTTTGGATAAAGTAGACTCTCTTGCATTACTAACCTTTTATAATTAATTTTGTCACTTAATACATAAGGGGTTGTCTTGAATTTATTAAATGGATTTTTGGACTCATGAGAATGATTTTATACTCCTAACCCAAAATTCTTAAATGGGTAATGAGAGGGAATCTAGATATATAAATTATAAAGGAAAATCAGAGAGTGTAGTTGAAGGTTAATATATTTGATGGTTGTTATTTGTCATAAACTAATTGTTGGATGTGATTTCGCACCTTGTCATGTGGTAACTATCACGACATATTTAAAAGTAATTTTAAAATATATGGTGTACTTGACTATGAAGGGTGGTCCTTAATGCATAGTACTTTGATACCTTGCATGCATTAATTGGTAAATGTGTGTACTTGATGGTATAATATTGACCTTTCTTAAGAAAAATCAACCCATAAATTCAAAATGGAGGATTGGATTAAGTGAAAATGTTTATTTGAGGTTATATTTTTAGTATGAACCTTCTTAAATAGGATAGAAATGATTCCAAATTGGTCAAACTAGGGAAAATGGAACCACTTGACATGTGAAGCAAAGCGGTTCAAGAGAAAGTAAATTGTCTAGTAACCTAAAATTTTGAAGAAATTAACAAAAACAACCTTTGGGGAAAAGGATGCACATCCTCCATAGTGAAACGATAGGATTGGAATTAAAAAACTTAAAAATTAAAAAATTCTTTTGAAATAGGAAAAGGGGCGTGGAGATAAGGTGCAAGTATGAGATTTTACTAAGGATGAAGAGGGAGGTTTTTCCTCCACATTATAATGTCCAAGAATGAAATCCCCCATTCCACATTAATTACTTGCAAGAAGGGACGAGGGAAGGGTAGTAGAATTCATGTAGATAGGAAAAGATGGAAAAGATAGGAAAAGCATGAGAAGAAGTCAAATATGTAGTGAAAGGGATGCCCAATCTATAGATCATGGTGTCCCACCTCTAGAAATCCAAATTGTAGGTTAGAGAAAATGAATGGCATGTAGGGAAGGATCATGCCCATGACATATTTAAAACAAATTTTGGAAAGAGTTCAAGGTGAGAAAATGTATAAGAAGGGTGTGAGAAGAAGCAACCAAGATTGTGGCATGTGAGGAAGGTGTTTTGATTGGGAATGGATTCTAATGCAACCTACAAGTGTATCACACCCTCATAACCAAAAATAGGAGGATTTACAAAGTTTTATCAAGATTTATGGAAGTTCAAGTTTTTTTTTGTATATTCTTTGGTGTTGTCATGGGTCACATAATTAGAAAATTTGGATGTTATTGCCAAGTGTGGATCTAATCGATTCCTTCCACAAATGAATTTGTTGGATCTATATCTTCCCCTTCTCCCAACATAGAATTCCTCTCCCACATACTCTCACTTTTGGTCACCAGAGGCAGTTACTCTCAAACTATACTACCCAATTTCTTCATTAATATAATATATTTCCTATTTCAAAGTGGTTTGTCAAAGAAAAAGATGGAAAATAAGCAACATAAGGCACATTGACTCTCATTATTTTAATACACACTAAAAAACTTGTGATTTCTCTATGGTATCATTTGGGCAATTGTACTTCATTGATGAGTGGATTCTCATTTGTGGTGGTTCACTACTAAATACTATTCTTATTCACCAAGAGTAATTATAACCTGGGATAACTATTTAACAAGGCAATTGATACACATTTGAAGATCTCCTAATGAAATAATTTTAGTAGTTTATGACCTAATGGTTTTAGTAAGTTAGAATTCATGTCTTTGGTGGACATGGGAAAAAAAAGATAAAGATGCTATCTTTGTGAAGATGTCAATATGGAGGTGGTAGAGTGAATATTTGTGCCTACAATAGAAATATCTTCAATATCATTCCTAGAGATAAGTACACTCCTTGAACATTTCTTTCCAAAGAGTATTATTTATGAATTATTCACTCTCTTAGTTAAACGACATGAATATAGTTGATTTAGGCCTATTTGTATGAAATATTGGATACTTTTCTGTCTTTCATGCATGTTTTGCATTTCTTTATGACATTTTGTCAGCAATATAGGTGCTTTTCCTAAGCATAGATTTGGGTATACGAAGAGATCTTGAGCATTTTATGTTAGAGAAAATATGTAGCTTGTTATTTGGAGCCATATTGGGGCTTCACATGATTGTCACAGTGTGACTAGATCTTGAGTATGACTTTGGTATTAGTTATACATAAAGAAATTTTACAGTTATTATTGCATGCCTCCTTATAGCTGGATAATGCACTATAATTTACATGGCATGTTTATCTTGAAGGTAATAAATTTAAAGACTATGACAATGATATATGATATGAAGTTTGTTTAATAAGTCTAAGTATAAGATTAGTGGATGAGTTTTAAACATGGGTTCCTTATATTTGAAAATTATATCAAAGAACATGTTATGATATGGTTGGTATCCTAGCATATTGGTATTTGCAATTATAAGAAGTATTTAGTTAGAAGTGTTAAGTGCAAATATTATATAGTTTGAGAACTAATCTATTACAAGAATAATGGGTCACACCATAAGCTAAATGAAATCATGAGGTTAAGAATATTATTACTACCAATATTATGAAGTGTATATTTTATATGGAGATTTTATTAGCATAGTGTTGCCAATTTTCTTGAGTATGAATCAAATATTGATCATGATTCATGTATGGAAGCTAAGGTAGCAGAACAACTTCCTACACTAACCTTGAGAGGAGAATAATGCAATTTTTTTATAGATATTTAACAATTATAGAAACTTAAATAGAAGTAAACATAAATATCATGCATACCACAACACAATGATTTACATGGGGAAAACCCTTTCAGGAAAAAAAACCCACACTCCAAAATCCACCCAATATATTATTCAGAAATCACAAAGATTACAATATACTTGTAGAGTAAGCTTCTCACAAGAGTATCACTAACCAGGGATCTAGAGGCAACACAACCATTATCAGACTCTTAGAATACATCAAAATACACAACCATAATACAATGCCCTCGTAAAACAGGGTTACTTTCCAGGGAAAATCAAGCTAATAAAATACTAGCTGTCAGATCTAAGACCTAATGATGAATAGTCTAGATTTACAATACCTTATCAATAATACCTTACATAAAATTGAGAAACCTTATGTAATTTCCAACGTATCAACAATACCTTATGTAATTGCAAGGTTGAGACATATTTTCCTAAAAAATCTCCCACTTGTTGAACACCTTGCAAGGGAAATGGTAGGGTGTAAGCATCATCTATTAACTGCTAGGGGATAAAAGGCCCATAGTCTCTTAACACCATTTAAAATTTTCCGTTCTCATAGGCTTAGTTAACGAATCAACAACATTCATCAAAGTCTCTACCTTAACCAGCTTTACCCTACCATATTCAAACATATCTCTAAAAAAATGATACTATACATTAATGTGCTTGGTCTTGGCATGAAATGTTAGGTTCTTAGCATGAGTATCTACCATATACTCAACTTCAGTAGTGGACAAAACAGCCACAAACTATCTCTTAATCATCCAACTTATTGCACCACCAAATAAAGTAAACACATAAACACTGGTGGATCTTCTGCTATCAACATCACCTGCCCAATTTAAATCCACAAAACCATGAATATCAAGGGAAATTTAATCTCAATCATATTACTATGATAACACAAGGAATAATTTGAGGCACTGCACAAATATCTTAAGACTCTTTTAACTACATCCCAATTAACTCCACCAAGATTAGACATATATTTGGAAAGAACTTCCACTACTTGGGAAATGTCTAGTCTTGTACAAACCATAACATACATAAAACTTCCAACTACACTTTGGTAAGACACTCTGCTCATGTCTTTCATCTCTGATGGGGATGTTGGACAATTTGAAATATATAACTTTGTTCCAGCTGAAATATGAACACACATTTGTCTACAATCCTACATATCAAACCTCTGTAAAATTGAATTAAAATAATTACTTTGGCCAAGAAATAGCTTTCTATTCACTCTATCTATTTCAATTTCCATCCCAAGAATGTGTTTAACTACACTAAGATCTTCCATTTAAAATTTAGCAGCAAGTTGAGATTTTAGTTTTGAAATCATACCTTTCTTTTTACCAATAAATACCATATCATCAAAATATAACGTAATAAATAGGAAATGATCACCATCAATTTTATTATAAACACAATGATCCAATTTAGAACGCTCAAATCCTAAACTCAAGACATATGTATCAAATTTTTGGTACCACATCCTAGGACTCTGTTTTAGGCCATATAAAGATTTCTTCAATTTGCAAACCAATTTACTTTTACCTTTCTCCACACAATGCTTTGACTGTGTCATATAAATATCCTGGACTCCAAGTCACCATGAAGGAAAGTAGTTTTCACATCCATTTTCTCAACCTCTAAATCATAAGAAAGAGAAATAGAAAGAAAAAATCTTATGGATGCCATTTTTGGAACATGAGAAAATATATCACCATAATCAACACCCACAACTTGAGAGTAAAATTTTGCAACCAACCTTGCTTTGTACTTATCAATACCTCCATCTAAACCAATATTTTTATTGAAAATCCATTTTCAACCAACAGGTTTTATTCCTTCAGGAAATGGTACAAGATCCCATGTATCATTCCTTTTCAAAGCTACCATTTCTTTATCTATAACAATCTTCTAGGATTCTACATCATCATACCTAATTCCTCTTCTACTGATTTGGGTTCATCCATTTTAGTATTCAAAGGAAAAATACATCTCCAATCATCAGGTGAATACCTTTTAGGTGGTTGTCTATGCCTTGTAGACCTACAGACAAGTTGAGTTGGAGGTTCTTCCTCCTCTTCTAAAGATTTAGAGCTATATGAGCTCTCCTCAACTTTGCGTCTATCCATGGGCCTCAATTCAACTTTCTCAAGTGTAGAAGGAAATTGAATCACATCTTCCTATTTAATTTTTTTTGGTTGCAACGTGATAGAGGAAGGCTTAGTTTCTCTACAAATAATACTTCTACTATGTATTACCTTCTATGCAACAAGATCCCAATGCTTGTATCCTTTCACACCATAACTGTATTTGATGAAGATAGATTACACAAACTTGTTCTCCAACTTTGTTCGCTTCTCCTTTGGAGCATGTGCATATGCCTCAGAACCAAAAAAATTAAGATGTATTAATGAAGGCTTGTGGCTTGACCATGCCTCTATAGGTGTCTTATCAGAAAGAGATAATGTAGGAGACCTGTCAATCAGGTAACAAGCAATAGAAAAACTTCATCCCAAAACCTTTGTTCTAGACTAGCACTACTCAACATACTCCTAGCCTTCTCCATCAGTGTCCTGTTCATTCTTTCTACAACTCCATTACGTTGTGGAGAATATAGAGTTGTCTTTTATCTATGAATACCACAATATTTACAAAATCTAACAAAATCATTAGAGAAAAATTCAATGCCATTATCAATCCTCAAACATTTTATTTTATTTCCAGTCTGCAACTCAACCATTGCTTTAAATTCTTTAAATTGATTGAAAACTTCATATTTACTCTTTAAAAAGTATACCCATGTCCTTCTACTATAATCATCAATCAATGAAATATAATATGTGGATTTACCAATTGAAGGAAAATCTACAGGACCAAACACATCATAATGAATAAGATCCAATATACCAAAAGGTTTATAAGAAGTCAAGTAAAATTGAGCATAGTTTTGTTTTCCATAAATGCAATATTTTACAGAAATAAAATTCAAGATTACAATCAAATAACCCTTCAAAAGGTTTTTATTTTTCAATGTCCTTAGACCCTTTTCTCCAATGTGGCCAAGTCTCTGGTGCCATAACATATTTTTCTCTATAGGTAACTTTGATTGAAAAGAAAGAGCACCCTTGGGTACCTAAAAGACATGACCATCTACTGAAGATAAAAACCTCACCTCTTCCACAGACTTGATTTTCATAGAAGTAGTATTACACTCAACAATGCATGCATCAAGCTTATACAATGTGCCATATCTGACACCTCTAGCAATCACCATAGCACCTCTAACCATCTTACATCTTGCATAAGAAAATACTACCTACAAACCCACATCTATTAGTTTTCTCACAAATAATTTTTTTTATGCTAATCTAGGGATATGCAACACAACAGTAGTCCTTTTTATTCTACCACTATAAAACCTAATTCTAACTTTACCACAACAAATAATATTTAAATAAGAATTATCACCCAAGTACACCTTACCTCCATAAAATTATTCATATTCAGAAAACCAATCTCTATTAAAGGTCATATGGAAAGATGCACCTGAGTCAATTAACCATGCATCATTACCTGCATGAGTTTCCAAAGCTAGAATGAATGCATCACCATAGTCCTTCTTAGACTTAGAATCAAAATGAAATCTCTTCTTTTTCTGCTTCTTTTCTTTTTTGCAGTCCTTACAAACATGTCTAGGCTTGCCACAGTTCCAACAAATAACTTTGGAATTTACAGGAGATTTGGATCTCCCCTTGGACTTGGATTTACCATGTTTATCATTATTCTTTCCTTTTTCCTTAGGTCTTCCAATAAAATTTAGGGCCTTCTTGGAATTGATGGATACCTTCCTCCTCATCTCTTCAGAAAGAAAAGAACCCACAACATCTTCGGCCTTCAATATAAAAAAAGTACTCCCAATAGCCATAATAAGAGAATCCCACAAATCAAGCAAAAAATAAAGAAGGATCTAACATTTCTCCCCCTCATCCATTTTGACACCAATTGATGCCAATTGAGCTACCAAACTATTGAATGCTTCAGGTGGTCTGTAATTCATCCACCTTCCATTCTCAAGGAATACAATTTCTTCCTCAAGAAAATATTGTTCACTAAAGATTTGGCTTGATACATCTCACCAAGCTTCTTCCATAGTTTTTTTGCAGAGGCCTCTTCATGGACATTGATTAAAATAGAGTCTACCAACCACAATATGATTAGACCCTTGGCTTTATGTTCCATAACATCATATTGAGAAGCTTGGATAGGATTTGTAGTCCTTGAAATGTTCTCATCAACAACATCCCACATGTGTTGATCTATCAACAGATCCTCCATCTTCAGCTTCCACATTTTAAAATTATTTCCAAAAAATTATCGACCTCTACTCTCTCTGATGAACTTGCCATCTAAAAGTTCTTGTAACAAGATCACAAAGTTTATTCTACATAAGCTCCCACTCAAATCTGGATTAGTTAAAAAAACCCAACAACCCATAATTGAAGCCAAAGGTGATTAGGCTTTGATACCACTTGTAAGAAAGCCAAGGTAGTGGAAAAAATTCCTACACTAATCTTGAGAGGAGAATGATGCAAAATTTTTACAGATCTTTAACAATTATAGAAACTTAAATAGAAATAAACATAAATATCATGCAGAAATAAACATAAATATCATGCATATCGTAACATAGTGATTTAAGCAGGGAAAACCCTTTTGGGAGAAAAACCCCACACTCCAAAAGCCACCCAATATATTATTCAAAAATCACAAAGATTACAATATAATTGCAGAGTAAGATTCTCACAGGAGTATCAATAACTAGAGATCTAGAGGCAACACGACTGTTATTAGACTCTTAGAATACATCACAATACACAATCCCCTCACACCCCCCATCTCCGACGTATCAACATTACCTTATATAATTGCAAGGTTGAGACAAATTTTCCTAACACTTAAAACAAGTTTGTAATTATCAAAATATGTGTTTTGTGATATAATTATGAATAATTATAAGACACAAGATCAAACAATGAACAAAAACAACTTCCACACAAAAATAGTTGCAAATAATCATTTTTTATATCTTCAATATGAAAATACTTACAAAATGAAATAATACAAAGATAGAGTGGTTTATAAGAGAAGCCCTAAATAATAAAGGGATTAGATCATGCCATGTGTCATCATCCTATGTGATGAAACAAAATGATCTAATAGTAACTCTCTAGCTAACAAAAAAATCACTCCTGAGTTTAGTTTAAGTGGATGAGAATAAATTAGTGTAAACCATCCTGAACCAACTGATGTATGAAGTGCATGTGGATCTCTATGTTCTTAGTATGTTGATGCTACACTGGATTGTGAGAAATGTGAATCACTATGATTGTTGCACTAAAGAATAGTGGGACTATCAGGAGGAAAACCAAACTCAATCAACAATTAATGAGGCCACAAAAACTCCTGATTGGCCAAAACCACTGCATGATACTCAATCTCTGCACAAATGATAATGCAATAGAAGATTGCTTCCTAGAAGACCATGTAATGGGGCCAAAACCAAGGAAAAAGGTAAAGCCAAAAGTGGAATTCCTATCATTGACATCACTAGCCCAATCTGAGTTAATGAAGCCAAATATATGAGGATCTTCTGATGTATAGTGAATACCATAATGTGAGGTGCCCTGAATATATCTCAAAATATGTTTGAAAAATTGCCAATGAATCTCATGTGGATCATGTGAGAACTGAGAGACAAGACCAACTACAAAAGAAATATCAGGACACGAATGTGTCAGGCGTGAATAAAAAATTCCCTAGCTCCCTTCGAGTAATTTTATTTTTCTTAAGTACCAGTCACACCCTCCTTTATAAAAAAAATATCGGGCTACTTTCGCAAAGGATTCATGTGCATGATGCTACTTGTCAGCCGAGCACTCCTCATAAGGTTTCCTTCCCTCTCTTTTCAAAAGATGCCACCATGCTTCCACGTGTCATCAGTTTGCAATCTTCAATACCTCTTTGCATCGCTCTCCTCTCGGGCCCTGACTGTATGCCATGCAACATCAATCTGTGCACATGTCTTGGCAGCCTCCACCTTCAACACAACGTGCTTGGAGACCTCCACATGTCTTTGCAGCATAGGTTTTTCATCACTTAAGGGGAAGGATGAATGTTGGCCCCGACCGCTTGCCACGTGATATTCAAAAAGCTTCATCGCGAAGGAGAGTTAAGCAGATGACAACCTCACACCAACTGCCATGTTTTGTAACTACCGCTATGAGTGGATAACACATGTTGATGATCTAGTCTACTGGGAGCACTGCCATCATTCGCAGAGGATGCATGTCTCTAGGACGTCCTCATTCATGGCTCAAATCTTTTTGGTTGCAACGACAAGGGGAAATCATTTCTAACACATCATTACTCATGATCAAAGGATCTATTCTATTACTGACTCACCGAGATGGGTTTTCATTATAAATACTGCTTCTTCTTTCAAAGCAAGGGTTCAAATTTTGACAAGAAAAATTGGTTGAAGAACCAGGCGTTTATCCCTTTCAAATTATTGTAAAGACTTATAAACTGTGCCATTGTTTGGACTTTCTGTTTTCTTAAAGATTTTTGATAAATTTTTATTGTGCCATTACAATACTAAATGTTTCATTTGCATAAATTCTATAAATTCAATGGAAGTTTGCCGATTTAGATTATGTCTTTGAATCCTCTTTTCAGTAAATGTGCATGAATATTATTTTATGTCATTGAGTGAATCATTTAAACTTCTATCTTTATTTTCTATCATTCTGGGACATAGCAAATTGCTGAACGGGCCCTTAGATCACATCTACAAGATAGGTCTATCGTGCATTACATGTAAGTCTTGAAACATCGCCCTAGTTAGATCTTTTATTTTATACCTGCTCCCTTTTCCCATTCAAATCCCCTGTTATAGAAGAAGCTGACTTCTTTAAAATACAAAGGTTACTCAGATTAGCTCAATGGGTCCCCCCTTTAACTGAGTTTCCCACAAAGGGCTGTTACCTTGTCATTTTTTGGCATCAACAATTTTCCTTTTTCCTGGCATGCTTGGTGGGACCACTTAAATAAACCAAATAAAAAGGGGTGTACTAGTCATCGGCCTATTACTAGGTCAGAAACCGTAAATAATCCTAGCTTGTTAGTGCCTCCACTAGTAACAACGCATACCCAAACTTGCCCAGTCGAACTTTCGAATCCCAGCCATAATGTTGATCATGAACCAAAATTATGTGGCTTGGGACACTGGAAGTCCAATTGTATCCCCATTCGCACCCGCCGTATGGGCCCCTATCCCGATCTCTGCTCTCAAAGCTATTCCAAAGTTCACCGAAGATGGCTCAAGAACACCATCTGAAAATCTACAAGATGTTGTGGATGTGTGTCTGGTGCACAGAGTTACAAATTAGAATATAGCATTGAGATTGCTTGTTGCTTCTTTGCAAGGAAGAGCACTAGATTCGTATCACACTCTGCTGGCTAATACTATCGGTAATTGGGATGAGCTCGGGGATCCATTTTTTGAAATATTTTTCTAATGATGGAGACAGGTCTTCGCTATATCAACAACTATCAACAATCAAGTGAGCCCCATCTGAAGCCATGAACAATTTCAACGCTTGGTTCCATACAACCTGATAGAGAATCTAGAATGACATCTGACTGCTGATTGAATTAGAATTTATGTTCTACTTAATTTCTATCAAAGCTGACATATCCATGATGATCCAGTCACTCGGTGAAACCACATTACTAGATGCATACAACATAGCAGTAAGTGGAGAACAACCTATTTGACATTGGGAAGTTGCCACCTTGGCCCATTATGCCGATATTCCTCAAAATATTAGCTTCTACTCAGGAGATGCCGTCTAAAAGCACACCTGCACCACCCCCATCTATGTACACATATTCGAGTGTGCCACAAAATACTACTTCTACATCTGGTTCTTTGAAGGATGAGACAAGCAACATAAGGGAGATGTTATGAAACTTAACAAATGAAGTAACCACTATCAAACGCAACCAGGCGCTCCTTCGAGACCATCCTACCAAAGTTATCAAGGTGGTAGGACCTCCTACCAACATAACCAATATCAAGGAGCCACACACACAAATCCACCAACTTAGACAAATAACCAAATAGTATTGGTACCAACTCTACTGGGGGTTGCTCAAACTAGTACAAGAAGAGAGTTGACCATAGGGAAAAACAATCTCCCCAAAGATTTCAATCCCTGGTGTTATCCCTACAATGATGCACATATGCTTAAGAGCTGTTTGTGTGGAAATTGACAACAAAAAGTTGTGGAGCAACGCAATAGAGGTGTGGCAATAAATTTAGGATACACATACACCTCTCCCTAGATGGAGAATGCGGTTCTCACTGCACAAATGTAGGGAATTCCCTTGGAGCAAGAAAATGACATAACTCCTAACCATGCCCTCCTCTCATGGATAGAAGGCGAGGAAGCAGTGTTCACCTATGAAGCACCCACATCGGCGACCTCGCAAGTACAGTTCGATTACAACACTCGATCAAAGAGGAGATTCATAGGAGAATGGGTCACTCCACAGCCCAAAAACATCCTGGACCAACTCCCTGGGCCTTCCACAATCGCTCCATAGCTGTAGTTGCACAAGGAGATTATTGTCACCAAATCCAAGGAACAAAAGCCTCCAAATCCTCCACGCTTCAACGTAGTGGAAAATTTGAAGAAGTCTTCTGCTAACGTATACCTTTGGGATATCTTAGCCATTCTAGAGTAGAAGTCATTACTACAGAAAGCCTTGCAGAAATTTATGAACGAACAATCAATGGGACAAACTCCCAAAAGTGCAACAGACTCAATGTCTCCAGCCAAAGTTCTTGCTAATACTACAGAGGAGGCTCCACTTGAAGCCAAAGAGGAAAAATTGAAACCTAAACCCTTTTTCTTGAATCTCATTGTAGGGAAAAAATTGCTACACAAATCCATGATCGACTCCTATGCCAACACCATAGTCATGCCCAAGTAGATAGCTAAATCTTTAGTGCTTAGCTATGAGCCCTTAAAGAGAGGAGTTATGCAACTAGATGGAAATAAGGTCAAATTGTAGGACTCATTAAAGACCTTCCCTTAAATTTGTTTTCTTGTCCTAGCATCACAGTGCCACAAGACACCGCGATCATTAACATCCCTCCCATGCTGAACCTTTGCTTATCTTGGGAATTCACCTCAAAGATAGGCGGATACCTCTCTTTAGATTGGTCCCATCTGATCCTCAGAACTAAGCACGAGGCTAAAATGAAAATAATATTAGAACCTCTGCATGCAGAACACGCAGCTGATGAAGCCTTGATCAAATTTGAAGACACTCATATTCCTATCACTCGAGAAGAAGCCAGTGGTAACAAGTTGTTAGAACATGAGTAGGCAACTGAAGATAAAGTTGATCGAGAAGAAGTCTTCTTGACTGAATATATAGGTGCTAATCCTTTCGGCAATTATCATGCTACCGACTTGGGCACCTATGTCATGTATGATGAAGATCAAGAGTTCCCCAGGGTATTGAAGGACTCCATCCTCAAACAAGCCTCAGAGCTCTGGAAATTTCACTTCGATGGTGCGAGATGCAAGGTCAGTGCTGGGGCTAGGATATGCTTAATGTCGCCTTCCAATGAGTAGATCTTTAGGTCTTTCCACTTCTAGTTTTCTCGCTCAAATAATTAAGCCGAATATGAGGGTATTGTGGAAGGACTAAGCCTCGTGGAGCGCATGGGTATCAAAAAATTAGTGGTGTTCAAAGATTATGAACTCATAATCAATCAAGTCAGAAACATCTCTACTGTAAAAACTATTCGTATGCAGTCTTACAGGCACATGGTATGGGAACTCATGAAAGGTTTCAAAGCTTTTCACATCCATGCTATGCCAAGAGAGGATAATTTAGATGCTGATCGTATGGAAACAATAGGATCTCAATTTGATCCTATCTCTGACTTGATCGAGAATCTACACTCTATGTGAGTGATCGTCTAAACCTCCATTCTTGATAATGATTAGAGATGGAAAGATTTTGAAAGAGATGAACACATCACCTTTTTTATTCAATAGTCAAGAGAGTTCGTCGATTAGTTTCAACCAAAAAATGAAGAAGTGTACGAAGGAAAGATCATCCAATCGAAATCAAACAAGCTTCTGAAAGAAAAATTTGTTTGACTATGATGATGCAAGGAATGATAGAAGGAAATTTGTAGCTGACCATGCAGACTATGTCGACCTCAAGGTCGAAGAAGAAAGTAAACTAAAGGTCGAAAAAGAAGTCTCGTATTGTGATACAGATAGGATTATACACTTCTGTGAAAAATATGAAGGGGTTGTGGCCTGGTCTTATGATGACCTTAGTGGATATGATCCTGATATCATCCAACATACCATCCAATTGATGAAAGATGCTAAGCTTTTCTGACAAAAATAGAGGCCCGTCAATCCAAAGATTGAAGCCTTAATGGCACAAGAGCTAGAGAAGTTGATCCAGTCCAAGATTGTCTTTCCAATCAAGCACAGTACATGGGTATCTAACCTTGTTCGAGTCCGAAAGAAAAATGGAGACATTCATCTTTGTGTTGACTTCCATGACCTAAATAGGGCATCACTAAAGGATCATTACTCGCTGCCTTCCATGGAATCAATCTTGCAGACTGTCGTAGATTCAAAGATGTTTTCTTTGTTAGATGGTTTCTCAGGCTACAATTAGGTTCAGGTTAAAGAATAAGATCAGCGCAAGACCGCGTTCACCACCAAGTGGGGGACGTTGGCATACGCCAAAATGCCTTTCGGCCTATCAAATGCGGGGGCCACCTTCTAGTGAGCAATGGATATCGCCTTCAGCAAACTGATCAAAAAAATCATCCTCATCTATTAAGATGATCTAACCGTATTTTTGAAATCTAAAGATGACCATTTTGATAATCTAGAAATGTTTTTCAAAAATTCCAAGAGTTCGAGGTATCCTTGAACCCGAAAAAATGTATTTTCGGAGTACTGCAAGGAAAATTGTTGGGGCATGTAGTGTCTCAAGAAGGAATCGCTATTGACCCTGAAAGGGTAAAAGCAATAAGAGAACTTCCTCTTTTGGTAAACAAGAAAGGATTCCAATCTTTTTTGGGAAAGGTTAACTTTGTGAGCAAGTTTATTTCTGATTTTGCAGGAATAATTAGACCAATCACCCTGATGCTAAAAAAACACCAATTGTTCAAATGGACAAAAGAAGCAATGGAAGCCTTCAAGAGGGTGAAGGATACTATTTCTTCGGCTCCTGTATTGGAAAATCTAGACTTGTCAAAAGACTTCATATTGTATGTATTTAGTAGCAAGACAAGCATCACCATTGCTCTGATTTAGAAGGATGATGAAGGAAAGGGAGAACATCCTATAGCATTCCATTCCCAAAGCTTGAAGGAGTATGAGATGAACTATAAATTTGTTAAAAGACAGGCTTTTGCAATTGTAAAAGGACTCAAGAAGTTCCAACATCTTATAGCTTACAGTAAGGTGATCATTTATTTTGCACATTCTAGTCTGTGCGAGTACATCATGGAAGGAGAAATCATCGACAAAAGGGCCAAATGGATCACTAAGATCCTAGAATATGACATTGAGGTCAAGCCTACAAAGACTATCAAAGGAAGAGGGCTATGCGAATATTTGGCACACGATGAAGAAATGGAAATTAAGGAGGAGCAAATAGAGATAGTCCTAACAAATAAGTCTGAACCTAAAGGCTATTGGCTAGCGGATAGGGTAATATTTATGCACACCAACAAGTATTTGTCAAGGCTTCCTTCCCAAAGAAGAATATTCTACTGACTGCAAAAAAGTGGCTACTCACTTATCAAAGGGATCCTCTTTAAGAGGAATTTCAATGGTGTCTTATTGCGATGCATCACCATGGAGCAAGCAAAGAAAATTCTTGACACCTTCCACAACAACCCATAAGGCAGACACTTCACCGCAAAAGCCACCACCATCAAGATTTTGCATGTTGGGTACTTCTATCCTACATTATTCAATGACTCCTACAAAATGATAAACGCCTGCAAGGAATGCCAATTCTAGGCAAGAAGAAGAAGAAATTATATGATGCCTCTCAATTCGATAGTAGCAGATGAACCATTTGTGTAAAGGGGACTCAATTTCATTAGAATGATCAATCCTGCCTCCAACACCGGTCACAAGTGGATCCTGATAGCCACAAAATAATTCACAAGATGGACTAGAGCCCTACCCTTGAAAAACATGACGAAACCAACAATTGTGGATTTTCTCGAGGGATTGGTAATGAGATTCGGCGTGCCAAAGAATATTATCTCAGACAATGCCAAAGGTTTCTTAGGCTCCAAGGTATGTTAGTTCACATTTGAATATGGCATATTCTTGAAAACATCCTCAAACTACTACCCATAAGGAAATGACTTGGCTGAGTCAACTAACAAGAATCTAGTCTGACTCATTAAAAGGATCGGTTTGGATCATGAGAGGGAATGGCATAAGAATCTTTGAAAAATGGTATGGGCAGACCGTATAACTCCTAAGAAAGCTTTGAAGACTTCACCATATGACTTAGTGTATGGGAAGGAGGCGTTGTTACCAATCTTTATAGAGATACTTGCATTACAACTACTCAAGTCTCTAGAGATTGAAGAGAATTAAGCTATGGAAGTTTGGTTGGCCGAATTGTTGTAGGTATAAGAAAAAAGGGAAAAATCCTTAATAGCCATGATTAATTGCCAACAGCTGGTTTGAAAAGAAAGCTTCAGACCAAGGTCTAAAATGCAGAGACTTGGTACTAAAGTTCAATGAAAGAGATGCAAAGCCTGGCTAGCCTGGAAAATTCGACAAAATGTAGGAAGGCCCTTTCAAAATAATTCAATGCAAAAAAAATAATGCATTCAAATTATAAACATGGAACAAGAAGCATTGGGAATTTTAGTTAATGGAATTCACCTGAAGTTGTTTAATTAGGCTTCAATTACTTCACATAGGTGTAAATATGTGATTAATGTGATTATTTTCCCTTTCGTGTTTTGTCGGTCGGTTCTTTCCAAAATTTTCAAGATACAAGAAGCAAGAAAATTCATAAGACCCATTATTACAAGAGCAGAGAAAGACTATACTACTCATATTGCAAAAATTAGGTTCACATGTGGGGAATTCAATCCATGTTGCAGAAAACACAAGAATGATCACAAAGAGTTGAAGATAAGCAAGTATATTCATTATATATACTTTGATAAAAACATTCTCAAAATGGCTCTACGACCATACACACAAAAGTATGAATATATATACGGATTTCTTATATATATGCAAGCCCTCTTTCAGGTAAATATATACAAAGGAGAAAAAGGTGTGTTAATCTTCAAGTTGTAGGAGCATGAGCATTGTCTTCATCAAAATGAGTGTTTTCTCCATCACAAGGAGTGTTTTTAGAGGCAACAAGAGGGTTATCACCAGCAGCGACGAGACCTTGAGAAACAACACCAACACCCGGAGCGAGCGACAGAGGGAACAGAAGGTTCCTAAAGTCGGTGTACCAATCCACGTCATAGAATAGCACTACGTTATAGCAATACAACAAAAAGTGGCATGCACATGTGGATCTCTCACAATGCTCAACAAGCGAATGAAGTCGAAACTCGCTCAAAAATGACACCCATGGTACCATCGCATCTTCTTTGATATGTCTTCGCAAGTTGCTTGCCACTGGAAGGCCTAGACCATACACTGCATTGGTTTCTGCTTCACCAAGGCCTCCAAGGTACCTCTTTGGGAAAATTTGGAGTGTCAAGCGAAGAATCATGGATTTTGGAACTTGAATGTCGAGTAGCGAGGCAACAAAATGGGACCATATATCGGTGTTCACCCGATATTTATCTTCATACTCAATACAATCCCTACCCAAAACTCACTTCATGTCTATAATAGCCAGTGAGTGTTTGTTTTTGGTCATACATTTCAGACACCTATTGGAGATATCTCCCAAAAAGGCCATTTGAGACTTGTTGCACACTAGCCTAACTAGATTATTCATTGTGTCAACCTCTGATCAAGACACCTAAGTCTAGCACTATGCTAATTTAAAGCCTACTCAACCACTTAAGAAATAACATTATCTAATTGCCTAATACTTTTGCTAAATCGCTAAGTGAAGTTCTGCTACTATGAAAGGACCCATTTATAGAAATATCTAAGGTAGCCTGCATCCCCAAGCATGTCAATAATCAGATTTAACTCAAAAATTCCACCAAAAGGCCAGCTTGATTTTCCAACCCGATTGCATCCATAGGTATGAATTGTTGTGTGCAGGATTAAGGAGCGGTAATCAATTAGTGCAAATTGGTCTCAAGCTTAGGTGATGCCTCATATGGATTGATGCTTAGGTGTCACGATGCAGACCATTACAAGCTCCAAGGTTGAGCATGAATCTTTCCAAGATACTCATTATGTCTTCAGCTTAATTATGCTTTCAACGATATTAATGGAAAAGGCGTGCGAGAAGATGGCAAGAATTTTGCCGGTGGCTCAATTTCTCGAGAAAATTACACTGAAGCGACGTTATCGCTAACATAATTAAGAATTCTTTTCTTTTCAAAAGAGGAAAGTAGTTCATTTTGTATGGACAAAGGAGCTGACAGTACATGCAAAATTAAATGCAAAAAGGTGTTGTTGTCTACTTGTTGAATGCAGGAAATTGAAGAAAAAGCTAAGTATTACATGCAAAAAATTAGACAGAGCATAAAAATTCTTGAGCATGCAAAAGGACTTAGAAAAATAGAATTGCTAAGAGAACCAAGTGCGACACACCTAGCAACAAAGGATCTGAACGCAGAGGTAATTATGGAGAATTCACTACCCCAGTGTGGATTAAACCTGAAACAAAAGGCTATCTAGTTGTGAATTCAAAGCTTTGCGTTATATTTTGGGTTCCATTCATACTACTTCAATGTGTTTTCTGGGCAAATAGTTTGCAAAAAGATGGCTACTGCTCAAAATTCTCAAGCAAAAATGCAAGAAGGAGGGCCCGAAAGCTTATTTAACATCATGTGCGCAATACCAACCACTTACATATTTGAGGATGTCTCTTATGCTTCGCTTGGAATACTAGAAAAGCCAACATGGGTGAATACTTGTGTTGTAGAGAAGAAGAGCCCTAAAAAAGATAAGAAATAAATTAAAAACAATTGGAAAATATTGATGACCCCATTCTTGCAAGGAACCCTAAATCACTTAGGGAGGAGACTTGTGAAAGGATGAAAAGGAATATTGACCTAGATTTCTTGGTGCATAAATGTTGGTACAATGGGCTTCCACAATATATGGTCTTGTACATACACTATTGCCTTGAATTGGTCGACGAGGCCATCAAAAAATTTAACCCGAATACCAAAAATATTGAGGGTCGGGAGGTGAGTGTGGTTATCTACAAGGAAGCTAGCTAGAATATGCTCTGTATCTCAGAGCGAAGCTCTAAACTGCCTCAAATAGAGTCATTCTCTCCGGCAAAAGGAGAGACCTATTGGAGGACCATAGACCTTGCACTTAACTTTTATAATACGGAGAATCAAAGACCCAAAGAAGCTCAAAATAGGCCAATGTAGATCCTAGTGATGCATAAGGGCTTCAAGGATGATATAAAGGATTCCTTCTCAATGATGTCATTTATTTGTGGCCTGGATACCAACAAAGAGGTCTAGGAGTTTCAACTAGGTTTGGGTTTTCAATTACACAAACAATATTCTCTTTGTTCGTACGATCTCGCTGTATGTCTCATACAAGAGACGGTCAACCAGATAATAGAATACCAACTTTAGTGGAGGTTCAGGTTTCTATCCTTTCTTGCTCATATGTTTTTGCACCAGAATCCCAACTTCTTCCAGAAGCATCTAGGGCAATCCATTTTTGATGAAAACCAAAGGAGAAAGCCAATTTCCACATGGACTCCCCTCCTCTTTGTAACATTTGATTATTATGCATTTTTAAATTATTTCTTATATCCGATTTTGGATGATTTAAGAGGAGACAACACTATCTTACGGTTGAACTCAGACCAAATTGAGTTCATGCAGAACTTCACTCCAAAGTGTGACTGGCTTTTGGGTGAAGACTTCATTTTTTTCCAATTACGTGACTTCATTGGAGAGCCCTTTCGGCTTTCGGCATGTCTTATAGACCAGATACTGGTGCTGGAGGTATTCTGCTAGGCATCAATTATCAACATCACCTTTTATAGTGGAAAAGGAAAGAAGAAGGGATTTTTGAGCTACCCGATGAGCTTCAAAACCGTAATCATGGCCAAGAGGAAGGCTAGGTCATTTGGGGTTGGTATGGATTTGGGATAAGTGGAATTACAACCTCGATGATGACTTGTCAAACAAATATTTCAAAGCAACACACAACCCCCAACCTTACTAGGAGAAGTGTTTGAATCCAATGTTGGATGCAGATGAAGTTATAGTTGACCTAGCTTATATCGCTACCAAAGGTGGTCAACCTACCTGGCTTAGATTCTACTACCCGACTAGGCAGTATGATAAGGAAAGAAAGATAGGGACTACTCTCCGCAACAATCTGATAAAGAACTAAAAATGGACGAAGGAGAAGGTTAATGACTTTTGGATATATCGCCAAGAGACCCAATGCATTGAGTCCCCTTATGATACGAAATAGATGGATGACAAGTTCAGAAAATTGTGGAACAATGAGCATCCAAATTCCAATGAGAGTAAGGAGAAAGACTCTAGTTTGGAGGAAGCCGAGTCATAGTCAGACGAAGGAATGGAACTAGAAATAGAGACACAAGATGCATCAATGCAACAAAAGGGAAAAGCCATGAAGCAACCCAACAAGGTCTCCTCTCATGTATGGGTTAACATATCGTGTGCGAGGTCTTCACTAAATCGCACCTGGACTACAAGGAGGACCAGGGAAACTCAAATGCAACAATCTAAAACCATAGCGGTAGATGACTCACCACTAGCCAAGCAGTTGTGAATCGATGCATCATCTGGAGAGTGTTTGCAGGACCCTAAGGGAAGCAGAGAGCCAACAACAGAACAAGGATCACAATCATCCGCACCGCAGTTATCTTTCGCTCCCTCTTCTCTTGTTTCACAAACCTTAGTCACCCCTGTAATGTCCATGACACCTCTTGTTTCATGCGTTGGCCTCTACTTCAATGATCATAAGGGGTTTCACCTAGTTCTCTCATGTGACCCCATTTTCCTTTACTCCTCTGCGAACCCTCACACCATTTTCCTTGGCCCATTCCACATCCCAAAGCGTCTCACACTCTAACTCTACTACCTTCATCAATACATCTCCTGCAACCACAATGTTAGAGCCGATCCACTCTTCTCAACAGATAGAAACCACCACGACTCCACTTCCTTCAAGTCCTCCTACTAGTCCATAATTAGAGTATTGGCTTATCCCTCCTTTCTCACCTCAAAAAATTAGTGTTCCAAACAAGAAGTCTCCCGGGACCTCCACCCTTTCATTCCCTATTTCCCTTCCTCCCAGTGCACCTTTCGCAGGTAGACTCATTAGGTCACCCTCTGAATTATTATCGGAAGGTGATAAAACTAAGTAGGCACGAGCAATCAGAGCCCAAAGGAAAAAGGCTAATAATGCTAAGAGGTCGGCAGAGCAAAGCATACAAAATATTTTTATTGAGGCTCAACAGTCGCTACATCTTACGACTATGTACCCAACTGTCAGCAAGCCACAAGAAGAAATGCAACCAGATGACTACAACATGTACGTCGAGGGGATCGATTTCAGTATAGCCCAACCTCAAGACAAGGTGGAGCTCATGGAGGAAACACAATAGGTGGTGGCCACTGGCTTTCTTAAGTCTAGTCAGCAGCTAAAGAAAAGGGAATAAGAGTTGCAAAGCATAAAGGATAGAGTCAAGGTCTTGATCACCAAGGAGAAAGCTAGGGAGGTTGAATTTAAGTGCTTATCCCAACAAAATGAGGTGGAGAAATTAAAGCTCTAAGAAGAACTTGTGAAGTTCCAATCGCTCAATCCTAACTTAGTTGCTGAGCTACAACGGAAGAACCATGGATATCAAGACCAGTTGGAAAAACTGGGGCAAGAAGCATGACAAAAGGATGAGGAGTTTCGTTGCCAACATGCTCAACTGGAGCATCAAATGTAACAAAAAGATGCAGATTTTGAGATCCACCGAGATCAATTAGAGAATGAGATTGCAGAAATAAATTCTTCCTTGGAGCAAGAAGTGAAAAACAAGGAGCGAGCTGAGGCTAGCTGGGTCATGAAATCACGGATCCTGTAGGGACAACTCACTATGGAAAACAAAAAGGTTATGGAGCTCGCGCATGATATAAAGCAGAGGGATGTAGAGATTGTCCTATTGAAGAACTCCACCTTAACTTCTGTTGATCAAACAAACCTTCTTCGGATAGCCTGACAGTTATATGTTTCATACTGGTCAAGAGTGAAGGCCTTCTGCTTAACTCTACAACCAACACTCCGATTTATGGTGGAGGTGATAGATTTGGGTAGAGGGGTTTGTGAAGCGATCAAGAAATTCCCTTAGTCCATCATAGAGAGAGTTTTAGAGGCCAAGGGATTATTGGATAGGCTATATATGGCCCTCGATGAATTCTTGACAAGTGTAGGGACTGAAGACCAAAAGGCCTATGTTAAAAAAGACAACAGGTTTTTCCATTTCCACACAACTATCCTTCATGCCATCAAATGTATAACCAAATTGGATCAGACCATGAATAGCATATGGTCTAGGTTCTCTCACCTGACTCAAATGGGCTTACCATCTCCATTTATTGAAGATGAATCAGTGGCCATGGTGGAGCATATTGCGACAAAGATCGAGAAGCAATGGGATGCGTCTACCTTTTAGAGTTTTAGTCAACTCCTTACTGTAGGAGATATTGAGAGCGTCACTCTTCCGATTGCACAACTTCTTTTTTAGCTCGAGCCCTGGGCCAGTATATCATCGACACTACCTTACAAAGAAATGATCGATCTACATGGAGCACAAGAAAGTCTATGCGACATATTGACTCCATTTGAGGATAAATGGCTACCTCTATAGACTTCCCTCTCTAAGCTTTGATTGCGCCGCCCAATGGATAAAGCTTTGATCTACAAGCCAATTCTTTTTGGGTTCCTCATTTCACAGGAAAAACACCCCTGATAAGTCGCCAAAAGCTGTGACTATAAAATTCACAAGCTCCCTTCAGGTAATTTTATTTTTCTTAAGTACCAACCACGCTCTCCTTTAAAAAAGCAATATCGGGCTCCTTTCACAAAGGCTTAATGCGAATGCCGCCACTTGTCAACCGAGTGCTCCTTGCAAGGTTTCCTTCCCTCGCTTTTCAAAAGACACCACCATAATTCCACATATCTGTAGTTCACAATCTTTAGTGCCTCTTTGCATTGTTCTCCTTTCAAGCCTTGATCGCATGCCATGTAACATTAGTCTGCGCACATGTCTTGGCGGCCCCCACCTTTAGCGCAACGTGCGTGGAGACCTCCACGTGTCTTTGTAGTGCAGGTTTTTCATCGCTTAAGGGGAAGGACGAATGTTGGCCTCGACCGCTTGCCAGATGATCCTCTAAAAGCTTCATCATGAAGGAGAGTTAAGCAGGCAAAAACCTCACACTAGCTGCCATGAGTGGATAACACGTGTCAACGCTCTGGTCTATTGGGACCACTACCATCATTCATAGGGGATGCATTCAGCTCTAGGGTGTCCTCATTCATGGCTCAAATATTTTCTATTGTAACGGAAAGGGGAAATCATTACTAACACATCATTGCTCATGATCAGAGGATCTTTTTTGTTACTGGATCATCGAGCTGGGTTTTCATTATAAATATTGCTTCTTCTTTTGAAGCTAGTGTTCAAAGTTTGACAAGAAAAATTGGTTGAAGAACCAAGCCTTTATCCCCTTTAGATTATTGTAAAGACTTACAGACTGTGCTACTGTTTGCTCTTTCTATTTTCTTAAAGATTTTTGATAAAGTTTTACTATACCATTACGATACTAAATATTTCATTTGCAAAAATTCTATAAATTCAATGCAAGTTTTCCAATTTAGATAATTTCCTTGACTCCTCTTTTTAGTAAATGTGCATGCATATTATTTTATGTCATTAAGTGAATCATTTACACTTCTATCTTTATTTTTTGCCATTCTGGAACATAGCAAATTGTTGAACGAGCCCTTAGATCGCATCTATAAGATAGGTCTATTGTGCCTTACATCTATGTCTTGGTGCATCACCCTAGTTAGATGTTTTATGTTATACCTTCTCTATTTTCCCATTCAAAACCCGAGTTATAAAAGAAGCCGACTTCTTTAATATCTGGAAGTTACTTAGTTTAGCGCAATAGGTCCCCCCTTTAATTGAGTTTCCCAAAAAGGGTTGTTACCTTGTCATTTTTTGGCATCAACATCAGGTACAAAATATTTCCAACCAACTGCCTCTATAATGTAGCATCTATTAAAGATGTAGTACAAGTGGAAGACAATACAACACCTAAGTAAAATGGTGTGGTGGAAATATTGCAATCAAGCATGCCAAATATTTGAAGCATGTCAAGATCATACTTTTTTTAAAATATGAAAATCCCATTCAAATATTGAAAAACCTATAAACCAAGAAAGTAGTGCAGAAGGCCAAGATCTGTCATCTCAAACCACTCCATAAAATCTTGTTGAAAAATAAAGATCATGGCGGAAGAACCACCTAGATGAGTGTCAAATCACCTAGATAGAAAATTAGGATCAAAATATCACCCTCATATTGTTGAATGCACACTATGGGATTAGACTGAAATCATGTGAAGCAAGAAGAAAGCAAAAATGTGTCCATCTTCTCATACCAAGCTCGAGGGGCCTATTTGAGACCATACAATGAATATTGAAGCCTGAAAACCATCAAAGAGTCATCAATAAAACCATGGCTTCCCCATATAAATCTTCTCACGAAGATCTCCATGAAGGAAGGTACTCTTCACATCCATCTGGAATACTATCCATCCCTATGAAGCAACATGTGAAAATAGAAGGTGAATAGATTTCATCTTGGAAACAAGGGAAAAAGGTTTTAGAATAATCAATTCCTTTTACCTATGAAAAATACAACAAGAAAAACATTGAAATTATCAATGGAAACATCCAATATATTTGGTATAGTACACCCACTTGCATCAAACCAAATTTCTTCCCTTAGGAAGAGGAACAAGACCCCACATATTATTCTTCATTAGAGAAGAATACTCATCTTCCATAGCACTATCCCACTCAAGAATACCAATCACCTCTTAAACTTATGGGGATCATCCGAAGTGGTATTAATCAAAAGACTAAAACCTATTGTCTGTGCACGAGTGTAAGGATAGGACAAATCTGAAAACTAAGTAGCTAAGACCTAGTAGCAACCACTCTACTTAAATGCAAGCACAAATCCCAAATCCCATACAAGAAAGCACAAACAATAATGGCAATAAAAAAAACAACAAAACTAAAGTAAACTCCCCTGTTGGTTGATTTTTCTTGCAACCTTCAACCCTAAGGAGAAACATAATTCCTAAACTAGAGGATTAAAAATTTAGGACAAGGAATCAACACTATCAATGAATTTAAGTAAATAAAAGACCATGAGCAAGGATATGAAAGCCTTCTACACTTTGAGCTCCATAGGAATAATAAGGGTGTTCCTAATTGTAGTCCTGGATGTATGATAAACTTATGCCAAGCAAAATACTACAGACCTATGCAGGTGGATAGTTCTTAGATACATGAGTAATGGGTATTTTATATTCCACCAGGTTCAAGCATAATCCCATTTGCATTGAAAATCGCTGAGAACATATAAATTAGATACCTCCATCCCAAACACATAGAGGGATGATAGATGTAAAACTTTCAAAATCAACCTCTATACCCTTTTAACACGAGATATGTGAAACCAAGATAACTTAAACATCAAAGTAAAAAGGTTTTTCGATTTGAATGTTTTTGAACTAGATATGGGTAATACCATAGATCAGTGCCTAATCCTCGAGCATGGAGTCAAATCTAGGATCAAGAATACAAATTTAAACAAAATCTTACCTCAAATTAGTGGCCCTTTAATATTAATGCCTTACATTTACATAACCTCTCATGTTGTACTACATAATCATACTTATAGATCCATTTCATTCCATCAAATCCATAATAATTTGCATACAAAATTTAATTCCTTGCTTGAAGAAACCCATACACAAATCACAAAATTGCAAAAAGATTGCAATGACAATATCCTTGATATATTTAATTGATATGCATTTTGAGAATACAAAATGGAGAAAAATTCTAGAATATTTTCATCAATTTGTTCAAAGTAATTGATACTGCTGTAGAAATCTGTACATGTTCATTCACTGTAAATAAAACTTCCGCTCTTAGCTAAATATTTTCTATTTCCTTTTCCTAAACCAAGTTTAGAACCCTTACAAAAGAGAAAGAAATAAAAGATATAGAAGAAGAAGAAGCCCTAAAGTGAATTCGTGGAAGACGCCTGACATATTGATCTCCATCTGATTTGTAGCAAGAAACTAGAAAATTCTTCTCTCTTCTCTCCTTATTTTATCCTTGCACTGAAAATTATCTTCTTCTTGCTTTCACCATTTACCCTGCAGCTGAAAACACTCAATTTTCTTGTGAAAGATTTTTGTAGGACCCTAAGGGAAGCAAAGAGCCAACAACAGAACCAGGATCATGATCATCTACACCGCAGGTATCTTTCGGTCCCTCTTCTCTTATTTCACAAACCTTAATTGCCCTTTTAATGTCCATGCCACCTCTTGTTTCATGCGCTGACCAATCCATTTTAGCCTCTGCTTCAATGATCACGAGGGGTTTCGCATAGTTCTCTCATGTGACCCCATTTTCCTTTACTCCTCTATGAACCCTCACACCATTTTTCTTGGCCCATTCCACATCCCAAAGCATCTCATACTCTGCCTCTACTACCTTCATCAATACATCTCCTTCCACCGCAATGTCGGAGCCGATCCACTCTTCTCAACAGATAGAAACTGCCACGAGTCCACTTCCTTCATGTCCTCCTATTGGTCCATAATTAGAGTATTGCCTTATCCCTCCTTTCTCGCCTCAAAAAATTAGTGTTCCAAAGAAGAAGTCTCTTGGGACCTCCACCCTTTCATTCCCTTTTTCCCTTCCTACCAGTGCACCTTTCATAGGCAGACTCATTAGGTCACCCTCTGAATTATTATCGAAAGGTGATAAAACTAAGCAGACACGAGCAATTAGAGCCCAAAGGAAAAAGGCTAATAATGCTAAGAGGTCGGCAGAGCAAAGGGTACAAACTATTTTTAACGAGGCTCAACAGTCGCTACATTTTATGACTATGTACCCAACTGCCAGCAAGCCACAAGGAGAAATGCAACTAGATGACTACAACATGTACGCCGAGGGGCTCGATTTCAGCATAGCCCAACCTCAAGACAAGGTGGAGCTCATGGAGGAAACACAACAGGTGGTGACCACTGGATTTCTTAAGTCTAGTCGACAGCTAAAGAAAAGGAAATAAGAGCTGCAAAGCATAAAGGATAGAGTCGAGGTCTTGATCACCAAGGAGAAATCTAGGGAGGTTGAATTTAAGTGCTTATCCCAAAAAAATGAGGTGGAGAAATTAAAGCTCTGAGAAGAACTTGTGAAGTTCCAATCCCTTGATCCTAACTTAGTTGCTGAGCTACAATGGAATAACTAGGAATATCAAGACCAATTGGAAAAATTGGAGCAAGAAGCATGACAAAAGGATGAGGAGTTTCGTTGCCAACACGCTCAATTGGAGCATCAAATGTATAAAAAAGATGCGGATTTCGAGATCCACCGAGTTCAATTAGAGAATGAGATTGCAGAAATAAATTCTTTGTTGGAGCAAGAAGTGAAAAACAAGGAGCGAGCTAAGGCTAGCTGGGTCACGAAATCACGGATCTTGTAGGGACAAATCACTACGAAAAACCAAAAGGTTGTGGAGCTCGCACATGATATAAAGCAAAGGGATGCATAGATTGTCCTATTGAAGAACTCCACCTTACCTTCTGTTGATCAAACAAACCTTCTTCAGATAGCCTGACAATTATATATTTCATGCTGGGAAAGAGTGAAGGCCTTCTACCTACCTCTATAGCCAACACTCTGATTTATGGTGGAGGTGATAGATTTGGGCAGAGGGGTTCATGAGGCGATCAAGAAATTCCCTTAGTCCATCATAGAGAGAGTTTCAGAGGCCAAGGGATTATTGGATAGGCTATATAGGGCCCTATATGAAGTATTGACAAGTGCAGGGACTGAAGACCAAAAGGTCGCTGTTAAAAAAGCTAACAGGTTCATCCATTGCCACACAACTATCCTTCATGCCATCAAATGTATAACCAAATTGGATTAGACCATGAATAGCATACAGGCTAGGTTCTCTCACCTGACTCAGATGGGCTTACCATCTCCATTTATTGAACAAGAATTGGTGGCCATGGTTGAGCATATTGCGGCAAAGATCGAGAAGCAATGGGATTCATCTACCTTTTAGAGTTTTAGTCAACCCCTTACTGCAGGAGATATTGAGAGCGTCACTCATCCGATTGCACGACTTCTTTTTCAGCTCGAGCCCTGGGCCATTATATCTTTGACACTACCTTACAAAGAAATGATTGATATGTATGGAGCGCAAGAAAGTCTATGTGACATATTAACTCCATCTGAGGATGAATGGCTACCTCTTTAGATTTCCCTCTCTAAGCTTTGATTGTGCCGCCCAATGGATAACGCTTTGATCTAAAAGCCAAATTTTTTTGGGTTCCTCATTTCATAGGAAAAACACCCTTGATAAGTCACCAAAAGTTTTGAATATAAAATTCCCAAGATCCCTTCAGGTAATTTTATTTTTCTTAAGTATCAGCCACACTCTCCTTTAAAAAAGCAATATCGGGCTCCTTTCACAAAGGCTTAATGCAAATGCCACCACTTGTCAGCCGAGTGCTCCTTGCAATGTTTCCTTCCCTTGCTTTTCAAAAGACGCCACCACAATTCCACGTATCAATAGGTCACAATCTTTAGTGCCTCTTTGCATCGTTTCGCTTTCAGGCCTTGATCGCATGCCATATAGGATCAGTCTGCGCACATGTCTTGGCGGCCCCCACCTTCAGCACAAAGTGTGTGAAGGCCTCCACGTGTCTTCATAGTGCAAGTTTTTCATCACTTAAGGGGAAGGACGAATGTTGGCCTCGACCGCTTGCCACGTGATCTTCTAAAAGCTTCATCACGAAGGAGAGTTAAGCAGGCAACAACCTCACACTAGCTGCCATGAGTGGATAACACGTGTCTACGCTTTGGTCTATTGGGACCATTACCATCATTGACAAGGGATGCATTCAGCTCTAGGGTGTCCTCATTCATGGATCAAATATTTTCTATTGTAACGGAAAGGGGAAATCATTACTAACACATCATTGCTCATGATCAGAGGATCTTTTTTGTTACTGGATCATCGAGCTGGGTTTTCATTATAAATATTGCTTCTTCTTTTGAAGCAAGGGTTCAAATTTTGACAAGAAAAATTGGTTGAAGAACCATGCCTTTATCCCCTTTAGATTATTGTAAAGACTTAGAGACTGTGCCACTGTTCGGTCTTTCTATTTTCTTAAAGATTTTTGATAAAGTTTTACTGTACCATTACGATACTAAATGTTTCATTTGCAGAGCTTCTATAAATTCAATGCAAGTTTGCCAATTTAGATAATTTCCTTGACTCCTCTTTCTAGTAAATGTGCATGCATATTATTTTATGTCATTAAGTGAATAATTTAGACTTCTATCTTTATTTTCAGTCATTCTAGAACATAGCAGAATTATGGATGAGCCCTTAGATCACATCTACAAGATAGGTCTATCGTGCCTTACATCTAAGTCTTGGTGCATCACCCTAGTTAGATGTTTTATGTTATACCTTCTCCCTTTTCCCATTCAAAACCCCAATTATAGAAGAAGCTGACTTCTTTAATATCTGGAGGTTACTCAGTTTAGTGCAATAGGTCCCCCCTTTAACCGAGTTTCCCACAATGGGTTGTTACCTTTTCATTTTTTGGCATCAACATCAGGTACAAAATATTTCCAACCAACTGCCTCTATAATGTAGCATCTATTAAAGATGTAGTACAAGTGGAAGACAATACAACACCTAAGTAAAATGGTGTGGTGGAAATATTGCAATCAAGCATGCCAAATATTTGAAGCATGTCAAGATCATACTTGTTTTGAAATATGAAAATCCCATTCAAAGATTCAAAAACCTATAAACCAAGAAAGTAGTGCAGAAGGCCAAGATCTATCATCTCAAAATATTCCATAAAATCTCGTTGAAAAATCAAGATCATGGAGGAAGAACCATCTAGATGAGTGTCAAATCACATTTATAGAAAATTAGGATCAAAATATCACCCTCATATTGTTGAATGCACACTATGGGATTAGACTCAAATCATGTGAAGCCAGAAGAAAGCAAAAATGTGTCCATCTTCTCATACCAAGCTCGAGGGGCCTATTTGAGACCATATAATGAATATTGAAGCCTAAAAACCATCAAAGAGTCATCAATAAAACCATGGATTCCCCATATAAATCTTCTCATGAAGATATCCAGGAAGGAAGGTACTCTTCACATCCATCCCTGTGCAGAAGCATGTGAAAGTAGAAGGTGAATAGATTTCATCTTGGAAACAAGGGAAAAGGTTTTAGAATAATCAATTCCTTTTACCTATGAGAAATACAAGAAAAACATTAAAATTATCAATGAAAACATCCAACATATTTGGTATAGTACACCCACTTGCATCAAACCAAATTTCTTCCCTTAGGAAGAGGAACAAGATCCCATGTATTATTCTTCATTAGAGAAGAATACTCATCTTCCATAGCACTATCCCACTCAAGAATACCAATCACCTCTTAAAAATTATGGGGATCATTCGAAGTGGTATTAATCAAATGACTAAAACCTATTGTCTATGCACGAGTGTAAGGATAGGACAAATCTGAAAACTAAGTAGCTAAGACCTAGTAGCAACCACTCTACTTAAATACAAGCACAAATCCCAAATCCCATACAAGAAAGTACAAATAGTAATGGAGATCAAACAAACAACAAAAATAAAGTAAACTCCCTTGTTGGTTCATTTTTATTGCAACCTTCAACCCTAAGGAGAAACATAATTCCTAAACCAAGGGATTAAAGATTTAGGACAAGGAATCAACACTATCAATGAATTTAAGGAAAGAAAAGACAACGAATGAGGATATGAAAGCCTTTTGCACTTTGAGCTCCATAGGAATCATAAGGGTGTTCCTAATTGTCGGCCTGGATGTATGATAAACTTATGCCAAGCAAAAAACTACAGACCTATGCAAGTGGATAGTTCTTAGATATATGAGTAATGGGTATTTTATATTCCACCAAGGTCAAGCATAATCCCATTTGCATTGAACATTGCTGAGAACATATAAATTAGATACCTCCATCTCAAACACATAGAGGGATGATAGATGTAACACTTTCAAAATTAACATCTATACCCTTTTAACGCCATGGAGATATGTGGAACCAAGATAACTTAAACATAAAAGTAAAAATGTTTTTTGATTTGAATGTTTTTGAAATAGATTTGGGTAATACCATAGATCAATGCCTAATCCTCGGGCATGAAGTCAAATCTAAGATCAAGATACAAATTTAAACAACATCTTACCTCAAACTAGTGGCCCTTTAATATTAATGCTTTACATTAACATAACCTCTCATGTTGTACTGCATAATCATACTTATAGATCCATTTTATTCCATCAAATCCATAATAATTTGCATACAAAATTTAATTCTTTGCTTGAAGAAACCCATACACAAATCACACAATTGCAAAAAGATTGCAATGACAATATCCTTGATATATTTAATTGATATGCATTTTGAGAATACAAAATGGAGAAAAATTCTAGAATATTTTCATCAATTTGTTCAAACTAATTGACATTGCTATAGAAATCTGTACATATTCATTCACTGTAAATAAAACTTCCGCTCTTAGCTAAATATTTTCTATTTCCTTTTCCTAAACCAGAAGTTTAGAACCCTTACAAAAGAGAAAGAAAGAAAAGATATAGAAGAAGAAGAAGCCCTAAAATGAATTCATGGAAGATGCCTGGCATCTTGATCTCCATCTGATTTGCAACAAGAAACTGGAAAATTCTTCTCTCTTCTCTCCTTATTTTACCCTTGCATTGAAAATTATTTGCTTCTTGCTTTCACCATTTACCCTACAGCTGAAAACACTCAGTTTTCCCGTGAAAGATATTTACTTCTCCTTTCTTTGCTTGGCTCCACTTTCCCTTTTCACCTCCAACAAATAAAATACTCTAACTTTTATAATGGATGCCCTTAATAATAATTTTTAAATTTCCATCATGTTGCACAAAAATTTCACCCATGCCCTTTATATTTTGCCTTTTACACTTTCTTGAGCTCTTTAATTGACTTGTGCAAATTTTAATTATTTCACCACACTTAATTATTTTCCCCATGCTTTATTATTTTTCACCTTATATTTAAAAACTTTGCTTTTAAAAATTGAAAGCCCCAAATCATTTCATCGAGAAACATTTGAATTCACCATCAAAGTAACTTAAGAAACGTCTTTTTAAAAATTTGTCATCAGGCCCACTTTGAAGCCTCCCACTCACCCTTTCACATTTCACTCTTCACTTTTCTGCCCGAGAAGTTTTTTTTTGATTTTTCATTCGCGAAGGTTTTTTTAATTAATTCATCAGGCTATAGAAATAAAGTCTCAAACCTCACCTCCTTAAATTTTCACGTTCCTGCCTTCCACATGGCTTCAACCCACTAACCCTACTGCCTTTCCATGATGTCACCGCCCATTCTCACAGGGCTGGCGGGCGATGGTGGAGATCGGTTCACATCTATCCTTCTATGCCGACCATTCAATTTAGCTCCTCTGCCCTAACTCATCTTGTTCATCTATTCTTCATGTTCAACTGCATCTCAAACTATGCTACTTCTCTTTGAACCCTCACGACCACAAGCAGAGGTACTCCAGTCACCATGCCATTCTATCTTGTTTTCATGGAAGCCCTGTGTATGTAGGCTTTCCCTCAAAATTTTGCCACTTGATCTAAGAGGAAATGGTAGCTTGTTCCATGAAACCCATAACGTCTTAAGCCAATCTCCTCACAATACTTTAAAATCCATCTTATGTGAGGCTGGTACTGTGATGAATGTGTTATACACAATAAGATAACAAGTATCATTCTTTGCATCTCATTTTTTATCATAAACGTTGATCCACAAGCTCTCCCATACTAATTTCTTTTGTAGTGGCCTTGGAGATAGGTTTTGTTGTACTATGGTAGTCGACACAAACTCGAAGGTTCTTAACAACTAAACCAAATGCAATTGAATTTTTTTTACTGTAGTGACAAATAAGTAATTCCTTCTCTAGAGCAACAAGGTCTAATGCATAATTCACAACCATACTCCCTCTTAACAGACTACCCAAGGGTGTGAGCACTAGAATGCCAAAATGTATCACCTTCTTCATTGCTATCAAATGTGAATAGTTTTAATTGGCGATCACCCTTCAAGAATTGGTTATCAAAGTCATTGAAGCCCTTGTCATTCTCAATGAATCTGCTCTCTCCAAAACCAAGCTCTTCAACCCAAATATGTGCATATCTATTGCTATGGAAAGTCACACAATTCCATCTCCCACAATAACTATGCCTTCAAACTTCAAAATCAATGGATGATATTCCTAACTAATATTGTATTGCAAATACACCACCCTACTACTAATTTTTCTATATTCAACCATGCTCTCATCAATTTTCTCTTTGCAACCTTGGAGTAGTTGAAAAACCTCTTGAAACAATAGGTATAGAAAACATGGGTCAAATATATCATTTATGTGTTTACTATGTCTTCTGTCCCTAAAAATAGTCTTATGCATGGAAACAAATATCTCTGATTCAATCTTATTAAAAAAAATGCTTCTTATCTATACATTTTTTTCCTTTGATAGCTCCTTATCTGGATATAATCATTCAATACCATTTTCATGTTTATAATCTTCAATATGAACATCATCACTATGATTGAATTACAATAAAACATCAGCCCTATAATTTATTCCATAAACTGATTCAAATGAAGAAAGCTAGGTGTTTGCAACCCCAACAATGTTATAATTGTGTAAAGCATGTCGGGTCCTATGTGGGCGCGACTAAAAAAAATTTCATTTTGAAACAAGTTTTTATCCTCAATTGACCCGAAACAACTTCTGAATGCTCTTGAGGTGAAAAAATGAATTGGGTAGACATCAAAATCCATTTTCAGGCACCTTGCATAGTAGTCATAACATGTCAAGTGGCCTCTGGAATCGCCCTAGAAAACTAGTCAAACAACCTCCTAAAATCATGAAAATACATAGGCATGAAGATATTTGAACCAAGAATTCAGTGCAATAGACAACTTGGAAAAATAGAGCTTGAGATGCAAGACATTTAATGTCAAAGTGGCTTAGTCAGACTTTTCTACAACTACACCTGTTAAAAACCAATTAGGGCTTGCCAAGTCACCATCTCGAAAAATACAAAATCTTCTCTAGGGAAACTGCCAATGGAAACACTAAAAAATTTAGGTCTATTGAGTATGTGTGCTAGAGGGATTTTCTTCAATCCACATTCTTTGCAAGATATTAAGTGTCAAATTTGACCTTGAAACATTTTGGAAATGCAGATGTAAAAACAAAACGAACTACATTTACTTTTGACTTGGTAAAAATATCAAACTTGATCCCGAGACTTTGAAACCAAACTAGGGAGCATATGAATGTGAGGAGAATTCAGAGCACCAATTTTTTTGCCATGATGATCATCCAGCTATAAAATATCAATGTGTACAGGAGGCCACTTCACACGACTAAGAGTTTGCAAACAACAATACAGTCCCAGAACCCTCTACCTTTGTATTTCAAAACCCTATCAAAACTCGTCACAAGAAGTAGAAAGCAGACATCCATGTTCATATATGTCAAATAAATAAACTCACCAAGGGGTTTGGTATGAAAGAAAATGGGCTCTGAATTATGACCCTCCAAAGTAGGTCATAGGGGTAGATTTTTTAGGTGTATTTCTAAGTGTGCAAAGCAAATTTTCATCATGGGTACTTATAATTTTGCAAAATTTTACAGTCCCAACATCCCCCATATTGAATTTGATTCCCTTTCTTGCTTCTCCTTCAAATTGCTTTTGCAATGTTGCCCTCAGATTTTGAAGTACCTACAAGTGACAATTGTTAGAAACCAAGATCACCTCATGCAATCACCTATCACATGCAAAAGACATGCAGAACCAAAGAAGATAATCCTGTAAACCTCAAAGTAAAAATGCATTATTGAGAATCAATTATTACAAAGAGATCAATCCTTATGAAGGAGATCAAGAAATCCTAAATGAAACCCTAGTGTGCACACTTAATAATTAATCAATTATTAATGTACCTAAGTTTAGCTTAAGCAATTAAAGGAATAAGTGACTTAATTAATTAACCAATATGATATAATTAATTAAGTATATAACTTATTACTCTAACACCCCCCCTTAAGATGAACTTAGGAAGAAGCTAAAACAGTAGAAGAAGATGCATACAAGCAAAGATGGGTCCCGACAACTAGGCCTGATCAGGTACCCATTTACAAATACAAGAAAGAGGTAGAGAAGGAAAACCCAGTGGGAAAAACCCCCCTACAATGAGATGACATGCTGCAAAGAAGCACTGGAACCGAAATCTAGAAAGCAAGGAAAGATACTTCTGTCTACTACTGAAACCGGATGAGAGTCACTGATTGACTCAAGGAATCATGAAAAAAGCAACAACAGACCAGATGCCTCAGAACACTCGAAAACTCCAAACGGGAACAACCCTAGAATCTATGAAGCAATAGTCAATTATTGAATGATGTATTACTGAAAACGAGGTACAAAGATGCAAGGTGCACTCTCCCAACTGCCAAAACACCCATCGGGCCAAATCTGTGTTAGAGTAATAAGTTATATACTTAATTAGTTATATCATATTGGTTAATTAATTATTAAGTCACTTATTCCTTTAGTTGCTTAAGCTAAACTTAGGCACATTAATAATTGATTAATTATTAAGTGTGCACACTAGGGTTTCATTTAGGGTTTCCCTTTTAGGGTTTCTTGATCTCCTTCATAAGGATTGATCTCTTTGTAATAATTGATTCTCAATAATGCATTTTTACTTTGAGGTTTACATAACATCTTCTTTGGTTCTGCATGTCTTTTGCATGTGACAGGTGATTGCATGCAGGTGATCTTGGTTTCTAACATGGTATCAGAGCCTTGACAATGAGCCCCTTCTCAAATTCTGGAGAAAATCATTGCAGAGTTCGTTTGGGGTTCTTCGAGGGTATCATGCCTTGAGTTCATTTATGCAGCAACCTGGATCAGATCGGGCTTCACCATTGGATTCAGAGCGCTGTAAAAAGTCAGGATTGACTTTCATTTTACTATTTTTGGTCATCGTTGAAGAAATCTGTGAGGGTTTCAAGTTCGATGATTTTTTGCAAGCTCTGGAGGTAGGTGATTTTTCAGAGCATTTTGAGCACAAATAGAGGTCACCATCGTGTTTGCAGCAGCCAAAAACCTTAAGGATGCCTGCCATTTGGTCGATTTCTAAGCACTTGATTCGGAAGGAAAAAATTTTTTTGCCAGAGAGGCTGTACGGCCTCCCCAGCATGCTTGCCGAGGCACGATTTTAAAAGAAAAATGCAAAAAAAAATTGCAAAACTGCGTATTTCGAGATGCGGGTCGGTGCTCCCAGTTCAAATCCACCCGCCATAGGGCGGCCACCCGGCGACCACCGGTCTACCGCCACTGCCGGTGGCTCCACCTTCCTGCGCAGCCGGCTAGCTCTTAGCCCCCGCGAGCTTGCTCTCACTCCGCACGGTCATATGGGGGACCAGCCCCTCACGCCCAGCCCCCGGCCAAACACAGCCCCTCCAGCGGTCATATGCCCCCTCCTAACCCTGATTTGCCCTAAAGGAGCAGTTTTTTTCTTTTTGGCATAACTTGGGCATACGGTATCGAAATTGGGCAAACGAGATATCACCGGAAAGCTGGTTCCAAGTACTTTCCTGTGGTGCTATTTATTTTATAGTATTTTTCTAGTTTACTACATTTATTAGTGTTTGAATTCAGATGTAAATTTTATGCTTCTGAGCTCATAACGTTTTTCCACGATGTCCGATTTTCGCTATCTTTGTGGAATTGGAAAGGCATTGAGGAGCTCTATCTTGCTATCCTTGCACTTTTTTTGTATCTATCCCAGGTTGATCGCTTAGTCCAGATTTGGCTCGATGGGTTGTTTGGAGATTACTTGGATATTTTGGCAGTTGGGAGTGTGCAACTTGAATCTTTGCACTTCATTTCAGTATCACATCATTAATATCATCTACTGTTACTTCATGGATTCCAAGGTTATTCTAGTTTGGTGTTTTCAAGTGTTCCATGGCATCGAGTTTGCTATTGCATTATTATGATTCCGATATGGTTTCTTGTAGACAAAAGTATCTTTCCTTGCTTGCCGGATTGCGGTTCCAGTGTTACTCCATAGTGTTCTTCCAGTGCTTCTTTGCAACAATCATCTCATTGTAGGGGGGGTTGTCCCACTGGGTTTTCCTTCTCTACCTCATTATTGCATTTGTACATGGGTACCTAATCAAACCTTGTTGTCGGGAGCCATTCATGCTTTCTTGCATTCATCTTAGTTTTAGGTGCATGCATTTTTAGTCTCCCTAAGTTGCACTTATGGGGGGGTGTTAGTGTAATTAATATTTAATTACACTTGCATAACTTTACTTAGGTAATAATTAGTTTACTTAATTAATAAGTAAGCTTTATTTAGTTGATTTATTTTAGTTCAACATTAGGGTTGCATACTTTTCTTTTATAAAGCGAATCATCTCATTGTAATCTTTGAATTCCTGAACATATCAATTTGCACATCTTCATGCAAAGCTCTGCTTTTTCAATGTTTTTCACTTTTGTGGAAGGTGTTTAGGTTTGAATGTTTGATCTTGGTTTCTAACAACAATGATCAGCAAGATTTTTGGAGAAATGTGGTTGTAAAACCAAAATGAAGGAAAAAGCATTCTTTTATAGAAGAGCTTCTCAAATGGATGGACAAGATTAAACCTCTAGAAGATGCCAAGATCAACGGTGGAGGATTCATGCACCACAAAGTAGTGGGCTAGGGACAACTATGAATGAACGATCAAGATTCTTTGGAGACCAAAAGCAATCAACGGTCCATATTTGAAATGAGAAAGTGGTGGGAAGGTAGCAGAGGAATTAAATAATATTTTTTTTAATTCATGAGAGGAATATTTGACCACATTATTTAATTTGGTAAAAGATGTGGTGGGATAAATAATAAAAAATGGTTATTTATTTGAGAGAATAAAGAAAATGAATATTTAATTTAAAATGATTGTGTGACCATTAAATTAAATATAGAGGCAATGAAAAAAGGGATTAAATAATTAAATCAGATTAATTATTTAATAGTGGAAGAGTGGTAAGAGATAATTAATTAATTTCAATAATTATTTAACTATAGAAGGATGAAGAAGATTAATGAATAGATAAATACTTAAAAATAATTATTTAACTATAAGTGAAAATATGAAGAGAAAATAATTAAATAAATAATAATTTATTTAATTATAGAAAGAAAGAGGATGTTAGTGACACAATGAAAAAAGTAATTTATTTAATTGATCAAAAAGAAGAATAAAGCAAGGGAATGTGAATTAATTAAATAATTAAAAATTATTTAATTAATAGAGGAATGTGGTCAAATAATTAAATAATTAAAATTACTTAATTATGCGGGGGAGATGAGAGATTGAAGCAGAAAAAAATGTTCTTCGTAAACGCAAGACATTTTTTAGTGTCTACATTATTCCCCTCTTTCAAATAATGTGATTCTAAGCGTTGTGTCAAAGAATAATCAAGAAAATAAAATTTAGCCCCAGAGTAGGCGAGATAAACCCATGCCCCCTTAGAATTTGTTTGGAAATTTTGATTTTTTTGAAAAATTATGAAAAATTGTTTTGACACACTGATTTAATGACATTGACAAAAAAATAAATGAATTTGGAATCATTAGGACATCATAAAATGGTGTAGACCCCAACATTTTAAACTGCCAGTGACAATGGCTTGCAAAAATCCCACTTTAGGAAGGTATAAATGGGCCCAGGGTTACCAAAAATAGTCATTTGTGCATTTTGATTTGGAGTGAATAATGAGAAGAGTGGAAACCTTGCTACAAAGATCCTATTAGAATCATGCCGATTCCACATATAGTGCACTATGGGTATAGAGTTTAGACCTATAGACAACCACAAGGCTTGGGGAACGTGTTAAGTGCTTGACCCTTGCTTTGTGATTTTTTTAATTTTTGGTAGATTTAGGGCTCTAAAAGGGGAAAATAGATGTGGTTAACTCGATTGACCGCATCTATTATCACATGGGTTGCAAGTGACCGCGGTTCACCGCAAGTGACTTGGTTCGATGCAATTGATTAGGATTAGTTGCAACTAATTTTTCCAACCACAATTGAAAATTACGACACAAGCGTAGGGTTAAACAATGCATATTAGGTTTCGAACCACATGTGAAATTTTGTGACACAGTTGTGGTCTTAATTGCTGCATTTTATTTAAAACTCGTATTTTCTAGGAAGTTCGACGTATTTGTGATTTTGCACCGCATTTGCATGTTAAGTCGCAGATGTTAGAAAGTTCAATGGAATTGCCTATCAAAATTTTTGCCCCAATTTTAGATGAAATTTTCTTCAATACCTAGGTCAAATAGGTTTGTGAAAGCTTTTGAATTAACATAGTGTGCTTGATTGTGATCATAGGTGTCACTAGACCCGAATCTGACTCAAGAGAGCCATCCCTCGAGCTTCAAACTGTACCGACAACTAGATGATGACCATAGGGAGTGACTATTTTCACTAGGATTGTACCATGATACATTCATGCCCATGATTTAGGTGAAAAGAAGGCTATTGACTACGCTAGTTGAGTGGTGGCACTCACAGACAATGCTTGTTTCACTTACCGACAAGGGAGGACATAGTGACCTTGGAGGATGTGTGACACATCCTCGGATTACCCATTCATGGAGAGTGTGTGTCTTATGACCCAGACTGAGGATACACTATGATTATGGTGACCTTTGATCATGAGGATGAGGTAGTGCTAGGTGTAGAGGAGTATGAGGTCTACTGGGATACACTCGCAGAGAGATACAATCTCTACATCATTGTCCTATGCAACACTATTGGCGGATTGGTATGTCCTGATCAGTGAGGGCATGGATTTTCAATTGGTTGGGGGGATGCTAATTGACATGCTCACTCAAGACACTATTTATGCTTGGGGGCCATCTATGTTGGCCATGTTATACTTTTAGCTTAATGATGTGGCATATAGAGGAGGTCAAAGCATCAGCTATGGGATCACTCTCCTAATGGTTTGGGCTTGGAAGCACATCATGATATTCATGTCATTGGTATAGAGGAAACTTGGAGAGGGATTTCCATATGTTTACATAATGGAGGAACATTCACCTAGACACATGTCGGTGACATTGGCTACTAGCGACATGCTATTGACCTATTGGATTTGTTCACATGGAGACCATACAGTGATTTTACTCCATTCTTCAATGATGATGAGCACTTACCCTATTGCCGACAACCACATATTTGATTGGTTGTATAGTGTAAAGTCAACACATAATTGAGAGGTACTTACCAGAGAGAGTACGATAGTAGTTTAGGGAGAAATAGGGAATACCTGTTGGCACTACAGAGTTTACTCAGTTCATCCAAGAGATTTAGCCTTGGGGCCCTATGATTCTTGTGACCACAATAGAGTAGGATATAGATGCACTATAACCTATACAATGGGGGTGGGTAGATGGAGATGTAGATGTGGGTACCATGCCTGACTATGATGCCTAGTGGGGACAACATAGGTCTATGTTGTTGATTGATCCAGACCAACCAAAACTAGTGGATAGATGATAAAGGGGACTAAGGAGAGGAGTGCGGAGTTGAGGATGAGGTTATGGGGATGATGGAGGTAGAGGAGGTAGAGGAGAGGATGATAGGGGAGATGGTGGAGCATACAAAGCAAGAGGGGACCAGGGGACAACAATGGTTGAGATGGGAGAGGCAGGGATTAGAGACCACCCTGTCCACCAAGGAGAGACAAGGGTAGATAGGTAGTAGAGGCCCCTCGCCATGAGGAAGAGGTTAGAGAAGAGGTTGTAGTGGGAGAGATATAGGAAGATGTACCTCTTGGATAGGAGGAGAGATGACCAGAGGGTGAGCAACCAACAATGGATGCCAACATGAATGTTGGGGTAGGGGAGGCACGTGGAGATGAGGAAATGGTTGACTAGGAGGAGGAGGAGAGGGAGAGGGCCATTATGGAGGAGCGATTGGAGGAGATCCTGATCCTAGAGAGGATGGATGTGGAGGGGGAGGACCAACCTATGGATGGTTAGATTGCACAACTGTAGGCACAATTACAGGTGACATAAAGTGAGATTCAACAACTATGGGCCAAGAGGGATATGGCTGTTAGTAGGGCAGTTTGTGCAGAGTAGATTTTGACTAATTTCATGAGCAGGGGTAATGGTTCAATAGTGGATATCCTGCGAGAGCTCAGGAGGGCCATTTTAGCTAAGCAATATTATAGGGATTGTTATGAGATGGAGGTACCCCTAGACTGCATAGAGCCTAGCTTCTCACAAATTGAGAGCAGGTCATAGAGTAGATCTCAGTCCAGATAGTGACAAAGCAGTGGTGGGGTATCTCAACGGTTATCTCCTTATCAAAGGCCATCAGAATTAGCACAACAGGTATATATATGTATGCATGTATGTATTTTGAATAAGCTTGCGAGCTCCATTTTTGAGATCATTCTAATGTGGTATTGTGACACTTATCATTTTTTGGTATATATGTGAGATGGATGATTTTGGCGGTGCTTATGTGATGTGTTATTTCTTATGCATGTTTCTATATGGTATGATGGATTATGATGTTATCATTTATGAGATGATTCTATATGATGATGCATTTCTATATGTTTTAATGTATTATGGATGATGGTTTATGTTTTATGCTCATGTATGCTTCTCTATTTTATAACGTATGGATGATAGACATGATATCCTTTGCTATATGTATGGTGATTCTACATGATATTGTGTTTATGTGGATGCATGTGTGATGTATGGTTTATTATGTTATGAATGTTGGATGATGCGATGCAATGTGAATGCCATATGTAAATGTTATGACATGGATGTGTATATGATTTATGTAAATGCAACGATATGGAAATACGATGATCATGTATGAAAATGTATGCAATGAGATATAAATGTAAAATGATATTATATGATCATGTGCTAACATATAATTTCTATATGTGGATGCATGTGTGCATGCATGCATGATGATACTATCTATGTTTTTGTATTTTTAGATGCAATATGGATGGCTAAAAATGTTCATGATGATGCCTATGATGCTTTATGATTCCTATATGCTTCTAACATGATTATGTATGCATGATATTTTATGTATCACAAGACGCCATCAAAATGATTGTAGATAGAAGAGGAAAAAGTGTAAAGGGGATGGATGTTAGCATGAAAAAGACAAATATTAGCATGGAGTTAGTCAAATAAGAAGGGATGTACATTCTTGCTTAATAAACATCAACTTGCATGCTTATCATCATTGGGTGGAAAAATTATAACAAATGGACCATAAACACCAAGGTGTGCAATGTTACCACTTGTGAAAGAAGACACTCAAAAGAAAAGGAATGTCATGAATCATACTAAGGACCCAATTGCTCCAATATTTTTTCAAGATAAAAAATAAGCAAAAATCAAAAGAAAAGAGATCATGATCCATCATCGCCCCTCTAAATCCTTCATGGGACATCCTCGAGGTAGCTAGTAACATGACCAAGGACCCATAAAAAAGATAAGATTGACTAGACCAACAAAGTCAACAACCATTAAGATCAGTTTCTAGATTTTATTTGATGATAAGATTGATGTGATTGATTGATTGACGATTTTGATTGATTGAGAGGGTTGACTGATTAATTAATTATTTGACTAGATAGATTGATTGACAAGATTGATTGAATGACCAAGATAGATTAAATGACCAAGATTTGATTGACTAGATTGAGTGACCAATAGGATTGACCAATTGACAAGATTTATTGATTAATTAACTATTTTAATTGATTGATAGGTTTGACCAATTGACAAGATTGATTGACCATGCCTAATTTCAGGAAAGACATATCTTGTGTAAGGCAAATGAAAAGGTTGAAAAATGACCAATGCCCCAATTCAGGAAGGACATATACTAAATAGGACAAAATGATAAGACCAAGAACTTGACAAACATTGATGATTAGGCAATTGACTAGTTTGGATTGAAGACCAGTTGGATAGTTGATTTGTTAGCTCATGATTTGGGTTTAGATGTCTTTTTATTTGTGTCCAAAGTGCCAACCTTATCAAGGGATAAATTATTATAGGACCAAAGACAATAGACCAAAATAGACCCGACAAACCCTAAAGGATTGACCTTTCACCTCAAGGGCTCATCGAGAGATGGCCTTTCCTATGTTATACACATTGAGATGTTGTAGTTTGACCAACTTGGACTAAAAATGATTCAATATGATGATGCAAATCATGGAACTGATTTAACTCAAAAAAACCCTAAGGGGTTGACCTAGTGCCTCGAGGGCTCATCAAAAGATGGCCTTACCTATGTAGCAATGCACATAGACAACACAGTTCGACTAGATGTAGATTGACATAGACTGACTCTGACTCTGACTCTATTTTGGAATTTTGATGTTTTACGATTTTTTTGGATTTTTGATGGTTTTATGATTTTTTGGATTTTGAAGGTTTTATGATTTTGTTTGGATTTTTGATGGTTTTATGATTTTTTTGGATTTTGAAGGTTTTATGACTTTTTTTTGGATTTTTGATGTTTTAAAGGTTGACACCATGTGTAGGATCCCATAAAGACATAAATCAAGGAATTGCCCCTAGTCAGGTATAGGACCAACTTATTATGCGTGAGGGGATTGATGGATGCAAAGGATGGTTATGAAAGGCAAAGGACACTAAATGTTAATGGTTCTAAGGCCATAAAGAGGATGACCAAGCTTTATTATGGATGAATGATATGTGCAAATGGATGGACGAAAGGTGGAAAAATAGATAGAGTGATAGTAGATGGAGGAGCATAGACCGAATACACATGGCACTTGTTTGCTAGGTTTTCAGCATGGTACTTATCCAAAGTGCCACCAAAGTGGTTTTCACTATTGGATGAATTATTTCTCTTTACCTTTTTTTTTAGTTTTTCCATTTTTAATTTTTTTTTTGTTGTCACCAAGATGCCTGTTTACCAGGTTTTCATTAGAATGACTATTTTTATTTTGTATTTTTGAATTTTGAACGGATTCTCTAGAGGCTAGGTGTAATATCTATGAAGATGCATGTTGTTGATGGGCTCAGGCAATGGTTCACCTTTAGGAGTAGATAAATGACAAGAACCAGAGCTATATGTTATTGCGATGATGTAGGGATCCAACCAATTGGGCTCAAAAATTTTGGGCTTTTCTCGATCCGTTTGATTCTTAGGATTTTCTTTTAGAACCAAGTCACCAATGTCAAAGTATCTAGGTCAAAATTTCTTATTATACTTACGTCGAAGACGGTTTTGATGTGCCTGCAAATGGGTTAAGTCATTTTTTATTTTCTCATCCAATAACTCAAGCTCATGCAAATGGGCTATACAACACTCTTCTTCATCAATAAAATGTTGCATGGATACCCTCAAGGATGGTAACTCGACCTCAATGGGAAGAAAAGGTTTAGATCCAAAGATGAGGGAATATGGAGTGTCTCCTATGGGTGTACATATTCTAGTGTGGTAGGACCATAGTGCAAGATTGAGTTGGACATGCCAGTCACAACCAATGTCATTGACAATAATCTTTAAGATTTTAAGTATAGTATTATTAGATGCCTCAGATTGACCATTACCTTGGGGACAGTAGGGAGTATCGAAATTGTGTTGGATATGAAAATTTCACAGAACTCTTAGACATATTGATTCTTAAAGGGATGACCATTATCTGTAATGATAGAATAAGGAACACCATACCAGAATATGATGTAATTAAGGATGAATTTAGATATTTGATTTTGAATAATGTAGGTCATCAAAATGGCTTCAATTTATTTGGTAGAAACAAGGATAAACTTATGTCCATTGATAGAAGTAGGGTGAATCTTTCCCACAAGGTCGAGACCCCACTGAGAGAAGGGCCAAAGGGATGCAAGTGGGTTTACCTCTTGCATAGGTGCATGTACAATATCTCCATGTATTTGGCATTGGGGACACTTCTTCATAAAGTAGTAAGCATCATGTTCCATTATAGGCCAATAATATCCCATTCACATAAGCTTCTTAGCTAGAGTAAGACCAAAAGATTGAGCTTTGCATATACCATTATGTACCTCTTGTAAGGCCGTTTGTGGTTCATATGAGTCAAGACATCTGAGAAGAGTACTATCTAGGCTATGATGGTAAAGAGTATCACCAATGATGACATATTTGGAGGCTTACCGAATAAAAGTTTTTCATTGGTTTGTGGACAAGTCAAGAGGGATAATATGGCCATGCAAGTAGTTATATAAGGGTAAAAGCACAAAGTTGTGTCACACTTTATCAAGGAAATAGCTAATGCTAATCCAACTTTTAAACTTGAATCACTAAAAAATGGCATAGATGTTTTGAATTTTGAAATGATGTAAACTACTAAAATGTGTATTTTTTAGTATATTTTATGTTTATATTTAAAAAAAAATTAAAAAGTTATTTTAAACTAGTTTTTAATAAATTAGCACTATAATTTAATTGCGGATAAAATATTGGAAAATGAAGTTGCATGGGATGTCAAACTTTTTATAGAATTTTTTTTTTTTTCTTTCAAATTTTTTGTGTGTATTTATAACTTGAAACTTTAGTGCATCGATTTTTTTTCCAATTTTCGTAAATATATATTTTTCAATAAATATTAAAATGTGTGTGAATCAAAAAATAGTTGTTTCCATCGGACGTCAACATTCATATTAAATATTCATCTAAAATAGAAAAAAAATTATACCATCTTGAAATAGATTCTTTTATCTAGTGCATCATATTTTTTTTCAATTTTTTTAATAAGTTTTAGTATTTTCCTTGGCATGGTAATTAACCTAATATTTTGTGTTGATAACCTGCTTTTAGTAAAAATAAAAAATAAAATAGTAATATTAATTAAACTATTAAAATAAATATATTTTTCAAAACTACACTTATGGATCGACAAAAGGGTATTTTTTATATTTTTAAAAAAGTGTTATTTACATTAGCAAGAGTTATTGAAACTTCAAAATTTTCAAATAATTTTATTTTTTGGTAAATTGGACTCAAAGTGGTGCTCCATATATTTTTAGCCAATAATTTTAGTTGAAAAAGTTGTGGAAGTATCTAACTTAGCTAGAATGAATCTTACTAGATCATATGTTTGACCAAAATTGATTTTTAGTTAGAAATACTTAAATTTAGTTGTGCTGATAAGTTGGTTGAAAGTGTGACACAACTTTATGCTTTTACCTAGAAGTGTTTGTACCAAGGGGACTTAAGACCAACAAATTCACACATGAGTTCAGATTCAGAGACCTCAAACATGAGGATCAACAACTGTTCCACCAAGAACTCATATTGTGAGACATTGTTAGAAATATCCAAGAGAGATACAATGGTTGCCATTGCATCATCTGCCTTGTTCTGAATTCTCAAAATTTTCTCAAAAGAAATGTCATTGAAGTATAATTAAAAAATATCCACCATGTGCTTGTAAGGGGTAAGCTTCTCGTTCTTTGTATCGTAATCATCATTCACTTGGAAAATAACCAACTGAGAGTCATGCCATAGATTTGAAGATCCTTAATTTTCTATTTGATTGCCATGCATAGTCCTATTAACAATGCTTTGTATTCAACCATACTGTTTGTGCATGATAATTCTATTCTATATGACTTAGGAATGGAATCCCCTTGAGGTGTGATAAAAATATTTCCACTCCCTAAGACATGATTTGTATAGGATCATCAAAGTACAATTTCCATGTTGTAGGAGGTTTTATTGCAAAGATGAATTCATCAAGAAAGTTAGACATAAGAGGATGGTCTACTATCATTAGTACATCTACAAGTTGATAATCTATTACTTGTCCTTTTATTTCCTTGTGATCAACATACTCTATATCATAATCACTCAAAATCATAACCAAATTTTCTAATCGATCCATCAAAGTTGCTTTGCTCAATAGGTACTTTAGAGAATCAATCTTAGCTATCAAATTTTTTTTTGTGATTGAACATGTAATGTCTCAGCTTTTGTGCAGAGAAAATGACTGCAAGGCATGCTCTTTCAATGGAACTATAGTTAAGCTCATATCATACCAGGGTGCGACTGATATAGTAGATAGCTCTCTCTTTTCCATAATTTTCATTTTGTGCTAGTAATTCCCCCAATGATGAGGTAGTGGCTGATATGTATAAGATCAAGTGTATTTTGTCAATGGGAGCTATGATAACTGGAGGAGATAATAGATAATCTTTTGTTTGATGGAATACCTCTTGAAAACATTCAACCCACATGAAGGGAACTCCTTTGTGTAAAAAATGTTAAAATAGATGAATCTTGTCTACTAGTTGGGCTATGAACCTTCAGATTGACTGCAATCTTCCTTGTAGAGTCCTCAATCGACTAATGTTGATAGGTGGTGGCATATCTATGATTTATTTTACTTTTGTAGGATCAACCTCAATTCCTCTATGAGAGACTATGTATCCCAATAATTTTCCCGACAAGACCCCAAACACACACTTCTTTAGATTTAGTCTGAGCTTATATTATTCTAGTCTTCTAAAATTTTTGTCTAGCACTCCAAGATGACCACCTCTTGTCAAATATTTTTTCAATAAGTCATCAACATAGTCTTCCATAAGCATATGCATATAGTCATGAAAAATGGTTGTCATATAGCTAGGTCTTATATGTTGCTCCAGAATTCCTAAGTCCAAAAGTCATTAGATTGCAACAAAAGGTACCCCAAGTGCATGTGAAAGTTGTTTTGTGTTGATCTTCAGTGGCAATTATAATGTAATTATATCCTAAAAATCTATCCATAAGTGATAACATTTCATATCCCACCATGAGGTCTACTATGATATCAATGTTAGGCAATGAGAAATCATCCTTAGGACAAGCTTTATTTAGATCTCTAAAACTTGTGTATATTTTGATACTACTAGTTAGTTTAGTGACAAGAAAAAGATTCGAAATCCACCTTGCATAATCTATGGGATGAATAAATCTAACATCTAGAAGTTTCTTCAACTCAACCTTTACCAAGAGTGCGATCTGTGGATGCATTTTTATTAGTTTTTGCTTGACTTTTTTAGCATTTGGAAGCAGTGGTAAATGATGTAGAACCATTTCAGGGTCCAACCCAGGTATATCAACATATGAGCATGCAAAATTAGCTTGTCTTTCTGAAAATAATGTAGTGAACTTTGGTTTTTCTTCTATGGTCAAAGATGCTGCAAACTGAATGATTCTAGGATTGTCCTTTGTCCCAAGATTGACTTCTTTTGAACCTTCTATTAGCAATGTCGATTTCTCTCGGTCAATGGGGAGGCTATCCAACCCTCCATCCTTAGGCACCTCAAAGAGGTTTTCACCTTTCGATATGTCCTTTATTTTTAATTTTTCATGGTTTAAAGGAGCCTTTCGATTTTCACCTAGAGAACTATTCTTTTTATTTTTATTTTTTTCATTTTTATCACTTTTACGACTAGAGGGAGGGAAAAACTCTCTAAAATATTTTGCATTATCAAACTCAATGATGAAGCCAACTTTATGATCCCCACTTGGTATTCTGTCATGAAGTTCCATGAACTCGACAATTGCTTCATCATTCTCAAATGTGTCTAAACTTGGTGGTCCTTGCTAGTCCTAATCTATGGGTTGTGAGTAAACAAGGGGTAAGCCATCATCGGTATTGTAAAGGGTTAATGTGTAGGTGGATATGGTGAAGACAGATGTAGAGTCATCTAGTTCTAAAAAGGTATCTATCCAGATATTAGAGTCCATGATGTTGGTCAAGGATGAGGATAGGTCAAGTTCTTGGAAGACATTGTCTAGTTCATAATCACTAGTTGTGCAGGAATACCATTCATATTCATTAGAATCAGTTTCCTCATAGTAACAATCCCACCCTAAGATGTCTTGATTTCATCTGAAACATTAACGTTCTCACTCAAGGTCAACTTAATACTAGGAATACTCACTTTGTGGGTACGTACCCTAGCCTAATGTACTTTGGTCGGTGAGGAGGTAGTATCAGTTCTATCATTTTGTTATTTTTTAGGCCAAGATCACTATACCCATCATATACCTTTTGCTTCATAAGCTCAAACCCTTTTGGATATTGCTCAACTAGTAATTTCTTAGGCTCAATGTCTTGTTTATCCCTATAAATCCATGTGAAAATGTCCTCACCGATGGGCTCTTTTCTCTATTCCCCCATTTAATGAAGGTGGTAGGAGGGTTACACATGGTGATTTTGGGCTGAATAAAGTGCGGGTTTCCATAAGCTAAGCCTTTGGTAATTTAGGCAACTTTCCCACACAAAATAATCTCTCCATGTTGTATTCCCCACATCCCTTATCATGGATTTGGACTATGGGTATGCATGGTGTAATGAATGAAGTGGATGATTTGATGAGGGAAGTGTAACTAAGGGATTTTTCCTAGGGTTAGCAATATCACATGCAAAACATGAAAACCCCAAAGTTATAATGAAGTGCAAAGGAATAAAATGAAAACAAATGAAACAATCTCACCAAAATGTCTTCATTCTCCATGGCTGACCTCCATTATACCTTCTCAACTTACTAAAAATATGATGTTGCCCTCAGATTTATGATGAGCAATCTAATGATAATGACAAGCCCTAAGCAAATGTTGAAGGATTTGAGTAACTACATGCAATATAATGCTATAATGCAACTAGTAAGCATATAAATATGTCTAAAATGTGCCAAATGAAATCTAAATAAACCTATGAAAAAATGAAAAGTATGTAAGAGTCAAGAACATGAAGCTGCAAGATATGCCAAAATGAGACCAAAATTGCCATTTTATAGAAAATGCTATTTTGTGTGAATGGGCAAGATTAAAAGTTAACAAGTGCCTTAGAATCAATGGAAAAGATTTAATATAACAACCCACAATTAGGGTTAGGGCAACATTAGGTCAAATTTGAAATGAATGGACAAGATTGATTTTTAGAAAATCAAATCAAGGGCTGACAATGCATGTGGCAAGAGATACTGGGCATACAAAACGAAGTTGCTGGAGAATCAAATAATAATTTAAAATTATTTGATTCAAGAGGTGATGTTGACCTTTTGAATTAAAAAATAATTTAATTAAAAAGTGGTGGGGTCATGTGTCAGTAAATAATTTAATTAAAATGAGCACAGTAAAAGAGGTGATAGGAGAATTTAAATAATAAAAATTATTTAATTTAGGTGATGAGACTTATTTTAAATAAATAGATTTGATTTAAAATGAGCACAACAAAAAAGGTGATAGAAGAAATTAAATAATAAAAGTTATTTAATTTAGGTGGAAATTAAATAATTAATTAAATAATAAAGATATTATTTAATTATAGAAGAATGTGACAAAGGGAACCTTTTGAGTTAAATATAATGATTTAATTCAAAATTCAAGAAAGTGGACCAAATTAAATAAATAAAATTTAATTAATTTAGGAGAGAAAAGGCTAATGAATAATTAAATGATTAAAAATAATTATTTAATTATAATGGAAAGTGGACAAAGATTAAATAAATAAGAATTTATTTATTTTTAGAAAGAAGAGGACTTTTTAAGAATTACTGACATATTAAATAAATAAATAAAAATTATTTATTTAATAATCAGGAAGACATAATGGACAAAAATAATTAAATAAATTAGGAGATTTATTTAATTATAGGAAGACATTAGACAATTAGTGACACATTAAATAAAAAAATAAATAAATTTTATCTATTTGATAATCATGGAGAATAAAAATATATGAATTAATTAAATAATTATGAATTATTTAATTAATAGTCAAAAGTGAGTCAAGGGCATAATTAAAATATCTTAATTATGCTAGGACGAAACATGGAAAAATAGAGCTTGCAAGCCTAGGTCATTTTTATATGTCTACAGGAAGATGGATCAATTTAGTTGGATGAGGTGGAAGATGAAGCTTCTTGATTAATAGGCACTTGATGTTCGATAGTTTCTCTTAAATTGCTGCAGTATTGGAAAGGATCGGGATCACCTGGTATGGTAATTTCAAGACTATTGTAAGGAAAATTCAAGCATTGATGGTAAGTGGAAGGTACAACTCTCATAGCATGAATCCATGGGTGACCTAGGAGAAGGTTATAGGACAAGTACAGATCCAAGACATGAAACATTATGTTCTGAATAGTGGGGCCAACCCTTATGGGAAGTGTATTACTCCTTCAGACACGCATTCAACATCGTCATAAGCTTTGATAACAATTTTTGTAGATCGATCTATGCAAGCATCAAAGAATCCCAATGTTGTAACCAATTTTAGGGTACATATGTTTAGACCTTCTCCACTGTCTACCAAGACTTAGTTGATTTTATGTTTATTAAGGTAGACTTCAGGGTGTAGGGGATCATTATGATTTATATTTTGTGTGGAAAGATCTTGTTCAGAAAAGGTGACATGATGAGGTGTAACTAGGTATCCAAGCATGACCTTAAATTGTTTGACATTTAGGTCAGAAGGTACACATATTTCTTGTAAGGATTTTTCTAGAATGTATATGTTCTCTGGGAAAATGCAAAGCATCTCAAGAATGGATATCTGTGTAGGTGTCTTTACTAGATGATCAAGGAGGTTCTACTGACTTTTTGGTTGTGGATTAGAAGCAGCCCCTTGAAGGGTCACCATAGCTTTGTGGGTAGTGACGAAAAATTCTAAAATTTTGTTAATGACCTAATGGTAGCAACATCATCATCAAGGGCTCTAATGCGATGGATGCTATAGTCATGCACAACACGGGTATAATTAGCACTATTAATATTCCCTGAATTGGAGGCCTTCCCTTTTCCATAATCTTGCAAGGGAGTTTTGAATATGGTATTGATTAACATTAGTTTTAGGTTGTGAGCTATCCACTAAAATGTCACCTTGTTCAATAGGGTCTTCAATGAGATTTTTGGGTGTCCAACATGATGATGTCTTGTGTCCTTTTCCATGATGATATTCACAAAATTTATTTTTGTTCCACCAATTGGGTTTAACCAAATTCGATTCATATGTCTTAATGTCTGGAAGTTGAATGATGTTTAATTGCAAATGTTTCTTCAAAAATGACTCAATGGGTACCTCTAGGGGTGTGCATGTATTTTTGGTATGAGGAGGTCCTTTGCATTGTTTTTGATTGTTTTGGACAACATTTAATGTTTGATCATGGCTGGGTGTTTGTGTGTTTTATGTAGAGGGACCTTTAAAATGAAGGGTGGGGTTTCCTTAATTTACCACTTTTGCATCCACAAACCCATCATTAGTGACATTCTTATTTCAGAATCAAATTTTGTTTTTGTCATTATTAGCTTTTGGATTTTATTTGTGCACTTTAACTAGTCATTTTGTCAAAAGAGCCTTTTTCAATAAAGACACCTTTTCAATGATGTCCTCAAAAGTTGTGAAACTATATTTGGAGTTGAGTCATTAATTTTGTGTTATTTTTTTCCACAAACATGGGGACTAACTATTTCTTAGGTATGTGGAAAGAACACTTGTACTAGTCATACTTCAACATCATTGGTAGAATGATGTGAGTGACTCTCCTTCATCTTGTTTATTCGTGCACAATTTTGTGAGGGTCATGTCACTTTCTATATTGTAGTCAAAGTGATAAATGAATCTATTAGCCAAGTCACCCCATGTCCGAATCCTTAGAGGAAGGTGTGCAAACCACTCTAGAGCCTATCCTACAAGACTTCATGAAAATAGTCTCATCAAATATGTGGGATCGAAAGCAATATCCATACATGATGTGTTAAATTCTCATATGTGTCATAATGGATCCCCTTTCCCTTTATACTTGTTAAAGTTTGGTATAGCGAAGTGAGGGGGAAAAGGTGACATGTATAGATTTCTATCAAATGGATAAGGACACAATTCCTCCATAAAATATGTCTTTTTTTGTTCCCTAGTTACATGTTTGTCATTTGTTGTTGTATTTCTTGTATTTGTTGCATTAATTTGTCTAGTAGAGATGGTGTCGTGTTAGGCTAATTTGGCATGATGGTGTTGGTGTCAAATGTTGGATTTGGAGTGACATTTTGTTGCATGGGACCTTGTTGATATTGATGTGGGAATTTTGCATTGGTGTTGGTTTGATTTGGAATGAAATTGGTATTTTGATTTGTCCCAAAAGCCATGTTTGTTTTTGGTTTGACATTTTAAAATTGAGGAGATGGAACTTGATTTTGCACTTTTAAATTGAAATCTTGGACCTTGATTTTTATTTTGAAATTGAGGCATAGGACCTTGATTTGTGTTTTGAAATTGATTTGGCGCTTTGTGTGGAACAATATGAATGCTCCTTGATTTATTGGGCTGATTTTGAGATGTGGGACCTTGATTTTTGTTTTAGAATAGAGGATTTGTGAATGTCATACCCATGGAGCTTGATGATGAGGCACCAAATGTAAAAGTTTTTCCTTGTGTTGTGGCATGAGTTCTCTTGTTTCCAAATGTTGGTGGATTAGGATTTGTACGTTTGTTGCCATGTGTGTTGTTGTCCCAAGTGGTAGGCTAGTGAACATTTGTTGTGAGGATGACATTCCTAATGAAAATGTATTTTGATTGAAACCTTGATTTTGTGTTTGTGTAGCTCCCTCCATAAGTGAAGAGACATCATATTTAGAAGGAGGTTTTCCCCCTTTATTAGCTAGTGCATAAAAGAATCTATTTGGATCAACACTAACAAGCTCATCGACAATTTGGACAACCCTTGGATCTTGGGAGGCTCTTTCAATTTCTTCAAGAGTTAGACATTTGTTGAATTCTATTAAGCCAAGGTTGCCAAATGTGTTTGGTGATTCTCTTTGTGGTGTTTCTCTTTGTGATGGTGGAGATTGATTTGAATTTGATCCAAGGTTCATGCCATGATTAGGACTAGAAAAGATGTCATTTGAAGAATTCATGTCCTTTCTTTTTGTTCTTGATCTTATTTGAACCATGTAAGACTTGCAAGGTGAATGTGATAATGCAAAGTGGGATATGATACTAAGCTATGTTTTTGATTTTTTTTAGATTTTTTGAGGATATGAGGATGAAAAATGATAATGTAAGGATGAAAATGACCTTATGACCAAAGGATATGGTATGAAAATGAAGCTAAATGAGACTAAGAGATGTAAAATGATACTCGTGATATGGACCTTAAGATATAAGAAAAAGGATGCTAACCAAGCTATGTTGATCCAAGATAACAAACCAAATTGTCAATGACCTTTATGAGGACCAATATTGAGAGAATGATAATTTGACAAGGTGAGTCTAAACTAAGACATAAGTTTGAGACCCAATTTTGATAATGAAAATGATGATGATGGTGCTTGATAAATTGAAAGATAAAGGTCAATGACAATTTGAATAAGTAACCATGAATTGTCCAAAGGATTGATAAGCTTCCTATGTCTAAAATCTAAAAGGTATGTGCAACCTAAGACAAACCTAAGACTAATTATGCTAGGCAAAAATGGACAATGCAACCTAAATGAAAATGATGGAATGGACTAATCAAGTTCTGCATGTCTAATGTTTAGATGATAAGATCACTGCCAAGATGATTAGGATCAAGATTGGGCAATTATTCTCTAAAATTCTGATAACCAGGAAATTGTAGTTCACTATTCTGGAAGTGCAATTTTGGTAGATGTGTGTCATTGTTTAACAAATATGGTGAATTGCAGCAGATGCAGGTTTATGTCTATCAAATACAATGTAGAATATCAGTTGCGATTTCCTAGTTAACAAATGTGACTTAGCTTTCAATCGTAGGTTTGTTTTGATCAGATGCAGTTAACAATGAGCTGATTTGAAATTTTATGGTTCCAAATGGTTTTCATTTTGGATTTTTTTTTAAATGTTGTTGAAGATGTTCTAAAAACATAGAAGACACTTTGAAAATAGATTTGTTTGGTTGTTGACTTGTGAAATTTTGAAATGTGCATGTGTATATTCGAGGGTTATTCACCCCAATTTCCATTGGTGTAAGCACATATTGAAAACAATCAAGCACTTCCTAGATCCCTAAGGTCAATAGCCAATGGTGTGACGCTCAAGCCCACTACTTGGAATCCCATATGAAAAAGTGTAGGTGCCCACTAACACTTTATCTCTGTAAGAGAGGATGGATAGGAACCTCTTGGAATGGAAGGATAACCCAAATCACCGTCTCCCTAGAAAGCTACAAGTAAAAAAAGTAGCTTATAATACATCAGGGATTTTTGTCTCATCTTAAGGGAGCCACATGGTGAGTAAATTTCAGGGTAAGGTGCTACATCGTTGCATTGAGAGTGACACCAATATAAGTCAATCAATAAGGGTGGCTACTAAAAAGGTGTCTAGTCACAACTCGAGGATTTACCGCCTCGCGAGCAGCCAACAAGCCATTAGAGGCTTTAATCGAGCTTATTAGGGGCATTTATACGTAAAGGTACCTCCCTGTTCTGATCAACACTATATGGCGAAGGATAATGGTAGTTTGGTCTTGACTTTCATCTAATCCTTTTATACAATGACTCGAGGGAAAAGCTACTTTGGGTTGCCTTCAAGTTCTCCGTTAGGATGTGCCTATTAGATAGACCTGACTACAAAAGAAACATAATATGCAATGATTTCTCTTCACCCAATATTGCACAAAGCGCAAGGGAGAGGATACTCTCACTACACACTATGGGATCTACTACAAATAGTGTGCAAGTGAACCAGACACAGTAGACAACATTTTAGTAATTATCCCAAATCAAAATGTGCCTACTTAAGAAGACAAAAAAATGCAAGTTGTGGTTCTTTCTTAGTCCCAATGAGTGTAAAATACAATTTGTTGTTCTTTTTAAAACTGAATGAGTGTGAATGCAAGTTGCGTTCTTTTTAAACCAAATGAGTGTGAATGCAAGTTGTGTTCAATTTAAGCCCATGAATATAAGATATAATTTGTGGTTCATTTTAAATCCCATGAATGTGAAATGCAAATTTGTGTTCTTTTAAGCCTGATGAGATGTATATATGAATTGTGTTATTTTTAAGCCCAATGAGATGTATTCCTACTTTAAATGAAATAAAATAACTAAAACCCTGCAAAACAACAAGTTAAATCTCCCCAAAATGAAAGCCACACATTGAAAACAAAAGATTAGCAAACCAAAAACCCTAACCTAAAGCAAACCAAAAAGGAAAAACTAAAATAAAACCCAAAATTGAAAAGTTATACCTTATCAGCCAAATGGATTGCTCTACTAAATAGTTGAAGCTCATGAATGTGGTTCAAGGAATGGTGACTATGACTCAAGAAATGTTTACTACAGACTACTGTACAAAAAATACGGCTCAGAAACTAACAGTTGCATCATTTTGGTTTTTATCAGTTATGACTCAAAATCCTTCAAATGGAGCATCATTCAAATTTTTGTTAGTTTACCCATGGTTGTGTCACAATTTTTCATGGATGCGGTTCACGAACCTACAAAACAACAAAAACAAGTTTACCAATGGAAGGATAGGAAAAAACTGAAAAATCAAGTAGCTAATACCTAGTAGCAATCACTATACTTAAATCCAAGCACAAATCCCAAATCCCATACAAGAAAGCACAAACAATAATGAAGATCAAATTAACAACAAAACCAAACCCAACTCCCCCATATTGAAGTTGATTCCCTTTCTTGCTTCTCCTTCAAATTGCTTTTGCAATGTTTCCCTTAGATTTTGAAGTACCTGCAAGTGACAATGATAAACAATATTGTTGGAGAAATGTGGTTGTAAAACTAAAATGAAGGAGAGCATTCTTTTATAGAAGAGCTTCTCAAATGGACAGATGAGATTAAAACTCTAGAAGATGCCAATATCAACGGTGGAGGATTCATGCACCACAAAGCAGTGGGCTAGGGATGACCTGAATGGATGGTCAAGATTCTTTGGAGACCAGAAGCAATCAACGGTCCAAATTTAAAATGAGAAAGTGGAGGGAAGGTAGTGGAAAAATTATTTAATTCATGAGAGGAATCTTTGACCACATTATTTAATTTGGTAAAAGATGTGGAGGAATAAATAATAAAAAATGGTTATTTATTTAAGAGAATAAAGGAAATGAATATTTAATTTAAAATGATTGTGCAACCATTAAATTAAATATAGAGGCAATGAAAAATGGGATTAAATAATTAAATCGGATTAATTATTTAATAGTGGAAGAGTGGTAAGATATAATTAATTTTAATAATTATTTAACTATAGAAGGACAAAGAAGATTAATGAATAGATAAATAATTAAAAATAATTATTTAACTATAGGTGCATGGCGAAGAATGAATACTTAAATAAATAATAATTTATTTAATTATAGAAATAAAGAGAATTTTAGTGACACAATTAAAAAAGCAATTTATTTAATTGATCGAAAAGAAGAATAAAGCAATGGAATGTGAATTAATTAAATAATTAAAATTATTTAATTAATAGAGGAATGTGGCATAATAACTAAATAATTAAAATTACTTAATTATGTGGGGGCAATGAGAGATTTATGCAAAAAAAGATGTTGTTCACAGACCGAAAACATTTTTTCAGTGTCTAAATTAAAATTTAACAAGATGAATATTGAAATTATCAATGGAACCACTCGTAACATATTTGGTACAGTACACCCACTTGCATCAAACCAAATTTCTTCCCTTAGGAATAAGAACGAGATCCCACATATTATTCTTCATTAGAGAAGAATACTAATCTTCCATAGCACTATCCCACACAAGAATGCCAATCACCTCTAAAACCTTATGGGGATCATCCGAAGTGGTATTAATCAAAATAATAAAACCTATTGTCTATACATGAGTACAACGAGTTTGAAGGATTACCTTCTAAAGATCTATCTATATCAATAGTGTTACTGGCCCACTTGGGTAAGGGCTGGATATCTAGAGGTGGAGGGATATATGGAGCATCAGCCTCATCCTCAAGAGATGAAGAGAGAATCTAGTGATGAAGAATCCATTTGAGAAAAGTGCTCATCAAATTAGACATCCTACCGAAAAAAGACATTTCTAGAATTAGGATCAAACAACCTGTACGCCTTAACATCCTCATAGTAGCCTACAAATATGAGTGGCTAGATTTTCCCCTCTATGGAATTTTGCTCATCTTTAGGAATGAATACCCAATCCTCACTACTAAAGACTCTGAATGAAGATATATCTGGCTCGACATGGGACCAAGCCTCCTCAGGAATAAGATGTAATGCCTTATGAGGCATACAATTTTGAATATAGTTGGCATAATTAATTGCCTCAACCCAAAAATAAGAATGCATATTTAGGTAAGTGCACCAATATGTGATGAAAAGGGGGGTCTTAAGATGCCACTTTTTTCTTCTTCTAAATTAACAAATTTTGATATTTGACGAGAAAATGAAAGTAGTTATGCTCAAAATTTAAATATGCAACAAGAACAAGAGTTGTAGTGCTCTAAATTTACTTTCTAAACTACTATTTCTTTTAAATGGTGAAGATTAATGGTTTCAAAAAGGGGGAGCACACAAAGTGGTCCTAGTTTTCCAAAAAATATAACATAGTGTCTAGTGTGCTCCCCCAAAAATGTTAACTTCTTTTTGTAGAATTTCAAAAATTACTTTGGTGAGAAATTAGCTAACACCATGTAGTTTATGTTGGATTTTTTGGCTAAATTTTTAATGAATATATGATTTTTTTTAATTAATTTTCAAAGTAGACACATCTCGAAAAATAGAAATTTGAGCATGCTCCCCCATATTTTTTTTGAAAACTAATCAAAAATCATTTTTTTAAATTTTAATATGTGTAGAATGGATTCTAGTTTCTAAAAATATAATTTATTTCAAAATTTGATAAATGAGTAAAAAGCTATACCCAAAATACCACACATTGGTTTTTGACAAAAAATAGATACAAAGAAGTTAAAGATGAAAACCTTAACATAATCAAAACATGAAAAAAATTATATGGTTAGATAGCTAAGAGAGAGATTAATGTCATAGTGGTATTTTTATAATTTAAATTGAAATGCCTGCAAAACTAATGGAGAGCATGATTGAAAATTTGTGATTTTTTTTTACCTTTTCAAAAAACATGCCTTTGGGTTGGATGGTCGAGGAAAATCCAACCCAAGGGGTTGGTATTTCATAATGCGAATCATTTGGCGAGTGCCAAGTTTGGTACTCACCAAATAAAAATGCAGTTTTAGAATACTAGAGCCAAATTCTCTTTGTGGGTTGTAGATAGTACTAAAGAATTTAATAATGTTGCCCCTAGCATGGTCAATTAATGGTGAGCTAGTCCTCAATGTCAAACAAACCCTATGTAAGTACAATTATATGACATTGTGATAAAGGGGAAGCTTGATGCTCCTAAATAGAAAGATGTGTCTATAAAGGCATGCTATGTAAAGAGGAAGCATGATGCTTCCAAATGGGAAGATTCAATTTCCCTTGATGAGATAAAGGGAAGTATGATGCTTCCAAATATAATAAAGGTAAAGTGTTGAAACCTCCAAATATAATAAAGAGAAATATGCATAACTCTTAATGTGATAGAGAGAAATGTGCAATATCTCTCAATGTTATAAAGTGACTCTTTTTTCCACTAGTATTGATAACAATTTTCTCTATTCTTTCTATCAACTTTAGGGTTTGTGGTATTTTAAAATTCCTTTGATGGGTTGTTATTAGGTCATAAAGAAGATTCACCTAGATCAATCCCTTTGAAAGTGTACAAAGATGAAATAAAATAAGCAAATGGTGAAGATGCAAGTTTGTTACTCTTTTTAGTGCACAAATTCTAAGTGTTCTACTATTAATTTCTCTTAAAATGCTCTAGAGATAACACTTCAATGTGTGGGACTATCTTTAATGATTAAACTAATTATAATAAATATCTTTAAATGCTAGCACATGATATGAAATTACACAATATGTGCTTGGTTAGATCAAGGAAGGAAAGATAAAAGGGATTAGTCAACCAAATTTTAAATTTTAATTAGAGATGGACAAGTTCGTAAATGCAAGGATATCCTTGCAACCTATCTTGGAGCAAATAATAGGTTAAATTATAGTGCACATCAACCATATGTTCATATAAGTTTGTATAGGTGTGATAATCAAGTGGATAAGGTGAAAACACAAGGATTTTTGGACATATGGATGAGGTAAATGCTAAATATAGAAATGTGTATATATAGAATTAGATAAAGGCTTAGATAAATGAGCCTAACTTTGTGGAAGATTGCATTGTTGATCACCATGTTCATGTATCAAGACATTTCCTCAAAATGAGCACAAACTAAATGGGTAATAGTATGGGTATCTAGATTTCACCATTCCATATATTTCATACCAATAATTTTACCAATGTACAAAATAATGTATTGAAATGTTATTAAAAATATTTTGATATTTTTAAAAATTGTTGAATGAAAGAAAAATAATATACAATCTTATACATTTTTGTAATAAGTCAACCACTATAAAATAATATTATCAACTCAATCAACAACCAAAAATTAATATATTATTCAAATTAAAATCAATTAAATGAATAATAATTTGAAAGGAAAAATATTTATTAAACAATTACAATAAATATATTATAAAATAATTTATAATAATTAAAAACTAATTTGTATAATGTTTTTTCTTAATAAAATTTAAAAATCTAATAAATAAGTTTTCAATTAAAATCATATATTTTTTATATAATAAAAGAAATATTTTTTATAATTATAAATTATATTATATTTATTTGTAATTTATAAATTATTTAACGAATTTTTTAACCTCTTTTAAATTTCTATTTAAAAAATAAAAGAAGAACTTTTACATAAAAAAAGTTAAAATATACAATTAATCAAGCATTTAATTAAATTATTCAATTTGATAGAAGCGGCAATAAGCGACGGAAAGCCTCCACCACGCTCTCTTCTTCCCCCCTCACAATCATTCCTTTCTCCACTTCATTATTCCTTTCTCCAGAGTCATTTATGTAAATGGTAATCTCCCGTGTAGGGAGCCATTCAGAATGTTGGGTGAAGACACCTATCCATGTCCATTTGGCCGCCTCCACAAATAATTCCCACCAATGTATGAAGGGCTTATCAACATGCAAATGCATTGATGTCGCAGAGCCAAAATTTAAAACGAAACAGAGCATCATGGCATTGCCATCGGAGGAACCGTTGAAGAGGTCAAATCTGATTCTTCCCTTAGAGCTGAATTTCTTGTTAGCAACTGAGTGGACGACAGAGAGATTGGGAAAGGCTGAAGAGTTTAAAAGTGACCCCGCACCAGCTACTGCCTCTGTACGTATTATCACATCATCTGGCCATTTCTGTCCAAAAAGGAAAGCAAACATTCATCATGATGATAATGATAAGAAACAAAAATTAAAATTATATATTTCTCGAAACAATTATTACCTGAAACATTTGAATGCAACGCTCCACAACTGATCTATTCTTTGCTACGAGTTGCACCCTTCTCAGTCTTTGCACGTGCTCCCACCTTTCTATACCGGATACCTCCCAACGATCACCATCTATCGTAAGCTCCTCCAATGATGTGCAGTGTTGTAAGCCTTGTATCCTCTCAACTTTGTTGCCCTTTTCTAGTCTAAATTTGTTCAGCGAAACTAATTTATCAAAACTTGGAAGCGTGTCCAACTCTGGACAATCTCTTATGTCTAGCATGCTAAGGTTTATTACGCCACCAATACCACGTATGTTCCTTAGCAATTTACAATTCCACAAATAGATAGCCTCCACTGATGTTGGTAGAGTGTCGACCTCCGTTAAATGGTCAATATACCAAAGCTTGAGAGTTTTAAGGCCGGGACAACAGTCGTCAGAAATTGAAATCTTTGACACTCCTGTTTTATACAGATCTATTTTCTTGAGATTGCTCAACGAAGAAGTAAATGGCCCCCGCCCAAAACCCAATTCGCTGATTGGGCATTCTCTTATTTCCAGAGTCTGAAGATTAATCAGTTGCTTCAATGATATTGGTGAAGATTGCACTTGTAATTTTTTTAATACCAATCGCTCTAAAAGAGTAAGACTCCCCATAGAGTCTGGTAAAGATTGCATCTGGAAATACCCTGCATTTGGAGCTATCTCCATCACTCTCAACTTGCTGAGTTGACCGATGTTAATTGGGAGCTCCCTTAACCTGGTTTCCTGTAAATAGAGCTCACTCAAGGAAGCCTGATTTGTGATGTGACGAGGCAGCAACTCCAATTGTTTGCACCCATTAAAATTCAAATACTGTAGTTTTGTCATGTTTTCCAGGATGTCTGGCTGTAAGCTGAGCTTCTCGCACTGCTCTAAATCAAGATGTTGCAGGAGTGTGAGCTGCTTACAAGAAACTGGCAACATCCTCAATGCTTCGCAATCCCTCATATCTAGATGTCGCAGGTCTCTCAAATGGCCAAAACAACTAGGCAGTGATGATAACCTTCTACAATCTCGCAACTGCAGGTGCTCCAGAGATTGAAGACGGCAAAATTCCTCTGGCAGACTCTTCACATTGCATCCAAACAGGGATATCTTTTTCAAATTCACGAGATATCCTATGGACTTTGGAATTCTTTCTAATTTAGGGCACCAAGAAATAATCAACACTCTTAACTGCACTGGAGCCTACAACCAATATTGAATTTAATTAAGGGAAAGATAAAAAACAGCAAAGAATATTTAATTCAAATTATAAAGATTGGAGAGAACCGTAGAGGATTAAAGATACTTACTTCCACCCCATCCTTCCACAAGCCTACAATCTTGTCGCAGTCATAAAGTTCTAAAACTCTTAAATTTTTCAATGGCATCCATGATGGAAGATTTCTATGAGCAATTCCGGTGCAACTAAGCCATGCCAACTCTCTTGATGATTTGGCAATGTATAAATTGTTCCCAAAGTCTTCTCCTACCACAAAAGCTTTTAATCCATAAGGACAAGGTCTTCTAGTTTTTCTGAAGCCACAAAGCCATATGCTTGTACTCAACAGGGAATTGGAAAACTTCTGGACGCCATTAGTTGCTGCATTCAATATCATGCCTCTTATCTGGATAGAGAAAAGCAAACGCAAGAAAATTAAAATGGAACGAGGTAAACATACAAACTGACAACCAAACAAAATAAAGAAGTTTCAATAACATGATTTCTACTTTTCTAGCAGAATAGAAAACAAATGATTAACCTCACCTCCTCCTGTTCGTTAATCACCGTAAGCTGATCAGGAGACCATAGACGATGAGGTGAAAGAGAACTTGCAATTTCCCTACCTAAATCTCTTAGGTGATCATGCATTCTTATCTCATTCTCATGAACAAGCTCAACAAGACACTTATTTACAAGCCTCTCCCAACCCCACAGACCACTCCAGCCACATCCTTCCCATACAGCAATAGCGGTCATCTTGTTTTGGCCAATGAAGAAACAGGCAATGTCTAAGAACATTTGTTGCTCTTCTTTATCTAGAGCATCATAGCTAACCCTCAGCCTATTTATAATGTCATCGGGCAATATTCTAGAAATTTTATGCAATACATCTTCCCATAAATCTTTATCAGAGCATCCATAAAGCTGACCTCCAAATACCTTTAAAGACAAAGGCAACCCATTACTGGCTCTTATGAATTTTTCAACAAGATCTTCGAATCCCAACACTGGAGAAGGTTGTATGAATGCATGCCAACAAAAAAGCTTCCTGGCATGACACTGATTCATTGATTTCATTTCATAAATGCAAGGGATACCCCAAACCCTGAGGACTTCCTTGTCCCGTGTTGTAACAATTATCAAACTCCCAGATGCAAGGCTACCCTTTTCTGGCAGTAAAGCTTCTAGTTGATCCCTATGATCCACATCATCCAAAATGATAAATACAGGAACAGATCTCAAATAATTAGAGAGAATTTTTTTGCCTTGCTCTATAGTAGTAGGTGGCTGATTATTGAATCTGAATTCTAAATCTTGAAGGAGTAGTATCTGCATTTCATGTAATTTATTGTTAGTTGCAGCATTTCTAATATCAAAAAGAAAACTGGATTTTTGTAGAGATGAACATTTCTGATTATATAATTCTTTTGCCAGAGTGGTTTTTCCAGATCCGCCCATACCCCAAATTCCCACAATTTGATCAGAATAAGATTTTTCTTCATTAATTGTAATTTCAAATTCTGCTACAGCTTCTTCAAGACCCACAGGATGTATTGCTACCTCCAATGGTACTATTTTCATTATTTTCGATACACGATTCACAATATTCTTCAACACCCTTTGCTCCTCTCTAAACAATGATGAAGCATGGTTTTGGAAAAAGAAAAACGAAGAAGCATTACTAAACAGCGATGATTTAATCGAAGATAAATAAATATAAAATAGAGAAATATTGCATGAAATGGAAGGTATGATAACAGATGTAGATAAAGAGAGATTGTGTGTTGCTTACTCATTACTATTGACACTTTCGCCCATATAAAAGGAGACACTGTGGAGTGCCATCTTCCACTCCTCAAGCTTGTCTGCGTTATATCTACCCTTCTCTTGATGCTTCAAAAAGAAATCGGCGTAGATTCCTTTCCCATGAACCAAATGGCGGAGCTCTTCAGGTTGGACTCGGTAGAAAATAGGAATAATAGGTGTGCCAGTCTTGAGCATAAAGGATAGCTCGGCAAGACACCAAGGTGATTGTGCATACGTGGGAGAAAATATTGCTACATGAAGAGAAGCACGAGACATTGCTTCTTGTAATTCTCTAGGGAAGAAATCCCCCAACTCAAGATCCTGGGAATCAAGAAAGACCTTGAGACCCATAGCATGGAGGGCATCGTAGATATCTCTGGCCAGCTTGTGTTTCACATCGGCTCCTCGATGATTAATAAAAACATCGTAGGTCAGCTTCTGTAATGGCGATGAGGATGTAGCAGAAGTAGATGCAGATGGTGGAGCAAGCCCATGAAAAGTATTTACAGTCTCAATCTCTGATTGACGAGAAGTGGAAGCCATGGAATCTGATTCAACTGAACAGTGAACACAGAGAAAAGCAATGGAAGCAGGGGCGATGGTGAGGAAGTCAAATTACTCAAACTCGGTAAGAGCAGAGAGAAACAGGGGAGTTTATAAAGATTAAAAAGTAAGCGAAGCCTCCACGAAGACGCGAGGAAGAACAGTAGAGATATTTTGAATCTACCCGTCTTACACAACCTAAAATAAGCAAGAATGATAGATAGTAGGTGTGATTTATATCGAAGAAACGAGGAAGAAACGTAGATGGGTAGTTGTAAGAATAGTTCGTGAGTAGGTGTGGTTTATGTGGAAGAAACAAGGAAGACGTGGAATCAAAGATCATTTCCGGATAAGATTTTGTCGGTTCAAATACAGAGTCTATTGAATAAAGACTCGATGTAATTTAAAATACTCAAAAGATTAGCGGTTCAAACACGAAAGTCTTGAGTCAAGATTCGTATAATTGAAAAGGTTGCAGGTTACAAAGGCTCATCAGTCAAGATTCAGTCCTTGAATTGTGTACAACGCCTCAATCCATAAAATTCAGCAAATGTAATGAATAATTGTTTCCAATGGAGTGCATACATCATCTCATAAAGGCTCAATCAATAAATAAATTAAAATCAGGAAAGAACCTTTGCTCGGGGATGCTCACCTAGAATAATAGTCTTGACTCGAGGCTTGTCTGCAATGCCACGTACACAAGTCTTAGTGACCAACATTTACAAAATAATATCGAGAAATTTGTTAAAACAGTATATAAATTTCGAATATAGAATCCTAAAGTTCAGCTCGTTCGCATTATTATTATTAGAAAATGAATCGATACTCACTTTTAGTCGATTTACACTAAAAGAGAGCACTAGAACTTTCTTATGAATTTACTCGTGTTCTTGTCTTGTTAATTTTGGTTTCATATGCTACTTTTTGTGTAATTATTCACTATTCTAATTAAATAATACTATTCAAAAGTCAAAATTTTGCATCTTATAATTATCAAAATTTCGTAAATAGTTGATCTATTTTTGTTGGATAAAAATTAATCTTTAACTATTGAAGTGAGTATGGTTTAAAAATAATCGTAATTATTTTACAAGTAATTATTTATTTATGATTTAAATATTTATTTGTCTTTTTTTCTTAGTTAATATTTAGTTTAAATTTTCTTCTTGTTCATTTTAAAGATAATGAATATTCTATGAACAAACATTAGACAAGCATAGTAATGTTGAATGGTAATCAAAATATTCAAATAGGTTACATTGGGTTTTTAGTGTTAGTCATAATTTTAAATGCTTATGAATGACATAGGTAACATGTCTGACTTCCGTCCTATTAGCCTATGTAACACTATCTACAAAATTTTCTCTAAGATTCTTGTCAACCGTCTCAAACCTCTTCTTGACAAAATTATTAGCCACACTCAAAAGGGGTTTGTTTCGGGGAGGCATATTCTTGATGCTGCTTTGACTACCCATGAACTATTCCACTCTATGGATAGATGTAATAATGTGGGAATGATGCTTAAACTTGATATATCTAAAGCCTATGACAAGGTTTTGTGAGAATTTATTCCTAAGGTACTTGCTAAGTTTGGCTTTAACAGTCAGGTCATTGAGCTCATTATGGAATGTGTTAGAACTGTTAAATTCTCGGTCCTGGTTAATGGATCCCCCTGCGGGTTCTTCTCTGCTGGTAGGGGGCTTAGGCAGAGAGATCCTCTCTCTCCCTACCTCTTTATTATTGTTGCTGATGTGCTTAGTAGAAATTTTACCAGTCTGCTGTCAGAGGGCTCCATATCTGGTGTTAGAGCGGCTACCTCCCTCTATCCGATTGTTATGCAGCAATTTGTGGGTGATACCTTCTTATTTGGGAAGGCTTCTATTTTGGAAGCTAGGAAATGGAAAACATGTCTTAATAGCTATGCCTTCTGCTCTGGACAATGCATCAACTACAACAAGAGTAAGATTTATTTCTTTAATTGCTCTCCTAATTTGGAAAACAGGGTGATTGTGATTCTTGGATGTGTCAGTGACTCTCTCCCATTGGTTTATCTGGGGCTTCCTCTTACGGTCAAGGAGGTTCAACCGGAGTTTTGGAACTCTATTCTGGAAAAGATTCAAAGGAAGTTGGCTGGGTGGAAAGGATCCTTACTTAATCATGCTGGCAAGTTGCAACTCATTATTGCGGCCATACAAGGTATCCCCACCTACTTTCTGATGATCTTTAGGATGCCTATATATATAGTGGAAAAGTTGGAAAGGATTCAAAGGAATTTTCTTTGGGCTGAGACTAGGGAGAAAAAGAAGATTGCTCTGGTTAAATGGGAAAAAGTCAGCCAGTCTAAATCTAAAGGGGGGCTTGGAATAAGGAAGATTGCTCCCTCTAATAGGGCGCTGGTTGCTAAGGTAGGGTGGGATCATTTAAGGAATTCCAAGGACTAGTGTAAAATCCTGAACGCCAAGTACCTTCAAAACAGGCCTCTGATTGATTGTCTTTCAGAACCCCACCCTCTCAATTCGGTTATATGGAGGAGTATTTGTAGCATTCAAGGTCTGCTAAAAAAGGGGATAAAATGGAAAATGGGGAATGGGATCAAAATTAAATTCTGGGAAGACGTTTAGCTCTTAGATTCCCCTTTGGCTGCTTCTGACTTTAGGAGGGTGATGATTGCTGCTCAGAGATTCTTTGGGATTTACATCTATGACTATGTGTCTGGCCCTCCTGGTGCTAGGATTTAGAGAGAGCTAGCCCTTTGTTGCCCCCACTCGCAGGATCTTAGTCGTCTTGCTAGATCGATTCAGGTGTTACTATCCAGGTTTAGACTTCCTTCCTATGATAGAAAGGATGAATTCTTTTGGGCCTTAGATAAATAGGGGGATCTCTAAGTCTAATCCGCTTACAGTCTGTTGACTAATGTTAGTCTTGTGGAAGAACACTGGAGGAGAGTTTGGAATAGGCGCTTGATCCCTAAAATAATTTTTTTTTGGTGGACGACCTGTCACAATAGGATTCTGACCCAGGACAATTTGAGAATCCGGGGTTTATGCTTTCCCAATCAATGCTTTCTATGCAAAGAGGGGGAAGAAACTGTCAATCACCTATTACTTCACTGCCTGTTTCTTGTTGAAGTTTGGGGGATGGCCTATGAGAAATTTGAGGTAGAGTGGGTTATGAGCAAGGATCTTTTATCGTTTATTATGGGCTGGAATGGGTCTTTTTTGCATCCTCTAGTTTGTGAAATTTGGAGGCAGACCCCCCCTATCTTGGGTTGGTGTTTATGGAAGGAGAGGAATAATCGGGTCTTTAGGAATACTGAGCAGAGCCCCAAGGAGTGTTTGGGATTGGTGTTAGGCTCGTAGAGGAGAATATCTTCCTCTTTGATGGAAAACTTCCTGAGGTTGGACCGAGGGACTTTAAAATAAAAATGGCTAAGAAATGGCACCGAGAGCTAAATGCTAATGCCTTCGACAACAGGAAACTATTAGCTAGGAGGAACACCAAATGGGAGCCTCTGGATTGTGGATGGTTTAAAATTAATTTTGATGGTGCTGCTAAAGGGAGTCCAGGAAGGGTAAGTATAGGTGGGATTATAAGAGATTCTATGGGCAACATGGCGGCAGGGTTTGCTGGTGGCATAGGGATTCAGTCGGCCCTTGTTGCTAAGGCTCATGCGCTGTTCATAGGTCTCAAAATTGTTGTCTCTCTAGGAATTGTTAATCTTCATATTGAGGGAGATTCCAAGGTGGTGACGGATGCTGTGGAAAAGGAAAGATTCATAGGTTGGAACACCAAGGACATCTTATTGGATGCTAGTTTTCTCATGTCTAAATTAAGAGACAAAAAAGTGACTCATATTTATAGAGAAGGTAATAGTGTGGCGGATGTGCTGGAAAATCTTGGCTTGGGGTGGGACTCAGCTAGATGTTGGAGGAAACCGGAATAATTACCGCCAAAAATTCCAGCTTTGATCGAGCGGGAAAAGGCTTACATGGTAAATAATGACTTACAACTTTTGGATGACGAGGACTGACAGGGGGGCCCACTGGTATTTTTGGGTGTGGTGGTGAATTAATGCCTTTTGGGGTATGAAGGATAGGTGGAGTGCCACGGGAAAAGATGAGAGGGTGTGGAGTAGGGGAAAGGGCATCCATGTGTTGTTTCTTTGGGATGGGAGAATGGGTATAGCTTATAAAAATATGATGATGAGATGGCAGGGAGGAAACGTTATTGATGTGATCAAGCCTAGATTTGGTGATGTGATATGGGTTATTTGGAATGCCGTGATTGCTTCTCAAGAGGATGATGGTACTATGAGTATTAAGTTTTGGGAGAAAAGGGTACTTGGTTTATCTCCTAATTATTTTTGGAGATATGAGTGTATGAATAGTGATGGGACCATCCAAGATGCGTACTGGTTGTATTCTAGAGGTTTCACGCTGGCTAATTTAATTGGTGGTTCCTTCGGCTTTGTTTGGTTGATTACTAATGCTAGCTTGCTGGGTTATCTGCATGGAATTTTATGCCTTTCCTGCCTTTTTGCCAACTTTTGGCTCCTTCTCTGGTATCAAAAAATCATCAATTGTGGTGTCTTTTCTCACTGTTGCTTAGTTCCCTTCTGCGCGTGTAAATGGCTTGAGGGGATTAATTGTCGTAAGCCCTGCATTAAACATCCTTGTTCAATTTTTGTGTGCAACGTTTGGCTCTGGTTTTTTCTGCATTTTAGAGTTTTTCTTGTTCTTCTTGACAGTATGGGTGGAGATCGGGTTCGGACGGAGCCGGATAGCTGTGATGAATTCCGGAATAACCCTCTGGTCTGGCATATCTACGTTGAGGGAGGTATTGCCCCGCTCATGGAGCATCTAGTCGGCCATGATCCCATCCTTTCGGGACAATTTGCATGTTCTTGGAAGGATAGAAGGGTTTCTGTTGGGGGGATTTCATTTGAAGTTAGCGAGGAGGTGATTGCGTAGGCCACGGGCTTGAACTGCGAAGGGAAAAAAATACCCTAAGCACACCAAAAAGCCAAACCACGAGAGCCTTAAGGCTTTCTTCAAAGGAGAGGAGACTCCGGTCAGGAGTCAGGTGGGGTTCGAAAGAGCTGAGCTCCCCAAGCCGTGGGATATGGTCTACATGGCTCTGATGGAATATGTGACATTGGAAGGTAGGTACAAAACTTGTTTTTTTTATCACTTCCCTCTGCTTAACCATCTCAGACATAAAATGTTGCTTAGCTTTCCATTTTTCCTTCTTATGGACCTAGAGAGCTCGGTGGATAAATATAATGTGGCGGCTTGTCATAATCCTGGTGATCTCTCGCCTCTCTCGCTCCATCAGGGGCTTATCTTTCACCTGTACCATTTTCATCTCGCCCTCTGCCCGCCTAAAGTCATCTCTGTCCATGTTGAGAATATTGATCCCATTTCTTTGATTCACATCTCCCCGGCCGAGTCCATGAGCCCTCCTCGGAAGCCTATTGTTGATAATGTGGGGAGTACCAAAACCAATCTGGCCAATAAGAAGCTCAAGGGTGGGTTAGGCTTGGCTCATGCTAGGGCGGTGGAAGGGCTCTACGAGTTAAAGGCCACCCAGGTTGACATGGCTGCTAATGTCATTGAGCCAAAGATGGGCAAGGAGAAAGGTTTGCAGGCTACGATTGCTAAGGAAGGCAAGGGCAAGGGCAGGAATGTGGTTGGGATTGACTTCGGAGGGGAAACGGTTGTTGGGACCACGAAGCTGATTGGTGGGGAAAGTGGTAGGAGGAGATCGGGGAGGCTGGCCAAGAACAACAAAAAGAGACTGATTATTGAGGACTCGGAGGTGGAGCAGTCGGATAGTAAGGGTTATAAGGAGGAAAAGTCTGATGATGAGATTGATGATTTGGGGGAGAAGCCCCTGCCTATTTCGATGGACAACAAGTCTCCTTGCCATGGCTCTGACTCACACACTTCGTTGGTGACTAAGCCTGGTGAGATGCAGGAGACTAGGGATATTGGGGAAGATTCGGATATGGTGGCGAAGAGACTGAACACCCTGGACAAAAGATTTAGGGGCTTGACCCGCTTTACTATGAAACTGAGCCACTTTGTTACTAGTGTGCTGTCAAATGTCATAAAAGAGGAATTGGAGGGGAATAGTAGCTAAGAAAACAAAGAATGGGTGGGCGATGAGGCAATGGACCTCCTGATCAAGAACTAGGACGAGGCCAGTTAGCTATGCTTGTTGGTGGTCTGTCGGCTGTTTTTCGGTTGTCAGTGTGCTGTCCCTGGGCTGTGTCTATGGTTTTTTTTGTTAATTTTTTTTGTTGTTGTTTCATTCTTTTTTGGCCCTAGTGGCTCGTTGTGAGGGGTACAGTGCCCTGTAAATGCTATTTAACTTTTCAAAAACATGTCCAAGATGTTATTTTTAGAACAACATGCAATTCATACAAAATATTGTAGGGAAGAGAGAGTTGATGTTGTACTTAATCCATGGTAACTTACACTACACACCTTTACATGGAAAAAATTTGATCATTTATATTTACAATTATACATTTCCTTGTTTTAGAGTAAGGAATTGTTGAATTTTATAGAGATTTGTTTACTTGGAATGAAATATTTGCGTCATGATAATCAACCTCCAACTAGAGGGAGTGTCATTGCTTAATGTCAAAGACCAAAAGGTTCAACTAACATATTGGGAATTGAAAGTAAAATTAAAGATAGATTTCTTTCTTTCCTAATTATAAAATGGGAGCATCATATGTTTGGTCTCAATATTGCACATTAGCTACATCGTACACAAATTGTATTATCTTTAGAGTATTACTTCAACATGAAATCAATAGCTACACTTGACTACTTCCATATTACATGATTATTTATCATTTCTTTGGTCCTTTTTTCAAAACCATTAAATTACATCTTGGGAGTGTGACCAAAGGAGAAGATTCTTACCTACCAAACTCCTCAAAGATGTTCATCAATACTACTTGTTTGGAAAATTTAGATTTCAAAATGTGGGGCCAATAAATATCTACACAAACCAAATGTATGAGAAAATATTGAATTTATGCAAATAGATTGGTGATTCATATAATTGAAAATGTTGTAGGTTACAATATGAAGGCTCATTAGTCAAGATTAGATGGAGATCTAACAAGTGTTCCTTTGTTCAGTTTAGTAATGAATGAAAATACTAGAACTGTCTTATGAATTTACAAGTGTTCTTATCTTGTTGATTTAATTTCATATAATGGGTAAGTGCACCAAGATGTGATATAAAAAGGGGGTCTTAAGATGCCACCTATTTTTTTTTTTGAAATCAACAAAGTTTGCTATTCAACAAGAAAATGAAGATAGTTACACCCAAGGTAAATCCAACCCAACGGGTTGGTATTACCCAATGAAAATCATTTGGCACTTGCCAAAATTGGAGCTTGCCAAATGAAAATGCATTTTTAAAATTCTAGAGCCAAATTCTCTCTCTTTCTGTCTCTCCCCTATTGAGAAAATGTGTTTCAACCTTGTAATTACATAAGGTATTGTTGATGCATAAGGTACTATTGATACGTAAGGTATTTTATTATTGTAAATCTAGACCATTCATAATTAGGTCTCAGATTTGATGGTCAATATTTTGTTAGCTAGACTCGCCCTAGAAGGAAACCCTATTTTATGAGGGTGTTGTATTACAATTGTGTATTGTGATGTATTTTGAGAGTTTGATAGCGATTGTGTTGCCTCTGGACCTCTGGTTGGTGATACTCCTGTGAGAAGCTTGCTCTGCAAGTATATTGTAATCTCTATGAATTCTGAATAATATATTGGGCAGTTTTTGGAGTGTGGGATTTTTCTCCTGCAAGGGTTTTCCCCATGTAAATCACTATGTTATGGTATACATGATATTTATGATTATTTTTGTTTGTCTTTGTAATTGTTAAATATCTGTAAAGTTTTGCATTATCCTCCTCTCAAGATCACTGTAGGAAGTTGTTTTGCTACCTTAGCTTCCTTACAAGTAGTATCAAAGCCTAATCACCTTTGGTTTTAGTTGTGGGTTGTTGGGTTTTTTGAACTAATCCATATTTGAGTGGGAGCTTGCGTAGAAGATACTTTCTGATCTTGTTGCATAAATATTTAGATGGCAAGTTCATCAAGGAGAATAGAGGTGGAATTTTTTTTTGGAGATAATTTTGAGATGTGAAATCTGAAGGAGGATCTATTGATAGATTGAGATCTATGGGATGTTGTTGATGAGAAGGTTTCAAGGCCTGAAAATCCTACTTTGGATTCTCCATATGATGTTATGGACCTTAAAGCCAAGGGTCTTATCAGATTATGCTCAACAGACTCTATTTTAATCAATATCCATGAAGAGACCTCCACACAAAAACTATGGAAGGAGCTTGGTGAGATGTATGAAGAAAAATATTTAGTAAACAATATTTTCTTGAGGAAGAAATTGTATTCCTTGAGAATGGAAGAGGCTAGAAGAGTTGCATACCACCTAGAAGCATTCAATATGTTGGTGGCTTAATTGGAATCATTTGGTGTTAAAATGGATGAGGAGGAGATATGCCAGATTTTACTTGTTCTTTTCTTGATTCATGGGATTATTTTGTTATGACTATTGGGAGTACTTCTATTATATTGAAGATTGAAGATGTGGTGGGTTCTTTACTTTATAAAGAGATGAGGAAAAAGGTATCCATCAGTGCTACGGAGTCCCTAAATGTTCATGGAAGACCTAAGGAAAAATGCAAGAGGAATAGGAAGGGTGATAAATCCAAGTCCAAGGGGAGATCCAAATCTCTTGGAAAGTCCAAAGTTGTTTGTTGGAACTGTAGTAAGCCTAGACATATTTGTAAGTAATGCAAAGAAGAAAATTAGAAGAAAATAAGAGATTTGATTCTTATTTTGAGTTTGAGAAGGAAAATGGTGATACATTCATTGTAGCTTTGGAAACTCATACACGTAATGATGCATGGCTAGTTGACTTAGGCACATTTTTCCATATGACCTTTAATAGAGATTAGTTTTTTGAATATGAAGAACTTGATGGAGGTAAGGTGTACTTGGGTGATTATTCTTATTTATATATTGTTGGCTATGGTAAAGTTAAAATCAAGTTTCTTGATGGTAGAATAAAAAAATATTAATGGTGTGTTGCACATCCCTAGATTAGCACAAAATTTGTTATTTGTGAGAAAACTAATAGATGTAGGTGTGTAGGTAGTATTTTTTGATGCAGGATGCAAGATGATTGGAGGTGTTATGGTGATTGCTAGAGGTGTTGGATATGGCACATTGTATAAGCTTGATGCATGTATTGTTGAGTGCAATAGTACTTTAGTGAAAATCAAGTCTATGGAAGAGGTGAGGTTTTCATGTTCAGTAGATGGTCATGGATTTTGGGTACCCAAGGGCGCTCTTTCTTTTGAATCAAAGTACTTGTAGAGAAAACTATGTTATGGCACCAAAGACTTTGCCACATTGGAGAGAAGGGTATAAGGATATGTTGAAAAATAAAAAAATTGTTGAAGGGTTGTCTGATTGTAAGCTTGAATTTGATTTTTGTGAGCATTGCATTTATGTAAAATAAAACCGTATTATGTTTTACTCGAGTTCTCATAAATCATGTGGTTTATTAGATCTTATTCATTCTTATGTGTTTGGTCATGTAGATGTTCCTTCAATTGGTAAATCCACATATTATGTTTCATTTATTGATGATTACAGTAGGACATGGGTATACTTTGTAAAGAGTAAATATGAAGTTCTTGTTAGGGTTAGAAGGCAGATATCTAACAAGTTAAATGCATATTTGAACAATAAAACAGAGAAACGAAACACAGAGAAAAATTATAGCAGAAACAAGACAACACAAAGAATTTAATGTGGTTCACCCAATCTAGGCTACATCCATAAAATTGCAGCCATCCAATGATTTTATTATCTAGTGCAAAACATATTACAATATTGCAAATAATTCCATACTACAACTCCCCATCCCAACCGCTTATAACAAGCTTTTAGAAGCTTCCAAAAATTAGGGTTTAGGGTATAGTATATCATGATCAATCACCACATACCAACAATTCTATATTCATTTTTAAGAATTTAAAGTAATGGTTGAGTTGAAGATTGGAAAGAAAATAATTTTTTAGAGGATTGATAATGGTGGTAAATTTTTCTCTAATTATTTTGATAGATTCTATAAAGATTGTGGTATTCATAGACAAAAGACAACTTTGTATTCCCCAAATCAGAATGGAGAACTGCAAAAAGAATGAACATGACATTGAAGGAGAAGGCTAGGAGTATGTTGAGTGATGCTGGTTTAGAACAAAGGTTTTGGGTTGAAGTTGTTTTCACTTCTTATTACTTGATTAACAAATCTCCTACATTGGCTCTTGTTGATAAGACGCCTATAGAGGCATGGTTGAGTCACAAGACTTCATTAAGACATTTTAGAGGTTTTGGTTGTGAAGCATATGCACATGTGCCAAACCCGAGAAGCGAAAAATGTTGGAGAGCAAGGTTGTGAAATGTATCTTCATCAAATACAATTATGGTGTGAAAGGATACAAGCTTTGGGATCTTTTTCATAGAAGGTAATACATAGTAGAAGTTTTATTTTTAGAGAAACTAAGCCTTCCTCTATTGTATTTTAGCCAAAATAAAGTAAACAGGAGGATTTGATTTAACTTCCTTCTACACCTAAGAAAGTTAAATTGAGGCCCATGGATAGACAAGAAGTTGAGGAGAGCTCATCTAGCTCTGAATATTTAGAATAAGAGGAAGAACCTCCAACTCAACTTTTTCATAGGTAGATACAAGGCATAGACAACCACCTTAAAGGTATTCAATTGATAATTGGAAATGTATTTTTTCTTTGAATACTAAAATGGATGAGCCCAGATTGATAGAAGATGCATTAGGTATGAATGATGTAGAATCCTGGAAGATTGCTATGGATGAAGAAATGGTAGCTGTGAAAAAGAATGATACATGGGATCTTGTACCATTTCCTAAAAGAAAAAAACCCATTGGTTGCAAATGGGTGTTCAATAAAAAGATTGGTTTAGATGGAGGTATTGAGAAGTGAAAATAAAGGTTGGTTGCAAAAGGTTAGTCTCAAGTTGAGGGTGTTGATTATGGTGAGATATTTTCTCATATTACAAAAATGACATCCATTATATTTTTGCTTTCTATTGTTGTTGTTTATGATTTAGAGGTTGAGAAAATGGATGTGAAAATTTATTTCCTTCATGGTGACTTGGAGGAGGATATTTATATGACACAACCAAAGCACTATGTGGTGAAAAGTAAAAGAAATTGGTTTACAAATTGAAGAAATCTTTGTATGGCCTAAAATAGAGTCCTAAGATGTAGTAGCAAAAATTTGATACATATGTGTTGAGTTTTGGATTTGAGTGTTCTAAAGCAGATCATTGTGCTTATTATAAAACTAATGGTGATCGTTTCCTATTTATTGCACTATATGTTGAAGATATGTTACTCATTAGTAAAGGGAAAAGTATGATTTCAAAACTGTAATCTCAACTTGCTGCTAAATTCTAAATGAACGATCTTGGTGTAGCTAAACACATTATTGGGATGGAAATTAGAAGAGAGAGTTAAAATAAAGTTATGGATTGGCCAAAGTAAGTATGTCAATTAAATTTTATAGATGTTTGATATGTAAGATTGTAAACCTTTATGTGTTCTTATTTCAGCTAGAACAAAGTTATCTATTTTAGATTGTCCAACATCCCCATTAGAGATAGAACAGATGAACAGAGTGCCTTACTAGAGTGCAATTGGAAGTTTGATGTATGTTATGGTTTGTACTAGATGAGACATTGCCCAAGTAGTGGGAGTTCTTTCCAAATATATGTCTAATCTTGGTAGAGTTTGAATTGGGATGTAATTAAAAGAGTCTTTAAATATTTGCATGGTACCTTAAAGTATTCCTCGTGTTATCATAGTAATATGATTGAAGATGAGATTTCCCTTGATATTCATTGCTATGGATTTAGACTGGGTAGGTGATGTTGATAGAAGATGGTCCACTAGTGCTTATGTGTTTACTTTATTTGGCTGTACAATTAGTTGGATGAGTAAGTGGAAAGTTGTAGTTTCTTTGTCCACTAATGAAGTTGAGAATATGATAGCTACTTATGCTTGGACATAAGCCACTTGGATTAAGATACTATGTTCAAATATTGGAATAAAACAAGGTGCACTGACAATTTATTGTGATAGTTAGAGTGTGATATTTCTAACTAAGAACCTTAAATTTCATGCCAAGATCAAGCACATTGATGTATAGTATCATATTGTTAGAGACATGGTCAAAGATGGTAGGGTGAAGCTGGTTAAGGTAGAGACTTTGATGAATGTCATTGATTATATGTCTAATTCTATGAGTATAGAGAAGTTCATATGTTGTTTAGTCTCAATGGGCCTTTTATCCCCTAGCAATTAAGAGATGATGTTTATACACTCCCTGCCATTGCTTTTCCAAGGTGTTCAACAAGTTTGAGATTTGTTGGCAAAATGTGTCTCAACCTTGCAATTACATAAGTTATTGTTGATACATCAACATGGTGGGGTGGGGTGGTGCCCCCTCGTGAGGGGTTCAGGGGGATCATCCCTCCTGTGGGGGGTTTGAGGGCCATGTTGAAAAATGAGGTGTTTTCTTAGCTTAATACTCTGTAAAACTTTAAGATTGCTGATCTAAATAAGCTTTTCCTTTTGTTACAAATTCTTTGTGGGTGATTATCTTGATTAATCCATTTTACTATTGTAGAATGTGGACAGAATTTGATAGAAGAACTAGACAAGATAATAGAAAGATTACACAAGATGTATCGTGGAGAAACCCTTTTGGGAAAAAACTCCACCAAGAATTATTCTCTATTATTCAAAATTTGAAATACAATAGATCTAATTCTTGCTTGAGAATGATTCTTCTTTCCTTCACCAATCTTCTAAACAACTTGCAATAACAACTTTTCATCACTCTCTTCAACTTGCTTGAGATAAAAATAGACTTTAATCAACATTGTAAAATCCAAATGAGTTACAATAACAATGCTCAAGCCCTAACCCTAAAAGGTACGCCTATCTCTTGCAAGTAGAGTTGAAGAACAAAGTCAAATCATCTCCTTCATCCATTTGGGTGTCCCAAACTAAAGTCATAACTCAGCCTTTATTCTGTAAATATCTGAAGGCTTCATCCTCAAAGTTGGCGCCTAAAAGAGGGCCCCACTTAATTAAGCCTTCGAAAATATCTCAACATGCAAAGGAGCTAATTCCAAGAAGCCAACTTGGGCACCCAAAGTGGGTCCAAGATATTTCTTGTTAATTGAAACATTTCTCAACACCATTCATGCAAAATAATGTGCATGCATGATCCTCCATCTGTTAACTGAAATTAGTCCCTGTTATTTGTCATGCAACTCAAGTTATTAGCCATGCATTCCAAGTTAATTGATTTCAACTAGCATTCAACTAAAACTAACTGAAGATAATTGAACCATAACTGAACTGAACTGAATTGAACTGAATTGAACTGAACTGAACTGAACTGAACTTCACTGAACTTCACTGAACTGAACTTCAACTGAACTTCACTGCACTGAACTAAATTAAACGGAACTTCACTGAACTGAACCTCGTACACATCACCCCCTATTTTATAGGACCTCAAAATGCATAAATCAAAATTCCTATTTTGTAGGAACCTAGGATGCATTTATGAAGTGTAGTCAATTTACTAACCAGTTAACTAAACTCTGAGGTGAGTTGTCACCTACCATATGTGAGCCCATGTGCTCCTGTTTTATAGGATCTAATTCCAAGGCATCCACACATTCTTTTAACATTTATAGTTAATTACAAATGTCAATTAACATGATAATTTCATCAAATATTAATCTCTTCATAATCCTAGTGTTGTTGAACACATTCTAAGGACTTAGGATATATGGTGAAATAAATAATGTTTAGGATTTCATTTAAATGGCATCCTATTTCCAATAGGCCACACACCCTAGCAAGGGCTGGAGGGCAATACCCCCGAAAGGAAAATTTTATTTATATTCTATTATTGTAAATCTGGAGCGTTCATCATTAGGTTGATAACTGATATTTTGTTAGCTTGAATTGCCCTAGAAGGAAACCCTATTTTATGAGGGTTTTGTATTACAACTATGTATTGTGACATGTATTCTAAGAGTCTAATAGCAATCATGTTGCCTCTAGATCTCTAGTTGATGATACTCTTGTGAGAAGATTTCTTTGCAAGTATATTGTAATCTTTGTGATTTTTGAGTAATATATTGGGTGACATTTGGAGTATGGTGTTTTTCTCCCGAAAGGGTTTTCCCCATGTAAGTCACAATGTTGTGGTATGCATGATATTTATGTTTATTTTTGTTTTAAGTTTCTATAATTGTTAAAGATTTGTAAAGTTTTGCATTATCCTTCTCTCAATATTAGTGTAGGAATTTTTTCCACTACCTTAGCTTCTTTAGATCCCCCACTTTGATTACGACTTCAATTTTAGGGTGTGCGATTGATGATGGATCTATTTGAGATTTTACCTTTCAATCACTATTTTCATCCTTCCCTCTCTACCGATACTTCCCTTTCTCTCTCCCTCTCTTCTCTCTCACCTCTCTCTCCCCTCTCCAGATCTCTCTCACCCTCTCTCCCTCTCTACCTTTCCTTCCCTCCTTACCCTCTTCTATATCCCTACCTCCCTACCTCTCTCTTCTTCTCTCCCTCTATTATTGTTTCTCTCTCATCTCTCTCCATTCTCTCAATCACTACCTCTCCCTCCAACCCTTTCTCTCCCCATCTCTAAGTCTATCCCTCCTTCCCTATTTACATCTCTACCTCTCCCTCCTTATCTCATTACCCATCTCTCTCCCCCCTGTATCTCTCTCATATATATCTCCCCCCTTATGTCTCTCACCCCTCTCTCCTCAGGTTCTAGGTCTGTCACCTCTATATCTCTTCCCTCTCTAGTTATTTTCATACCTCTCCACCTCTCTCCCTCCCTCTTTCCCTCTTTGTGAACTTCTCTCTCTTATTTTCTTCTCTCTCCCCCTCACCTCTCTACCTCTCCCCTCTCTAGGTCTCTTAGTCACTCCTTGTCTACCTCTCCATCCCTCGTTAGCCCTCTCTTTCTCATCATTCTTCTTCTCTCTCTCCTCTTCTCTCTCCCTCCCCTATCTAGGTCATCACCTCTCCATCTCCTTCTCTAGGTTTATCACTCCCTCCATTTATACCTCTCCCTTCATCCCTCGTTACTCCTCTCTCTCTCTATTATTTTGTCTCTCCTCTTCTCCCTCTCTCCCCTTTGTAGGACATCCCCTACAATTTTTCCTCTCCCCTCCCTCCTTAAACCCTCATCTCACATCTCTCTCCCCTATAAGTCTCTCACCTCTCTTCCACTCTATCTCATCTGTCCCTAAGTCTCTCACTCCCTCCATCTCTTCTTACTCCTCTCTCTAATGGTGGATTCACATTGCAACTATGTGGATCATAGCATTTGCACTCTAAAGGATGTGAGAAATGTTCACAGTGATATGTGATGTTTTTATCAAAGAATGTTCCATGATGATCTCATGGGGCCAAACTTGTCTATTTAGTGTGCAAAACAACTGGCCTTGAGTGAATCTTAAATAAACTTGGACATAACATTTAACATTCTTTTGAAGGAAAATGAGATTCACACCTTTCAAGATCTTGCTCAATATCAAAAGAGGGCATATTGGTACTATTTGAATTATCAAAGGAGAAATAATTGCTCTTTCAGAAGCATAGTGGTTGTTGATATCTTGAGTGGGAGGTAGATTATTTTGACCTTCAGAATTTACTCTATCTATAGAATTGTATTCATTTCTAGTTTGTCTATTCTTGACAGATCCTCTCTTACATGTGGTACCTTCCTATAGCTGAATATGATTATAAAGTTGCCTATTTAAGTCCAAAATTTCATTAACACATTTCTTCCTCAAAGTTCCCTGGTTGCTTTCTTCAATAGACAAAAATCCTGGTGAACTTTTATCCTTCTTGTTAAGATTTGCATGCTTGGTAACAACCTTCACTTCATCCACCTTGTTCAAGGTTTGGTTTGGATGGTCACTTGAGCCTTTAAAGCTATCAAAAGGGACATTTCTTATATTGACCTTTTCATGTGATGCACTCGAATAGCTAGATCTTTTGACATTAATATCATAAGAGATTATTTTGTAGATGGGGTATATGACTTTATATTTTAGATGAAATTTAAAAAAATTCATGTGGAATTTACTGTGGTGAAACCTCATCACTTATAATTTGTTCAACAAAATCTCTGTTATCATGTACAAAATTTCTTGTTTCCTAATTTACCAAAGTCTGGTCTACAAGACCTTCCATTTCTACAAAGAAGATGAGAGTATTTTTTGTAACATAACTTGTATTGTTTTTCAAGTGTAGTGTCAAATAGCTATAGATCAATGAATTAACTCCATAAAAACCATTACCATTATGTATCAACTTCTTTGGAGTATTTATATTTTCACTTGTCTAATTATGATCCTGAAATTTTCTTTCACTATCATATAATTTATTGCTTATATGCTTCTACTACCTACCCTTACCCTAAGAAGAAGCACTTGGACTATTTTTTTCTCCCTACTTTTTTTATCATTTGTATTCTCTCCTACTGTCACTTGTTCACCTATATTTTCAAAATTATAACATGAATGACTCTTAATACCTTTGTAGGCACAAACTACATGTCGATCATCAAAAAGCCCACTCCCTTCATTTTTGATATCTATAGTCAATCAAGTATAATTACCAACAATTTCATTGTTAATAGAATTTAATCCACCCTTTCTAGTTTGTAGGGTACCACAATCTTCTGCTTCTAGCTAACCACTATGAAAAAGGATATGATTTTCAAGACTTCAAACTTTTTTGTCAATCCCTAAAAACTCATTATCCCTTCCATTAGTATTATAAGTGTTGTGAAAACTAACTCTAGTTGTAAGAATGTCAATCTACTCTTGCTCCAATTCATCTTTTGAGTTAAGATGTGGGTTAAATTTATCTCCCTTTCTTTCCTTTCTCACTGAATATAAGCGTGATTCTTGTCATTTGATAAGACATGCCTCAGTATGAGGAGCTTCATTAGTACTTTCAATACTTGTGCAAAGAGGAACTTGAATAGTAGTATTTAGAATTTGTTTTTTTCCTTTTTCCTTGTGAGGACTTAGGTATATTATTTTGTGAGCCCATAATCTCATAACTAGAAATATTATCTTGAAGAAATACCTCAAAATCAATGACAACATTATCTTTGGTGTTTCACCTACTAGCAAATAGTTCCTCCATCTTGAGATTGTGATGATACAGGTGCCATGTGAGGAGCACTAGTAGCTACCTCGTTTATTTCAAACAAGACTACCTCAGGCGAAAACCTTCACTAGAAATATCCCTATCCCCATCTATCTATCTCACTCCTCTCTCTCTCCCCATATATGTATAGGATAAAGGGTGTAGTAAATGCCTAAATGCATTGTTCATAAGGTTCATAAATGTTTTCGGCATGTTAGTAATTTTGAATGGTAGAACTATAAACTCATAATGCCCATTTCTAGTTTTGAAAGCAATCTTGAAGATGTCCTTGTCTTTAATTCTTAACTGGAGGTATCTAGATCATAGAACAATATTTGAAAACACAACAACTCCCCACATCTAATCAAAAAGGTCATCAATGTGTGGAAATGGATACTTGTTCTTTATCATAGCTTTATTAAGCATCCGACAATCTATGCATAATTGCAATGTACCATCCTTCTTTTTCACAAAGATTACTAGCTCTCCCCAGGGTGATACACTAGGTCTTATCAATCCCTTAGATAACAATTCATCTATTTGTGCCTTCAATTCCATTAACTTAGTTTTTGTCATTTTCTAAGACACTTTGGAAATAGGTTTCGATCCTGACACTATATCAATGGAAAAATTGAATACCCTTTTTGATGGTAGTCCAGGTATTTCTTCTAGGAACACATCTGAAAAATTTCGTAAGATAGAATATCTTTCCATATTCGTCTCTCCAATTTCCATCATTTCACCTTTAAGATTCCATCTCTTGGTAATCTAGTGACTCACAGTTGACAACACCATCCTAAAAAATATCTTCCTTATATTTCTCAAGTTTTTCCATTTTTACTACAAAGATCTTGCATCCTTTCTTCTTAGCCCTAAGCAATTGCATGGCAGATATTTGACACAACTTGAGTTCCTTAGGCATCCCTTGCAACATCACTTGGTTACCTATATCATCCAATCACTCTACTGTTTTGGCATGGCAGTCTACCTTGGCTCTATGCTTCCAAGGCCAGTTCATTCCTAGAATAACATCGTAGTATCCTAAGGGTGCTACATATAGGTTTACCTTTGTAGAAAAACAAGGTAGCTCAATCCTAGCTTCAAACAAATATTGTTCCATCATTGCTCTTGTCTACTTTGCATATTCTACAACCCATGACTTTTCCATATAACCAACTTTCCTAGATATTTTCTTTGCTACTCTAGGTGAAACAAAAAAATTGGTAGCTCCAATATTTATGTATGGAAGCAGGAAAACCAAATAAATTACCTAGAGTCTCCACTAGAGTAACTTGATACTCTGCTCGGCGATCATCCAAGGCAGTGTGAATCTTTTTTTGGAACACCGTTTGCTGGGAAGGAAGTGGGTTTCCATAAGTTCGTGACCTAAAAGACTTATTAGGACAATTTATAGCAAAGTGATATCCACCACATGTGAAGCATCCCGTTGTTGGTCCTTTCTTCCTTGCAGGTTCACTAGGTTTATTATCTTTACTTCCAACATTGCTAGCATTACCACCATTAAATTTATTCCTTTTGCATTCTCTCCTTGATTCCCTTCCATTATTTCGAGGTCCCTTTCCCCCTTCCTTCCAAAGTTATTGTACTCCTTCAAACTACCTTGGAGTTGGTTTAACTTGAGCTCCTGCAAACTTCTTACGGTTCCTATTCTCTTGGTGGATGGAGATAACTTTGAGCTTATGCTCTTTCTTAATAGACTTCTCATAAACTAAATCCATAATGGTTGGACCATGAACATCTACCTCACCTCCAATCTGACTATTAAGCCCCATAATGAATTTCCTTATGTGAAAATGTTCATCCTTCTTATACATTGGCACATACCATAACAGTTGGGTGAAATTTTCCCAATACTCATTTACCGACATCTCTCCTTACTTCAAAATTTGAAAATCAGCAAGTTTTTGGTTGTAAAAGAGTTGAGGTAGCCATATTTCCTTGAATATTTCATCAAAATCGTTCCATGTCAATTTCAAAGAACTAAGCCCAAGTTCCATTTTCTTGTTCATCCACTAGTTGGAGGCTTCTCCTGCTAATTGATGGGCTCCCAATATTTCTTTCGTGACTTCAGAATAGTTTCTAATCTCAAAATATTTCTCCATCTGTATCAACCATGCCTTAGCTTCTTCCTCGTTGGTATTGCCTTCAAATTTTGGTGGGTTTATTTTCCTCATGTCCCTAGAAATTTCAATAGCAAAATGTTTCCTACTAGTTCCTTTAGATTGAGAGTGAGATTTCTCATTCTCATGTTCATGGGTTTGTTCGTGATCGTGAGAATTATCTCCCTCATCTTCATTGATGGGGACTTATTCATTAATAAAAAATTCTTCTTCTACTCTATCTCTTTCCCTTACTTCCTTCTCAAGATTTCCAAACCTTGCATTGGTTTCGCAAATGATAGCCAAAATTTGATCCATTTTTTCAACACCCTTCGGACCTTGTCTGACTTGTTAACTCCCTCTAGGATTGGTCCTAGTTCTCACCATCCTTGGAAGAAAAGGGTTACACCTGAAGGTTCATATTTATTAGATTCAATCATGTTCTTAATATCTGATGGATAAAATTTAAATGAGCATTTATTCACACATAAAATAAATTTCACATAAGATTTGGGCACAAGCTTCTGATAAACACATGATTATTTTTAATCACAAGAATCTCAATATCCTTTTTTTACATAGAGTGACTATTCAAATAGTCAAGTGGAGAGTATCCCTCATATTCACTCTCAGAAACATAACTCAATGGGGTATATCCCTCATATTTTTTTTATCTCTCATTTGCTCGAATCTATCCCAAAATGGGTAGTACCCTTTGGATTTATTATCCAATACATAGTTGTGGGGGACATAACCATCCGATTCATTGCTTGAGGAAATTAAAATCACTTTCGACATAGGAAGGACTCTAGCATCTCTGAATATGAATGTTGGATTGACACTCCCTTTTGAGGGCATATCTCTAGAAAGTGGCAAGGAAGTAGACTTTGTTGGTCATACCGGAGGTAGATAGTTGAAGTTGGCCTCCTCCTTCATCCTTTTCTTAACTTCACTAATTTGAGATAGAGCATGACTGAAAGCTTCAGTATTGCTTAACTAGAAGTTGCATTATCATAGTTGGTATCCTCTATCATACAAATAATGGCCTCTTTTTCCTTCTTGGATTTTAGGTAGTGCTAATTCTCGATTACTAACTTTCTTGCAATTAACCTGAGATGCACCATCCTAGCACAAGAATTTCAAAACATTATTCTCATTTAATGTTGGATGGAAAGTATGGTGATCACATAGGTTCTAGAACTAAATCTAGTAGCTCTGATACCACGTGCATTATGCTAATTGTTCACACAAGTAAAATTTCCTAAGTTTTAACTTCCAATTAAATAAACTATGTTTCATAACCATTGCCATAAAAAAATTCTTTTCTAAAGGAGAACAAATGAGTACAAAAGAAACAACAAATTCTATTCATTGATTTCATTCCCAAAATAGTATTCCACATATTACAATATTTCCAAAGGTTGTATTCAAAATACATACAAATATAAATGGTCTAGGAATCTCCTTTCAAATCTTGGTCGACAACTAAGGAGGAGAAGCATCACTCAAGCACTTTTTTTCCAACCATGAAATCAAATGTGGTCCCCCACACATATATCATTTGATAGATGGTCCTACCCTTCGACAAAGAGATTGGCGGAGTAACCTCCTAACAACAACCACTTTGAACTTAGTGTTGTGCCCTACATAACTAGAACTCGTAGACACTACAACCTTGAACTAGAATGCATATAAGGAACACAATTCAAATTGAAAATGGAGCCAAAGGAAATCACACTTCTTTGGCCAATACTCATTATCTCGAGTGACAATCATCCTATTCACATACACTACTCTAGCTCAATTTGACTTTAGGCCATTATAAACTTATGCATAGGTAATTTCCTTCAATAGGTAGTTATTAACTTCAAAAATAACATATTTAATTTTTCAAAAACAAAATGGTATCTCTACCCATAAAGCATAAGCAAAATCATACATTACCCCCTTCAATGGATATTCTAATCCCAGGTATAACTTATGAGATTTCTAAGTCTACAAATTAACTTAGCATAAAATAACATTAACAACCTATTTCCACTTCGTCAATCCTAGTATGTAATACTAAAGACGAAATTCAATCTCATTAATATGGAGTAAGTACAAGCACTTATAAGAAAATCATATCAATAAGTCTTTTTTTTTCCTACAAGAAAAATAGATTATTACTTTATTTCATGCAACTTATTGTGATTTCCAATTTAAACACATAAGGCAATCAATCATTCACATAAAAAGGTAAAACATGAAGAGAATAGAATCTCATGTGCTTATTCTCATTGACCCACTAGATCTCAAGCTTGACCTCTTCTTAAAATCAACATAGCAAAAAACCCTCTCAATTTCTCTTGCTAATCTTCCTCACAATAACTCTCAGCAAAATAAGACTTCTCTCAAAAAATACAACAAAATGGAGCAGCATAGTGATGCAAAGAAGAAATGTATCCAAATGAGGTGAGAATTCCTCATATTTATACCCAAAAACCAGCATCCTTTGGCTATAAACAAGGCTTATACTATGACACTTCTTAGCCAAATACCATTGACTCAGCTCAATAAATAAAAGGTGGTAGATTTCTATCTCAATAGTCACTCACACAAGACAACAAATCGACCCAATTCTTGCCAACAACATTTTGAATGGTTCAAATAGCACATACTTCATTCAGGAAATTGAATTACGGGTTAAATATACTTCTAAATGAAACACGAGATTCATAACATACCGCCAACTATTTATCACATTTCCTATTCTCAAGCTGTTTGTTTAAAACAAAGGATTAAGTTAGACCTCTCTTGGTTGTGTATCATATAGTCAACTTGGTCAAAGACATGACAATCGACACCTTACAATGAATCAACCTCCTTTTAAACAGCACTATTAATGCTTTGGCACAACATGCCACATAATAAAGTGTGTTGCACTTTTATCATTGTGTTTAATAAACTTCATTCAACAAATTTAAACTTTGTATTTTCCATCACCTTTTATCATTAATGATAAATGCGGTTAATTAGCATTGCGCTGCTAAATATAGCGCTACATTCATATTAAATCGACCATGGCATTTATACTATAAATCAACCATTAGCATAAATCGACCATGAGCATAATATGCATACACACACACACATTAATGAATAGCATTTAACACTATATATATATATATATATATATATATATATATATATATATATAAAACTCTTTGACAAATAATTTTGTCTAAATATTCCACATGATATTTGAATGAGCTAGATCAAGTTAACATTTCATATATAATAACATATATATATATATACGTACGTATACATATATCGACATATTCATATAGACATTCTCATTTTATGCATATATCAACATGTGTATACATGTATATTCGATAATACAATCGAACACATGAAAATTTGCTATCTTATCGATAGATATATATACACGTGATGCATATACATATATATACATACATGTCTCATTGTCCTCTTGATATCACCATGCCCATGAGCAATCTGTCCATGAGCATGCGTAGGTACTCTAATTAAGTATTCTCATGTATGTGTTATCTCACGTGTATGGATTATCGTCGACATGCATATGTATACATATATATACATTCATGTATATTTATCTCATCAATCTAGTAATATGAAGAAGAACTCACATGCACCAATCACTTAAACACAATCCAAGAATGCTCATAACAGAAATCAAGATCCTTCCTAGTGCAAACACATCATGCTAAAGGATAACTTACCCATTTCGAAAACTATGACTTGACTCAACTATTCTATTAGTGAGTGTGTGTGTGTAAGCTCAATTAGGTTTCCTTATATGTTTCCCGACCAAGTTCTTCTCCTAAGTGATACTCCCCCTCACTTTCAGAGGATTGATTTTGAACCTACATCCAACTTAACACATTTTCATGGTAGTCAGTCGTTCATTAAAACAAGGATTTGCATTTTAATTTTCATAGTTAGAATATCAAATTCAATGATCTTCATTTTGTATATTCATTCCATCATATAACATTAAATGAAGTATTCATTCATTCAAAATTTCCAATGATTTAGACAATCAAAGTGCAACCATATAAATTTTCAATCAAAATTCCAATTACATTCACATATGCAATAATTTACTCTAACATAGTAATTGTAAATAGGTAAATGCACAATGGGGTGTAACAAAATTATTTGAAAATCACCACAAAAATCCACTCCAACTTGACCCAAGATTAATTTTTATGTTAACAAATGGTCATATGGCTTCAAGAACAAAGCAAAATATTTTTTATTAGCAACCTTCCTATTTTCTACAAGATCCTACCAAATAAATGTGTCATCGTCATTGTTATTTGATTAATCTAAAGCCTAAGAAGACTATTGATGAGAATGATCCAAACCCTTGGTTTCTAAGATTTATAGAAAAAATGTGAACAAAACCTTCTTGTAATTCCCTTAGCATATGTAGGATCACCTTATTTGATCGAGCCACTATAAATCATCTAGGAGAGAAACCTTTTGAAAGCTTCCTTATTTTTCCTAAGAGTTGAGGGACCTTCCAAGATATACATTTAAACTAATGAAATGCAGCAAAGCTAGAAGGAGGCTTCATGCACACCACATTCAAGAATAGTGGAGGTGAGTGAATAGGTAGCCCCTACATCAACTCGAAAGGAGACAAAGTAGATGAAAATATATGAAGTTGATGAAGAGAGGAAGCTAGAGACATTGAAGACTGAGGCATTGATGGAGCTCAAGAAGGGAATTGAAGGGATATCTTGAGAAGGCCATGTAATCAAAAGTAGAGGGGAATCCACCAACTAGGGATCTCCCTCCCATGAAGCATCATTGGATGTTGGCACATATTAAATGGTGATCAGGGTGTAAACTATTATGCTAGGTGAATGATGAGCTACAATAAGGTCTCTTTATGGGTAGTCTTCTACCATATACCTATGAGAAAAGAAAGCGCACAAAAATAAAGCTAAATTTTCATAGTCGAATAGTTGTTGACATTCCTCACTAGTAGACAAGTTTTTAGGTCCATATTAATTAGAAGGTGAGAATAAGTGGTCAAGTATAAAGTTTTCAAGCCTAAGTAAATGAGTTACTCCAAAGTGTTACTAATGATGACAAGAATTTTTAGTTGCCAAAAATAAAGTGGGAGATTGAGAACTTGAACCCGCACTGAGCTTAATGAAAAGGAAGCTACATGTAAATGAAAATATGGATAGAAGGCCTGCAAACTCAAAAGGTTCAAACCCTAGTAACACATGCCACTTTTCAATAGAGCCTACATATCTTCGTACGGTTCATTCATTGTTATAAAGAACCCTTATGCATAAGGATAAATAACCAAAATACTTGATCTAACAATGGTTGTCAATATTTTGAAGCACACGCATGCAAATTAGTAAGGTTGGACCAATTTTAAAAAAATGTATAAACCAAACCAACCTCACAATAGTTTACATTATCTTCCACAACCTCCATCCCCATAGATGAACTATTATATTAGTTAATGAAACAAATAGGAACATAATGATTAGAAGAAGAAACTTCAACTATAGGTTCAACGAGGTAGAAGGACCCTTAAGAACTCCAACATCATGACATAATTCTATAAAAGACTCCTTGAGGACCATAGTACATTGCAGAAAATAAAACATCCCACCCATTGATTCGTTTAAACCAAACATAAGCTTACGAGAAACACCCTTAGATGTAGAGAGATTTCATAGAAGAGGTTAGGAAATGTCTTGAAAGAATCCAACTTGAGTCTAAACTAGTAATTGTCCAAGGGGAAGGTAAGTAAAAAGGGCTAGTAGAAGCATGCCCTAGATCGTGTTAGTTCCCAAATTTGAAGGCCTCAAAATTTTAGAAAGAAAAATCCTCTAGGGCATGGCATGGCGTGAAAAAAATGTGGAGAAGTCGAATATGCAGTGAAAGGGATGCCCAATCTGTAGGGCATGGTGTCCCACCTCTAGTCATGCAAATCGTAGGTTAGACAACAATGAATGACACGTAGGTCAGGCCGACGAAACATTGGCAATGGAGCATCACACCTCTTATGCCTAGACTATTTATATAATAGTTATCTCCAATCCCACTTGCTACAATATTATATAGGGGAGAGGACCCAATACCTGAGCATGTTTCAATAGTTGTGATAGTAGTTGTTTATATAATGTCCAATATTTTTATCAATATTAGATCAACAGTTGTGACTTTAAAGTTGTTAGTGTTGATGATGACTACCTATAATTAAACAAAATGTATTCCTTTGATCTAAAAAACAACCAATCATGTGATTCCACATCAGTGCTCAATAAAACATGTTGTAAATGCACAAGTATTGGTCTCACTTTTTTTTTTGGGCCTTTTTGGACACCTTGACAAAAAGCATGCTGATGTGGCATCATATTTGATGATGTGGCCTTGAAACCTTAGTTATAAGCAGGGGACTTGCCAAGTAAACTGTTGTAAAAAATTGGGAGTGATTTTGAAATTTTCACGTAGGATAATTAGATACTTGGAAGTGATTTTGAAATTTCCATGTAGGATAATTAAAACGCAAAATTAGGGTGCACAACTATTAGATCCTCTCCCCTACTCATTCTAATGTGTTTGAAGTCAATTTTCAGAGTCTTGAAGCACAAAACTTGGATACATCTCAAAATACATTTGATCCTTCCCAGATTCTTCTCTCACCAATGTCAAAATGGCGTGAGAGAACAATTGTGTTAGATTTGGACAACACCCTTGTCAATGCAACCTTATTTCGTCCCCCAAAGTATGACTTCACCATTTCTGTTCGGCACAATGATGAGAAATCATTAACTTACTATGTGCAGCAGAGGTTTGGTATCAATCTTCTCTTCTTTTACTTAAAGATTTATTTATATCAGCCAGTAAGGAGTATGCAGATGCTATTTTAAAATGATTCAACATCGATGGAGGCGTTGATCACTGTCTTTATGGAGATTCTTGCAGTTCAGTCCTTGGGAGATGTGTGAAAGACCTTAGCAAGCTTGGCAGGGATATGAAGAAAGTTTTCATGGCAGATGATTGTCCTGATTGTTCTCAACTCCAGCCGAAAAATGGGTTTCTTGTGAAGCCATTTTGGGTTGCCCAGATGACAGGAAACTGATTAGAGTTATGGAAATGGCTGGAAAGGCAGCAAAATGTGAAGATGCAAGAGAAGCCCTAAAACGTTGCCCAGAGATTGAAACGTTTACAGCAGGGAAACAAGAAAGAGAAAGTGTTACACTAAGGGAACAAAAAAGTGAGGCTTCAAAAATAAGTGTTGATATGGCTCAACCTACAGATAGAGAAAGAGAGACTCCTGAAGTTGGTGCTCGTAGAAATCAACCTAAAGAAAAAGTGAAAACATTCTAAACTCAGTGAACTGGAAGGTTCCAACCTAAGAAACTAGCCCCTGAAACTTCCAAGAATAATAATGACATGGCTAAATCTAAAGAGAAAAAAGGAGAATATTGAAGGCTGCTGGTAAACGTGTTCAAAGCAGAGAACAACAGAGGTGGGTTCCTCATGCTGACCTTGATAAGATTCAAGGAAGGAAACCACAGAGAGGTCTTCCTACTGTTGGGACTGCTAAGGTTCATCCTAAAAAAGTAAATAAACAAACTCTAACATGGACCCCAACAAGGTAGAGCCAGAAAAACGAAATTCCAATAATGGTGTTGCTAAGGTTGAATCTTTACAAAAAGAAAGAAGTTCTAGCCTTAGTCTTGGTAAAGGTCGATGCAGAGAGCCACAAAAACGAGCTTCTAATGTTGGGGTTCAACATAAAGAACCTCGATGATGGACTTCTGATACTGTGGTTCAATGTAGACAACTAGAAAAGAAAACTCTTAGTGCTGGACTTGACAGGGTTCAACCTGGTGAACTAGAAAGGGGAACATCAGAGGTTGGTATCAATAGGATTCAACCTAGTGCTGTAGAAATGAAGACATCTAATGATCTTGTTGTATTTGATAATAATTTTCAGTCTATAGAACCAGAAAGGGATAATATGAATGTTTTTGAAGAGAATTCCCAACGTAGCCAGGATATGGATATGGATATGTCAGAAAAATTAGATTCGGAGACTTCCAAAACCAGCCTTCATGGGTTTAAACCAAGAAAGCAAGAAACCAAAGCCGATATAGTTGGCCTTGATGGTTGTGACTCTAATAAGTTTCAACTTAATGAGGAAGATAATTGCAAAGTTGGCAATGATATTTTTCAACCTATTGAAGACCAACTAGACTCTTCTAATGCTATACCCGATGTTAGCAATTATAGCATTCAATGTTGTGAGTCAAAAGTATCAGAGACTTCTAGGGATGGTTCTTACACCGTGTGCTCTAAAGACCTAGAAGGAGGGAATTACATCGATGGGCTTAACATGCTCAAAAATAATGAACTAGAACAGAGGACATCTAATGTTAGCAGTGATAGCTTCCATAATAGTGACTCAGAAGTAGCAAAAAGTTCTAATATTAGTATTGATAGGTTCCAGACTAGTGACTCAGAAGTTGCAGAAATTTCTACAGATAGCGCTTACAGGGCGAATTATAATGACCCAAATGAAGAGGGCTGCAAATTTGGCCTTGATATGGCTTATCCCAAACAACCAGAAAAAGAGACATCTCAATGTAGTCCTTATAAGGTTCAACCAAGAGAACAAAAAGCAGAGTGCCCTAAATCTTCTTTGCCCTTCAAAAAGGCAAAGAAAACCATTGTGTTAGATTTGGAGGGCACCTTAGTAAAGAGCAGCATCTCCTATTGCACTCTTCCAAGCTATGATTTTTTTGTTGGTTTCCATGACCTTCCAGTAAGCAAGTATGTTTTGAAAAGGCATGGGTTGCATCAGTTCTTGTCCAAGTTGGCCAAAAAATATGAGCTGGTTGTTTTTACTGAATCACCCAGAGAAACTACTGAACACATTCTCGACAGATCAGATACTGACCATCATATTACTTGGCGTTTTTAATGAGATTCATGCAAATCCATCAGTGGTAATTGTGTAGTGAAGGACCTCATGTTCTTGGTAAAGATTTGAGGAGTGTACTTATCATTGATGATAACCCATTGTGCTATAGTATGCAGCCTCGAAATGCAGTTGCTATAAAATCCTTTGAGGCTAAATTGGATGTCAGAGAATTGTACAAACTTTTACCTTTCTGTGATTCATTAGACATTTACAATGATGTAAGAACTGCCATCATGAAGAATCACAAGGTGGTTGATTTTATTTGTGGCAGTCGGGTAAATTGGTTGGAACAACTAAGCTACCGTGACCTCTTTAAAACATGTTTTGGACAGAGTTCAAGGCGAGAAAATGCAGAGGAAGGGTATGTAAGAAGCGACCGAGATTGTGGCATGTGAGGAAGGTGTTTTGGAGACCATGGGCGGAGTCTAATGCGACCTACAGGTGTATCACACCCTCATAACTACAAGTAGGAGTTGCAAGGTTTTGTTGATTTATGGAAGCTCATGTTCGGTTTTGCATATTCATTGGTGCTGCAATGGGTCATAAAATTAGAAATACTTTTAGCGGTTTAATTGCAATGGATTTAGCAAGGTGGAATTCACGTCTCGTGGACATGGGTGGAAAAGAAGAAGAGACACATGCTATGTTTATGAAGATTCCAATGGAGAGGTGGTAGAGCAAATATGTGTACCTACAAAAGAAATATATTCAATATTATTCCTAGAGCTAAGTACACTTCTTGACCATTGTTTTTGAAAGATAGAATTTGTTTATGAATTATTCACTTTTTAAGTTAAAAGGCATGGACATAATTGATTTAGGTCTATTTGTATGAAATATTGGATACTTTTCCATCTTTCATGTATGTTTTACATTTATTTATGATATTTTGTCAATAGTCCAAATGCTTTATTTAAGCGTAGATGTGGATCTTAAGAGATCTTAAACATTTTATGCTAGTCAAAATATATAGTATGTTATTTGGAGTCATATTGGGACTTCACATGATTGTGACATTGTGACTAAATCTTGAGTATGACTTTGGTATTAATTACACCTAAAGAAAGTTTACAATTATTGTTGCATGCCTCCTTATAATTAGATAGTGCACTATAGTTCACATGGTGTATTTATCTTGAAAACAATATTTTTTAAGGCTATGACAACGAAACATGATATGAAGTTTGTTTAATAAGTTTAAGTATAGGATTAGTGGATGAGTTTTAAACATGAGTTTATTATATTTGGTAATTATATCAAAAAACATGTTATGATATGATTAGTATCTATAATTACAAAAGTATCTAGTTAGAAGTGTAAATTGCAAATATTATCTAGTCCAAGAACCAAGCTTCTACAAGAATAATGGGTTACATCATAGGGTAAATGAAATCATGAGGTTAAAAATATTATTACTACTAATATTATGGAGTGCACATCTTTATATGAAGATATGATGAGCACAATGTTGTAAATTGTCTTGAGTATGACTTGAAAACATTGATCATGCTTAACACACATTTGTAATAATTGATGTATATGTATTTCGAGGTTCAAAGTGATATTATATCCAGCTTTTTTTATAGCATTATGCCATATATTATTATAATACTCAATATCATTGAGCCATACTATAGTGGGACCCCATTGGGACACTCATTTAGACTTTTGCATTATTGTGGCATCATATCGATATTGTGACTATTATTGTTTAAGGATGTACACTCTTTATTGATATTATATTCTTAGATTGATTTTGGATTGCATGGAAACTTGTGCCTAAGCATGTTTAGATCTTCATTCTTGGAGAGATATATCGTGGATAACAATATTCTTGGAAAAACCTAGCTAACCCTTATTCTCCCATGTAAGAGAATATTATTGTGTATAAAACCATGGTGTATTTGCAAAGAAGAACTAATATTAGTTTGCTAAGGTTGGAAAATTGTCTTTTGTGTAGGAATTATAGGTGTATGTTCCTTGAGAGTGAACTTGTAAGGAGAACTACATGTGACTGAACAATCTCATTTGGAAGTAGGTATTTAGGTGTCAATCCTTGGGCAAAGGATGCCCTTGTAACCTAAAGTTTGTAGATGGAGGGGTTAGGGGATAACTCCAAGGTTGGGTTTGTTCCTAAATATTTTTTCCTTTCCCTCTTCAATAGGCTTCAATTTGAGGCTAGAATTGATCTTAGATGGTTATGAATGAGTTAAGGAAACTTGATCACTTGTATCTAATAATGATGTAAAATCATGCTAGTAGGGTCTGATGATGTGAATAACGAGTGTGAAACCCAATCCTATACCTGCACAAACATGGCAAACAAGCACATTATTAGATTGAAATGTAAGTTAGAACAAGGATTCCCCATGAAATTCATCTACAATACTCAATATAGGAAATGAAATGAAGAACAAACAAAAAAACTAAGTTAAATCCTATTCAAGCAATGCAAACACTTAATCCCATGGGGGAATTGGTGCCAATTATGTGTAGAAATTGGCCCTTTCCCAACTCCTTTGTAAGCTTGATGATTTGATGGAGATTGATCCACTTTGTTGATGAAGAACAAGATGATTTCTTAATAAAACTTGCAATAGCCTAGCTATGGTGATGGCAAATGCCCAAGAAAATGGATGAAGTTGTTCTCAATGTGAAGATAATGACTTTGCTCTCAAATTGTGGATGATGAATGTGAGGAAGAGTATCTTATTTATAGATTTCAAATTTGGAAGAATGAGTGAGATTTGAGCAATGTGGGATCATTCAACATCCAATGGCCAAGTGCCACTTGTCAAGATGTGAATGGGTGAAGGTTGTGCACATTTTGGTGATTGTGCACAATAAATGATATTAGTTGAAATTTCAAATTTGTGAGATGACATGTAAGAGGGAAAAAAGAATGAAATAAATACCACTTGGCTCAATGAACAAGGACATGTAAGAGGAATGCATGTCTTGTTGGAAGGACAAATCCACTTGGAGGGATTTTCAAGTTTGGAAGAATATTCCCCTCTTTATTCCATGTTGAGCGAAAATAGGCATTTTAATAAATCAAAATAAATGATTTATTGTGTAAGTTGCATTCTCTAGAGAAATTTGGAGATTAGGATTAAATTAATCAAAAGTTTAATTAATTTAATGAGGGATTTAGGAGATATGACAATTTTGACTTAAATTTATGAATTGATTTAAATTAGAAATTGAGAGGAAAGGTTTAATTAAATAAATGATTTGATTTATTTAACCAATGGGGATAGTGTTAGATTAAATTAAATAAGGTTTAATTTATTCAATTTAATAAGAGAACTTTAGAGATTTAATTAAGCAAAGATTTATGATTAATTGAATTAAATTGATTAATTTAATCAATCAAGGAGGAATGACTTAATTAGATAAATAATAATTTATTTAATTAAGAGATGAAAAGTGATGACAAGTTGAGATGGTGATTTAGGATGAAATGATGTTAGTAAATTCAGGATCAAGTGTGTCGGTCAATTTTTCATATCTACATTTTGCCCCTCTTTGAAGCAATGCACTTGTTGGATTGGTTCAAAGAATAAACTATTGTGATCAAAGTTCAAAAATTTCTTGATTTTTCAGATCCTCCACTATTGCCCCAACAAGAAGGATTATGCTGGTTTATTGCCCCCCTTGAGAGATCGAACAAAAATACTAATTTTCCGATCAAAATCACGATAAAATGTGAGAGGAGTGGTTCTATTTATCAGAGGATGAAAGATAATTCTTTGATGTAGACAATTCTGATGATGTATAGATAGTCATTGACCATGGGTAGCCTCGTGTATATTTTGATACAACTCACCAATTTTGGATAGAAATGTTAGTAAAGATAGAAGAAAGGAGATCCAACAAGCCTATATTATTAATGATGATGATGATGATGATGATTTTCTTACCAGGAGTTGGGATTTTAAAAGGGCCAATTACTTTATGTTTGATAATACACATAGGTACGATGTATCAAGGTATAAAGAACCGGGATGGTGTTGTACCTAGTGTGATGGACTTTGACTCGACAAACAAATATGAGTATTCTTGTTCACACTTGACATACGAAAACCTTGCTAGGATGCACCTAACAAAGCAAGTATTCACCAAGTTATTTTACAAGAATATCCAACAAGCACAACAAATAAAAGATAATGATCATTTCCCTATTCCTTTCTCTCTAAATCTTTTTGTTTAGACATCATCGAGAGGTCCTTGAAATGAGCGCAATAAGATAAATCTGAAGCATAGATAAAGTAAACAAGCAAGTTAATGTTCTTCATACCGAGCTAGCCAAGACTAAACTATGGTGATGCCTGATGTTGATGTCCATCGTAGGAAGGTCGCATTCCTAAGACATGTTGTGACCAGGTGATAATGAGATTTTGATTGAATGATAAGCTATTGATACCCTGAGTTGATCAACTTGCTAACTTACTGACCTAGACTTAAGACTTTGATGATTAGGTGTTCACTTTTGAACCTGCTAGACTTGCTTTTGATTGCCTCACCAAAGGATGATGGCGATGATTGATTTATTATGAGTGAAGATTATTGCGGGTGAAAGCGAGATGAGATAGATGCACCATTTTGGGTTTTTTTAATATTTGGATGTTTTTGGTGTTTTCAAAATGTTTTGAGGCTATTTTTGGGATTTTCAAATTTTTCAAATTTTTTTGGTATTTTTGAGATTTTATGAATGTTTTTGGATTTTGTGTCTCGGGGGCCAATCAAAGATTAGCCTTGCCTACATTTAAGCTCAAAGATGATGTAGTTCAGATGATGACAGACTTGATTACAAGATGAGATAGATAGGAAAATGAATTGCCATTTTATTGCAATGAACGCTTAAAGGACTGACCTAAAATGTCTTGGGGGATGATCAAAGATCAACGGGTGATCTCACAATAGTGGTTTACAATTTTTGGCCAAACTGGACACTGAAATTATTATTTTTAACTAAATCTTCACATTCGGGCACCTATAGCGGCTAAACAGTGAGGAATTTGAAGGTGATGCAAACTAGAGTCTCATCACATTTTGTTTGTAGATTCTAAAAAAGAAATTTTCAAAATTTTTGGAATAATATTGCACTTCTTTTTTCATCTCCTACGAAAACTGGTTTTTTTCAGAAAATAACATTTTTAAAAAGTGACGCTCACCGTATACAACATAAATTTTTTTGTATGAAGGATAAAATTCTAATTTTTTAAAATTTAGATTTGTAACTATGATATCTAGAAATTTCATTTGGACTCATATTTTTTTATTGAATATTTTTTCCTTAATAGAGTTTCAAAGTCAAACCAATTGCAATTTAGACATAAGCAGATTGTATACAACATAACTTTTTCTGTATGTATTGAAATTCAATTTTTTTTTTTTTAATGGATTAAAAACATCAATACCCAACACAAAAATATTTTTAAAAAAAATATTTTGATAATTTTATATTTTTCCACATGTGCAAAACAAAGAGCTTGACTTTCAGTGAAAAACCTATGATTAATAAACTAGAAAAACACATACATAATAAAACCATAACATATTAAAATTATATTCGTGGGATAGCTCATTTTGAGGAATACCATAATAATTTCAGATAATTTTTAAATGAATTCATTTGATCCCCCAAAAGGTAAATCAAAAGTGAATTTTTATCAGCATTTTGATAGGTGTAAAGGAGACTCATTTATAGGTATGGTTTAAAACTAGCAAGGTTCTATCCAAGGGGGTTTGATCTAAGGTGGTTTGATCAAACCCTCTTCAATTGGAATACTTAAAATGGAACTTTTAAAGGCTTAAATCATTATATTTTCTAAAAATATGTGATTTCAGCAAAAATCAGTTCCTCTCGGAAATTGTAAACCAGCTTTGTGGGATCACCCCTGACCTTGCCTACGTTTAAGCTCAGAGACGATGTAGTTCGGTTGACGACTCTATTTTTTATTTGTCATACTTTGGACATGTTTTGGATTTTGATATGATTTGGATGTTTTTGGATTTTCACATGATTTGACGAGTTGGGTATGGATGGTGATGATACCAATGCTCTGTTTTGGGATTTTGTTGGAAACCAAGTTAAGGTTGATTGATCGGATCAATGGATTGATGATGATAACATTGTTGAGGATACACAACAATGCAAGGCTAGTGTTAAACAACACGAGGATTTCAAGATTGATGAGGATAACATTGTTGAGGATACACAACAATGCAAGGATAGTGTTAAGCAACACAAGGATTGGGAAGGATATCTCGAGATGATGATGAATTGATTGGATTTGATTGATCAGGATTTGGAAGTTTGGCTTGGAACAAAAATTGTTTGAATGATTTGATGTGACACTGAAGTACACATTAGATGCAACTAATATTGATTGTTCGGATTTAAGTTCGATGAAAGATAAAGCTTGATAAGGAACATTTTCTCGTCAAAATAGGTCATGGGCTAGTGATTTGGATTGCTTGACCAATTTGATTTTATGTTTGCAAATGTTCAGATCACCATAGAAGTTGGAGGATATAGATCAAGATTTATTCCCGAAGCAAGATGTAAACATCTCCCCCAGTGTCTAGCAATGTTTGAAAGGCCATGGGTGGATGATGGGATAGGTGTATGGATGGATAGATATAGTAAGCATGCAAAGGATGCCAATGATTATCTTGCGACAAGATAAGGTGTTCGAACAGAGGATGCTCATTTGGATAGTGCTTCATGGATCGAATAGCGTTGGGTAGGATAGGATCAATGAAAATGACACATGTCAAGATGTCTACCATAAGCAAGTGTAGAGTGTGCACCAAACTTTGTCAAGATCAAGATAATTTGGAAGATGGATGTAGATATATGAAAATGGATTGGATAAATGGTTCATGGATGAGTGGATTTATTATGGATAAGATGGATGGAATGTTGGTTTTATTATGGATGGGATAAGATGCTTCCTCCCTGAACTGGTGCACATAGGTGCTCGATTCTACACATGATGCCTGTTTGCTAGATTTTCATCATGGTACCTGTCCACAGTGCCACCGAAGTGGTTTTCACTAGAGGAGGATTTTTCTCTTTACTGTTTTCAATCCTTTTTTTGATTTTTTTTATATATATATTTGGATTTTGTTGAAATATTTTAAGCTCATGTTGAACCACCTGGTGGTGTCGATGTAGATGCTTCTATCATAATGTACCATTGATATCCTACTTGAAGAAGTTGCTTTGCTAAGATACATGCACTTGAATGCAACTTTTGAGAATTTTGATTTGCTTTGTTGATACCAGAGTTAACTATGTCTTTGTGCGCACATTGTGATAGAGTGCCTTCTGAATCCTTATGATGAAGGGTTGTTTCTAATACATGGTCAATGTGAGAATTAGATATCATGCATGGAGGTGTGGATGGTGTTGTGTTTTTAGGAATAGGAGATGGATTGGTTGATAGCTTGGAACCTTTGACTCTCCAAACTTGGGAAGATGAAAAATGATGGGTGGATAGAAAAGTGTGCATGGAATTAGGACCAACTACTTGATATGCTTTGTACATCACTTGAGAAGCCTACTTTTTCCTTTATGGAAATCTTTGATGGATACTTTTCCCTTTTTTTATTTTGCACCATAGTTTCTTTGACTAATGGAGTTTGATAGGGATAATCTTTCTTTGTACTTTTTGGTATCCACTTGTATTTGATTTGTCCATTATGCTTGACTAATTCATTTATTTTGATAATGTTCTTTGTACTTTTCTTCAAATATTTCTTTTGATGTTGGTCCCAATTCATGGATGGGGTGATGGGTGGATGAAGATTCATGATGTGGTTGGTTGTAGTATTGGTATTGGTTTCATCATAAGGATCCTTCGTGCCCCCTATGTTGACATTTGCTTGAGACAAAGTTTCCCCTAGTATGGTGGTAGTAGCATCTTTGTTCTTTGATTCTCCCTATTTTGAGATGTCTTGTTCAGAATGCATTCTCTAATAAATGACCACTACAGATGTCATTATTTCAATTTGTTGCTCTACTGACTCTAGAATATCATGTTCTATTTGACCTATTCCCTTGAGTGGATAATACTAGATATCTTCATACATGATGTCCTCAGTCTAAATTTGGGATATATTTGATCCTGATGTTGACAATTGAGTTTGACTGGAGGAATCAATATCCTACTCTTTTTGTGTAATAATGTTAGGAGTAAAGGAATCTTGTTTTGAATGAAGACCATCTACGTGTCCATCCAAAGAAAGAATCTCATGGGTAGATGGAGGAGTATGTGCTATGTGGATAGGATTATCATTTATAGATATGAGAGTTTCCATTACATCATTGTAGTAGATGGAGATGCAAATTCTTGATCTCGAATGATTTCAGAATTGCTTTTGGCATGCTTTGGATCAAGTTCTTGACATGGGCCAATTTCAAAGAATGGATTGCTTATAAAGGGTTCTTGGATATCTTCATTAGGCATAGGAAGTTTCTCAAATGTCATGAGGTCAAAGGATGTCCATATGTTTTGGAAAGGATCATTTCTAGACCTTGGTGAAAGATGTTGATCATGCTTTGAAATAAATTCTTGAGATATGTCCTCTAACTCATTAGGTGATTGTAGAGACATTTTCAACATGATCATCGGTTGAAGGATCTTGATCATCATTTTCAACGATTCTAGTGGGAATCTGTTGCAAGCTTTGTTGAGCGAGTAATGCTTGCGTTTGCTGCTAAGCCAACAATGCTTGTTTTTAGTCATGTTGTTGCTATGCCAATAATGCTTGTTGTTGGTCATGTTGTTGTTGTACTTGATAATCTTGCAAGGTTCATTGATATTCTTCTTGTTGAGCTACTTGCAATTGTACTTTTTATTGTGCTTGTGCTTGCGCTTGAGCATACACTTGTTGGATTGTTTGTGCAATTTGAGCAGCTTGTGCGGCTTATGCGGTTTGTGCAGCTTGGGTGGCTTGAGCTGCTTGCGTAGCTTGGGAAGCTTGATGTTGTTGTAGTAAAGATTGGGCTTGGACAAGCTATTGTGCCTGTTGTTCTTGCTGAGTAGCTAGTTGTGCAGCTTGTTGGTTTTGGAGCGGCTTTTGCTGGGTGGCTTGTCAAGCTACTTGTAATGTGATGCTGAATGAATTTTCCATGTTGTTTTTTGGTGGTGGTGGCGGTGGATTGGGAATAATGTTGACTATTGTGATGAGTGGAATGGTCATGTTGATGATTAGGGTTTGAGTTGTGGATGGTGTGATTTGTGGGATACTTTGAGTGACGCTTTGAAGTAGAAGCATGGATGAGGTTAAGGGAATGATCCTAAGAGGTCTCTCCACAATAGTGCTTACTTCAAAGTTGGAAGGGAGTTTATCTCCTTCTTTTTCCAACTCAAGCATGTATGGGGAGGGATATAAGTTCATCATAGCATTGAAAATTTGATGATTTTTGGGATTTCACATCATCTCTAGGATTTCATCTTGTGTCATCCCATTGTCAGTGATGTCCTCTACTTGACCCTACTCTTGAGGGGTTTGTGATGGTAGAGGGAAATTTCTTGGAGGATTGCTTAGTCCAACAAGATTTATTTTAGGAGCAATTTGACTTAGATCACTTGAAGTTGATGTTTCCTTGGTGATTTCCATATTCTTCTTGTGTTGAGATCTTGGTTGCACCATAAAATAGAGATCAATTGATCTAATCTTTAGGCACAAAAAGAGAACTAAGATAGATTAAGGATCAAAGATGGATGATATGGATGATGAAAAATCTTGAAGAACTTTGAGGGAGATGCTAAACTTTAGGGCTTATTTTGATTTGATTTTGATTTAGGATAATTTGACTAAGTGTGTTAAGTCAAACAAAGTGATTTTGGATAATGGACTTGTAAACCCTAGGAAGTTGTGCTATCCTAGAGTAAAATCATACACAAGAGGATAATATGGCTAGGTGTATTAAGCCAAACAAGATAATGAACTCTTAGACCCCAAGATGTTGGATTTCACCAAGGGGTAAATTCGTTCACAAGGATTGATAATTTGACTAAGTGTGTTAAGTCAAATAAGATGATTTTGATTTTGCCTAGAAGTTTAGCATAGATGATGTTTTCAAAGTTTCCAAGATTTTGTTGGTGAGATGATTTTTGATTTTTTGATGGTTGAGAGATGGGTGAAAGTGATTATTTTGATGCTAGACTTGACTTAGATAAAAATCCTTCTTACAAGACCTCAATTTTGAAGAACATGCCATACTTCCTATGTGAGAATTTCAAACCAAAAGACCAATGTTTGCATGGAAAACTATATATGACCAAAAGATGACAAGAAATGTGTGGGGTTCAATTGATTTAACTTTTCTTAATGAGTTATTTTTACCACAAACACTCTCTTGATTAGCTTTTCAAACTTAATTTCTAATGTCCTAACTTCTTATCATCCAATAAAGTCCATTATGTGGGAATCAAGGAAATCAAGGCAAAAGTTTCCTATTTGTTGACCTTAGTATGGGAAAATTATGATGTAAATCCAAATTTTTAGAAACCTCTAAGGATAAAATCCCTAGGGAAAACAACAACACTTGGATTTTTTCAAAAGGTATTTTCCCCTCCTAAAGGGTTTGAAATTTGGATGATTTGTGAATGTTTGTTTTCAAAAAAATTCAATGAAAGCAATGTGTTTTTGATTCAAAGAACATGTACAATCCTAGGATGAAGAGACAATATTTGTTGGGATCCCACTTGGATAAATCTAGCTATGCATATTCAGTGCGGATGATTAGATGCTTGAACACACAGGTTCCCCCTTACAATGCAATCGCTTCTCAGGTCAGCCAAGCATCAATACCCATGAATCTCCCATGGCATACTTTTCATCTCTACAACAAAATTGCATGTATATGTGGGGTGGCTTCAAAGGACATGACCTTTTTCACCAACAAATAGTTTATAAGGATTTTGGCCTTTCTAAACAAGGGTTTTAATGTGGGCATTTCATTTTTCGGGGACTATCCATGCAACAAGAGACCATTGCTGCCCTTCTCGTCAGAATAATCCTCATGATTCTTAAACTTTCCTCGAGAATCCACACTTATATAATGGTTGGAAGTCGCTTGGATTTAGTGTGTTCCCGGTTGGGTCATTCCCTAGGGAAATTACTTTTTCCCACTAGGCAGGCCCTCTAAGATAAACAAAAGTGAGCAAGCATATCCCGTAGTTCGATCAACCTTCATTGAAAAACAAAGGAAGAACAGTGGAACACTCACAATATGCCACACTCACACTCGCAAGATTGGTTCAATTTTTTAATCCCAAATGAAATGTGAAGGCAATCAATTACACAACTTACGATCACCAAAAGGACCTTTGATTCTCAATATCACTATAAAGCATGAGAGAAGTGCATACGTCCTTTTGAAGATATTACTTTGGGTAAGTGATTACAAGACAAAGATGCACACGTTCATTTTAAGTCCTCAAAGCAATGATTTGATTCTTTCTAGAGCACCAAAATGAAATATGGAATTTATCTTGTTCAATTATTAATCCTCACACCAAATCTAGCAAGTTTATCCTAAATTTATTTCTAAGCCCTTTGTTGCAAAATTTGAAAAAAATTGTAGTGTTCTTTTTAGAGCCCAAAATAAATTTAGTGTGTCCTAAAAGCATGAAGGTAATAAAATCCTTAGAAAGGGATTATAAGTTCTCCCAAATTGTTTAAAAACACTTAATAGAATAAGACCATTATTCCATAAAGAACCCTTGGCCTTAGTTTTCCTTCCTTCACCTTTGATCAAGAAACTTCCCTTTTTGGTAGTTTTCAACAATTGTCATATTCTGCCATTTTTGGTAATTTCGCATGCATAACTTTGAGTCTTATTTTTTCCCAAAAACCTCTTAAAACTAAGAAAGGATGAATTTACAACTAACATCCTAAATTCAATTAATGGGTTTCGAGTTATTAATAAAAATGGCTTTTAAAAAACTAGAAAAAAAAACCACTAAATTCCCATTTTGAGAGCTAAGATGAAAGTTTCAAGCCCCAAAAAAGTGCCAAAATGGCCAACAACCAACTCAAGGTCAATTGGGAATCCACATGCCACCTCATAATGAAATTTCTCGTAAAATTTCAGCCAAAACTCACATTTGAGTCAAAAGTTATGACCTCGGGAAGTTCCTACATCACAAAAAATAAAAATAATCCAAAATCTGCCTTTTACCCAACTCTAGTGGCACAATTCACAGGTGTGGCATAGTTTGAGAAGGCCAGTGGTGCAATATAGCACCACTAATGACTGAGAGCGGTGCTTTGTAGAAAAACAATGACCGCGATTGTGGCATTGTTTGGCAAGTGACGCAGTTTTGAAATTTGGAAAACCCGCGGTTGAGTTTGAAATTTGAAATTTTCAAGCGGAAAGACTCCATCGACGAACTTTAGAATTTAGGAGAGGTGCAATATAGCACCGCTGGACTAGTAGCAGTGCAATTTGGCACCACTGGACTGGTAGCGATGCAGTTTGGCACCACTGGACTGGTAGCGGTGCAGTTTCCTATGAGTTGCAAAAAGAACACAAAAAGCATAATTGTTTTTAAAAAATGTGATGAAATCCTTTAGATTTTCGCTCCTTCTAGTGCCAAAATGTGAACCCCAATCTTATACCTACACAAACATGGCAAACAAGCACATAATTAGATTGAAATGCAAGTTAGAACAAGGATTCCCCATGAAATTCATCTACAATACTCAATATAGGAAATAAAATGAAGAACAAACTAAGTTAAATCCTATTCAAGAAATGCAAACACTTAATCCCATGAGGGAATTGGTGCCAATTATGTGTACAAATTGGCCCTTTCCCAACTCCTTTGTAAGCTTGATGATTTGATGAAGATTGATCCACTTTGTTGATGAAGAACAAGATGATTTCTTAATAAAACCTGCAATAACCTAGCTATGGTGATGGAAAATGCCCAAGAAAATGGATGAAGTTGTTCTCAATGTGAAGATAATTACTTTGCTCTCAAATTGTGGATGATGAATGAGAGGAAGAGTCTCTTATTTATAGATTTCAAATTTGGAAGAATGAGTGTGATTTGAGCAATGTGGGATCATTCAACATCCAATGGCCAAGTGCCACTTGTCAAGATGTGAATGGGTGAAGGTTGTGCATATTTTGGTGATTGTGCACAATAAATGATATTAGGTGGAATTTCAAATTTGTGAGATGACATGTAAAAAGGAAAAAAAAGTGAAATAAATGCCACAGTTTGGCTCAATGCACAAGGACATGTAAGAGGAATGAATGTCTTGTTGGAAGGACAAATCCACTTGGAGGGATTTTCAAATTTGGAAGAATATTCCCCTCTTTATTCCATGTTGAGAGAAAATAGGCATTTTAATAAATTAAAATAAATGATTTATTGTGCAAGTTGCATTCTCTAGAGGAATTTGGAGATTAGGATTAAATTAATCAAAAGGTTAATTAATTTAATGAGGGATTTAGGAGATGTGGCAATTTTGACTTAAATTTATGAAATGATTTAAATAAGAAATTGAGAGGAAAGGTTTAATTAAATAAATGATTTGATTTATTTAACCAAAGGGGATAGTGTTAGATTAAGTTAAATAAGGTTTAATTTATTCAATTTAACAAGATAACTTTAGAGATTTAATTAAATAAAGTGAATTATTTAATTAAACAAAGATTTAGGATTAATTAAATTAAATTGATTAATATCAATCAAGGAGGAATGACTTAATAAGATAAATAATGATTTATTTAATTAAGAGATGAAAAGTGATGACAAGTTGAGACGGTGATTCGGGATGAAACGATGTTAGTAAAATCAGGATTAGGTGTGTCGGTCAATTTTCCATGTCTACAATGAGTATTCTTATTTTCTATAAATGGTCCACTTGTTTTATCTATGTATTTGGTTTTGGGTTGAGCTTGGGATGACATTCGTAGAGATTGGGTATTCCATTTGTAGACAAAAACCCTAACTATTATTGAGTAATGTTGGATATTTTTCCCTTGTATCTTTCTAATAAAGAACATGTTTATGAATAATGTGATCTAGTTAATAATTTGAATAAAATGAGGGGGTTTGGTTACTTTATAAGTTAGTATTTATAATGTTTATGTGTTGAGTTGATGTCATCTCATGCGGGTGCAAGATGATTCTTCTATGTTGTAGAATTCAACTCCAAACCTATAGGACTTTATGTATAGGCTCTTGAATCACTTAATTTTGGTTTACATATCTAGGTCCACTTGAACAGTACTTGTGAACCTGTATGATTTGTAGTTTATGTGTACATGGCTATAAGACCCCAACATATAAGAAGTGAGTATGATATTGGAGCAATTAGCAGGTTGTCATTAGATCATGCCAATGAGGGATGTATAGAGCTACTATTTTTTCTTATGTATGAGCTAACATTCACCTATATCATCAAGGTGAAGAATTGCTATAGAATATTCAAGGTGATACTAGAATGGTTGACCTCATTATTACCCTATGATGTAGGTAATGAAAACTTGATCTAATAATTGTATCAGTGGGATTAGTTGGTAGTCACATATAGCACAAAGGTGATTGATGATAGATCTGCCACTCATGTTGTGAAGGGGTTAGTTCATTATATTGCCAAGATCACTTAGTGGTATATGTTGAATGCAATACTTTTTTGGGTGGACAAACTCATCATTAGTGGCCTAGAGTGATAGATGTTGGAATCCACTAGTCCTCAATGGCTTAATGGATAGTGGGAATATTGTTAATGACCTAATGTGATGTGTTTTTTACACTTACTCTTTATCTAATGATGATCACAAGTAGTATGAGATACTTGCCCATTATTACAATTGGTTAGAAGACTGGAGAAAAGGATGGAACTCATGTTATAGTATGGGGTGTACCAACATTATTTTTCTAGTTGGGATATACTAAAAGAGTAGGTGTTAGTCATTCATTATGGATGTGTCAATCACTCACTATGTATATTTTAGTCACTTACTATGTACCTATGTAAATGGCCTTGAGTATTGTGTGTATTGTTATAGTAATTCCCTTGCCAATGCTGACATTAACTAGTATGGAATACTTGATTTTTATTATAGATGGTGGTGAATTTGGGAAAAGGATGGAACCTAAGGTGTAGTATGGGATGCATACATATTCCTTGTATAGATGGGATCTACTTATGGGCTTATGTGTTAGTGAACGAGGTAGTGACATGATGTATGCAATAGGTTGTATCCATTTCCACTTTGCTAGTTGATATTTATGTAAGTTTTACATATGATGTATGTATGGGGTAAGTGCAAGAAGTTGAGTCCACAAAACATGGAATTTTTTTCCTTAAACAAAATTGACATTGTAAAAATGAGATCCCATTTTTTAATAAATGGGATCCTGCTTTTAAAAAATGGGATATCGTTTAGCTTCAGGATCTCGAGCCTAAATGCTAAACAGGATCCTGATTTTTGAAAATTATGATCCCATTTATCAAAGGATCCCAAACCAATGAATGGGAAACAAGATCCTGATCTTTACAAAACAAGATCTCGTTTTCAAATTGTATTTATTTTTTTAAAAATGAAACTCAGTCATTAGTAGCTCAGGATCCCAATTTAGCAGAAAGAGTGACAACGACTGACAACGACCTCTGACATCCAAGTACGCCTCCACCTATTTTATCTATGTTTTATTAGTGTTTTTTCAAAATTTATAAGAGAAATGTAGGTTTTAGCATTATTTTTTTTAGTTTATTTAGCATTTCATGTAATTTATTTAGTTGTAATAGGAGAATTGATAATTTGTAGAGGTAGAAGAAAAAATGAAATGAAACCCTGTAGAAATGAAAAAATAATCCTTGAATCATATCTGAAGAAAAAAATTTAGCTTTCAAAACCTAAATTGTTCAATCAAACAAAAAAATTGCATTTGAAAACCCTAATTTGAAATTGAAAGAAAACAAAAAAAATTGCATTGAAAACCCTAGTTTTTTCTTGAAACCCTAAATTCAATTCAAACAATTTTTTTTGCTAATTTACCCTAAATTGAAATCAAACAATTTTTTTTGCATTCAAATGAAAACCTTGATTTCAAGCTCAAGAATATTTGATAATGGAAAAAATTGATTTGCATTTCTTAAATGTTTTAAATTGAATGTATTTGCATTGTAAAAATTAGGGTTAGGTTGATAATGACAATGAAATAGGATTTGATAAATATTATACCTTTAAATGTGTATTCATCAAGAGACACAATCAATTAAACGTTACATGAACATAGATATAATTATAATAGAAAACAATATATGTTAAACTTTACTTGTGTAGTTAGTGGATCGTTACAATTGATAAATTTTCAATGTTTGCAAATTTAATTAGCAAATTCCTAAATCCTTGTACAATCCATTTCCAATTGTCACTTAATTACTCAAATATGTGCATTCATTTCTATTTTATGTTTTTATCTCTTAGTCATGTGTTGTCTCTTGTCTTTCAACAATCTTAACTCCCATTCTAGTCAATTAGTTGTTAATTAGGCTTCTAGTTTAGTCTAAAATTTCAATTTCAACTAACCTAGACACTAAAAGAATCTAAATATTTTTCTTTTCTTTCTTTTAGGTTCTTTCAATTCTAAACAATACAAAATAAAATAATATATTCAACATTAACTAATTTTATTATACATTTTATATCATAAAATTCATTTAAGTGGGAAATATTCAACTTTATCATAGTATATATTAAACTTCACATATATATATACAATCAATATTAATGAAAACATACATTAAATAAAATAATATTATATTCAATTAAAAAAAAATCAAGTTAAAGTATACATCAAGCTCATTCTTAATAATACATAATTATGTGTTTCTATTATGAAAATAGTCAGTCTATTCATAAAATCAAAAATATTCATAAACTAGTCAATCTATTACACTAAACTGTAAACCAATGTCTTAAGGGATCCTAATATGACATTTCTTAAGGGGATCAAAGAATTTATCAAAATTTGGTGAATTTGTCCAAGGCAACAAAATTTAACAATATAATAAGATCGTGCAAGATTATAATATGAATGAGATTTCATGAGAGGTTGGCCAGTCAAAAGAAGAGGTATCTCAATCAACTATTTCACAAGAAAATGTTGTTCACTAACATGCAAGTCCATTATTCCAAGGGCTACCCAAACTTCACCCTAAGTTCCCTAAACCCTAAACCCTGAACTCTAAAATCTAAACCCTAAACCCTAAAGCATTCATTTTGTCCTCAGACCTTAAAATGAAATTTGGTTGCCTTGGGAAACTCCACCAAATTTTATTCCCTTAAGTCATGTCATTTTTTCCTAGGACATTACTACATAGATCCCCTTAAGCAATCCTATTACCCTAAACCCTAAAGCATTCATTTTGTCCTAGGACCTTAAAATTAAATTTGGTTCCCTTGGGAAACTCCAACAAATTTTATTCTCTTAAGGCATGTCATTTTTTCCTAGGACCTTACTACATAGATCCCCTTAAGCAATCATATTACCCTAAACCCCAAACTCTAAACTCTAAATCCTAAACCCTAAAGCCATCATTTCTTCATAGGCCCTTAATGAAATTTGGTTGCCTTGGGAAACTTCACCAAACTTTATTCACTTAAGCCATGTCATTTTGTCCTAGGACCTTACTATGTATAGATCCCCTTAAGCCATCCTATCACCCTAAACCTTAAACCAATTTCTTAAGGGGATTAAAAAAGTTCTCAAAATTTGGTGAAGTTGCCCAAGGCAACCAAATTTAACAATAATAAGTCAAAACAAGATCTATCTCAACCATAGATCCCCTTAAGCCATCTTATTACCCTAAACCTTAAACTCTAAACTTTAAACCATCATTTTGACCTAGGAACTTAATGAAATTTTGTTTCCTTGGGAAACTTCACCAAATTTTATTCAAAGAAGTTCTCAAAATTTGGTGAAATTTCCAAAGGCAACCAAATTTAACAATAATAAGTCAAAACAAGATCTATCTCAACCATATGTCCCCTTAAGCCATCCTATTACCCTAAACCATAAACTGATGTCTTAAGGGGTCCTACTATGACATTTTTTAAGGGGATCAAAGAACTTCTCTAAATTTGGTGAAGTTTCCCAAGGTAACCAAATTTAACAATAACAAGTCAAAATAAGAGCTATCTCAACCATAGATCCCCTTAAGCCATCCTATTACCCTAAACCTTAAACTCTAAACTCTAAACCATCATTTTGACCTAGGAACTTAATGAAATTTGGTTGCCTTTGGAAACTTCACCAAATTTTATTAACTTAAGCCATGTCATTTTTTCCTAGGACCTTACTATATAGATCCCCTTAAGCCATCCTATTACCCTAAACCCTAAATCCTAAACTCTAAATTGTAAACCCTAACACATTCATAATTTATCCTATATTAATAGTTAATTGTTTTTTCATTCAAGTAACATGCCTTAGACATAAAACACATTTTATAATTTGTATGAACAATTAGGCCATTTATATTCCATGGTTTTTAAAGTTATTTCCTAAACATGTATCTTACATTGTGAAATTAAAAATCTAATCCAGGTTCACTTATATCTTAGAGATCACATGGATCAATTCAATAATATTTGTAATCCACCTCCACCTCCACCCACTCCACCTAATAACCCCCGACCTCCACCACCTGAAACGGATGGTGCTCACTTGCAAGAACGAATCAATGCCAATGATAGAACCATTTAGGATCAAATCAACATTATTCAAAATGAAGAATTTATTGCACCACCTTTGAGGATGTTTTCATCTAGGATACAAAATGTTGATGTTGTTAAGTCTATGGATGGGATCTATGATGAGCATCGATGATGGTTAGAGGAGAGGAGAACTTCCAATTCTGAAAAGGAAAACACAAAGAAATGAAGAGATGCAGTAGAGAGCCGCAACACTTTATAAATTAAGACAGTGATCTTATAGTTTTGAATTTATGAATTTGGTTGGATGGATATTTTTAGTGACGAATTTATGATTTTGGTTGGATGGATATTTTTAGTGACATGAATTTATAAATTTGGTTGAATTTATGAACTTATAATGCGGAATAATAATAGTATATATTTTATGACTATCTACTAGATCATGTGATTTCTCCTATTGGAAAAATGCCATATATATATGCGTTAGAAATAAATGAGAATTTTGTGAATGTTTCAAGTTTATTTTTTAGTATGTACATGTATTAAAATTACATATTTCTAGATCTTAAATTTTGAAATTTGTATATACACATAGTTTCTAGTTGAATGATGTATGCATGCATTATGCATCATATATGACATTTTAAATGTATGCACATGTTAAATTTTGAAATTTGTATGCACTTTCTCAAGTTCAATCAATGTATGTATGTGTATGTGTTTGTATGCACATCCTATTTAAACAAATTTGCATGTACATTTCAAATTTAACTATTTCTTATGTTTTTGTAAGTTTGTACATGCTAATTTTGTATAATTTAATGCAGGTTAAAACACTTCTATAGATATCATGGATAAATTTAACATTGATGATATCCTTAATCCAACACTTGAGCAGCCTCTAGCTCCACCCCCTCCACCTCCCCCTCCACCCTCTCCACCTCATATCCCACCTCCACCACCCGCTAGATCAGATGAGGCTCGCTTGCGAGCATTTATAGATGAATAAGTGGCATCCATTCCAAACCAAATCAATGCTATGCAAAATCAGGCATTGATTCCACTACATGTGAGATGTTTTGCATCTATAATGCAAAATTTTGTCAATGCCATCAGGGCTATTGATTCTGACTTAGATAGGCATCGACGAGATAAAGAGGAGAGGAGACAATTTAATGCAGATGGTCTCTCATATAAAAAAAAATTTAGACCAGAAAATTACAAAAGCATAGCTAGCCCCTTATTTTATTGACCCTAATAATCAATAGCCCATTCCTCTCAATAAACATAGAATATCCATGAGGTGGTGTATACATCCACAGATGAGTGCACATTTTTGGGATCGATGGTATATGTTATTTCATAGCCCACCATATGCTAATATGGAGATCTCATTATATTTTTTGAGGAAACTATATGTAGAGTTTGTTATGGGGAAAAAGCCCAATTATTTTGATTTTAAATCATTTCAAGGTGTTGGTGGTGGCATTCCATAATAGAGGTTGGGGGCAAGGGTTGATCCCCAATGCCCCATGCATGTGCAACCCCTTGTTTCTCCTCTTGGACCTACCATTCCCACACTTCTGCATCAATGAGTGGTGGTATCGACATTAGGATCCCTTATTACACTTGTAGGAGACCTTGATTAGCATGCTTCTATGGTAGCAGGTAGGGAGCATAGAGGCCACGATGATGGAGGAGTGTTTTATGGAGTTGGTCCTAGTACCAGTCCATGAGTGTCAATACCACATGTATGTACTAGTTGGGCCATCAGTTATGCTATGGACCCGATCAGGCCACACCTAATTTAGGTGGACATGGAGATTCTAGTGGATCATCTGGTCACCTCAGTTCATTTATAGAATTTCTTATTGCATACCATCACCTTGAGGATAGTGCAACATAGGTATAAATATGCATCTACATGTTGAACTTACAAGAATATTAATGAAAGTATATATCAAAAAAAATTTCAATACATTTTAACAATCAAATTGTTTGGTTACAGATGACACTAATAATGGGGCAATAATTTGCACCATGAGTACATATGTTGAGACCATTCCTAGTCGAAAACCCTTATGGGGTACATTTTGATTTCAATTTTTTAAATTATATATGAAATAATTTTTAACTTGAGTTTTAAATTTATAATGAACAATCATGAACATATGTTTTAAATATTTATGTTGGTTTAGGGGAGTCAATCGACTTCCATGTCAATTACACTTGAGTGGTTGTCGAGTGCTCCTCCATTGTTGAGTGTCACAGATCAAGGGCAGGTACATTTATATAGTAAATTATTTCACAAGTACATTACTACAGTTACAATTATGAATTTTGAATTCACTATATATCAAATGTGTATGTACAAGTTTGTAAATATTATAAAAATTAAATGTCTATATGTATGTCTAGGTTGATACGACAATGAGAATGGGCATCGAACAAACATAAGATGTTGTTGCTACTTGTGATGCCTCTAAATTTTAGGTTATTTAAAAAAAATTCTACACAAAATGTGCAAACTTGAATATATATCTATTTTAACCTAATTCAAGTATACATGCTTTAAATTTGATCTTGTAGGATTTTGTTAGTGCGACGTTCTGCCATGACTCAATCATAGTTACACCTCTAGGAGGACATACAGAGTAGGCTCCAGATATCATGGTAATTTAATTTTTTTATTATATTTAAAGTCAATTACAAATTATATAAGTTGTGAATAACTTTAATTAACTTTTAAATTGAATATATATATATGAGCTCATAAATGTTAAATTATTTTTCTTTTATAGAATGTGACACATCTTGTAGTTGAGAATGTACAAACAGGTCCTAGAGTAGAAGGTACACAACCTCAGATTACGATACAATTTAAATATGATAAATTATAAATTAAATTGAATTGAATGATTTTTAATTATAGACTTACATCTAATTTCAACTTTCTTTGTCTTGTATATGTAGATTGATTTAGAGAATTTAGAGGTTGGTCCAAGTGCACTAGAGCATCCAAATCTAGATATGATGGTAATTTAATTTTATGATGAACTATAAATTAAATTTTCATTAAATAATTTTTTATCATCTTACATCTGATTTCATCTTTCTCTTGTACAGTGTGTTTCAAGTCATCCACATAGTCCACATGGTGTGAAGAGGTCTCTTGATTATAGTGACGATACATGACCTAAACATGATTTTATGGGTTATATTTGATTATTTCATGGACTACATATTTGGTTTCTCATGTACTCTATTGGACTTTATTTCATGGGTCGAGTACTTTGTTGGACTTTATTTCATGGGTTGCACTCTAATGGACTTTATTTCATGCACTTAATATATTGTAAATGATGGACTTTATTATTGTTGAATGTTAATTTAAACATGTATATTTATGCATTTATGTTCATAGTCAAGACTTGAAAATGGGTGAAGATGAAAACATTTTTTATTTCATGCAAAAAGAAAATGAACTAGTGATGGGTATTAGATGTGCTGGTGGAATCTTGGATGAACAAGAGATTGTAGCTAAAGTGCTCAGATCATTGCCTACTTCTTACAAATCGAAAGCTCATGCTATTGAAGAGCTCAGGATAGTAAAAAATGTGACAAGAGATATGTTGATTGGTAAGCTTGCTTCCTTTGAGTTGAGTGAATTTAGTGACTCTATCCGTAAGACAAAATTTTCATTTAAAGCTACTATATCTGGAAGAAACAAATACATATATGATCTGGGAGAAAGTTATAGAGAGACATTCAAGTATGAAGATGAGATGAAACTGATTGAAGATGAAGAAAGAGAGGTAGAAGAGCTAGAAGCACTAAATGCGAAAAGAGAAGCTAGAGGTCAAGGTAAGTACAAAGGAAAGTTTCCTATTAAATATTTCTCTTGCAATAAGATAGGTCATTTTGCATCAAGATGTCCTAAAAGAGTTCCAAGGTCCAAACTAGACAAGCCTAGATTTCAAAATAAATTTTATTATGTTGAAGGTGTTACTGATGAAGAATCTAATCAAGAAAATGGAAATGAGGATGGATGGGTATTCATTGCACTCAAGGAAAATGGTTCGATGGCCACTGAATCTGCTAGTAATAAGAATTTTGAGAAAGCTCTTGCAAGTAGAATTAAAGAAAAGGATGAGTGGGTGATTGAAAATGGATGGTCACATCATATGACTGGTGAAAAAAACAAGTTTGTAAGCTTGGAGAAGTACAATGGTGGTGTTGTAAGATTTATAGATAACAATGTTGGTGTGATTTGTGTCAGAGGCACTATTTCTCTTGGTGGTAAACATAATACTGATGATATCCTTTGTGTAGAAGGCTTGAAGCATAATCTATTGAGTGTTGGATAGATGGTCAACAAAGGATACAATATTCAGTTCAAAGATGGAAAGTGTGAGATACTGGGAAGTTTTGGAAATGTAATTGCTTCAAGTACAAAGACGAGAGGTAATATTTTTCACCTAAGTGCTTCTAGTGAAAGATATTTAATTTCTCAAGTTGATGAAAGTTGGTTATGGCATAGGAGGTTGTGTCATGTGAATTTTGATAACATTGTCAAGATAATCTCCACTCAAGTAGTAAGAGATCTTCCTAAGCTAGTGAAGCCTACTAACACCATATGCAAGTAATGAAAGATGGGAAAGCATACTAGAGTTTATTTTGAAAGAAAAAATAATTCTAATGGAGTACTGGAGTTGGTGCACACTAATCTATATGGTCCCTCCAGAATCAGAAGTCTACAAAGAGAAAGGTACTTTATGTTGCTTATTGATGATTACTCTAGGATGATATGTGTTGCTTTCTTGAGAGAAAAACATGAAGCATTAGAGAAGTTTCAAAGTTTCAAAGCTATGGCCGAGAATGAGAAAGGTATGAAGATCAAATGCTTAAGGTCAAACAGAGGTGGCGAGTTCACTTCTTGAGAGTTCAATTCTTTATGTGAAAAGCATGGAATCAAAAGACAGTTATCTACTCCTAAGACTCCTCAATAGAACAAATTTGTAGAGAGAAAAAAATAGATCAATTCTAGATGCTGCTAGAACTATGATTTTGGAAGGTAATGTACCTCATATCTATTGGAGATAAGCTGTAAGCACTATTGTGTATACTCTTAATTGAGTAAATGTCAATGGTAATTCTGGTAAGACTTGTTTTGAGTTTTGGTTTGGTTATAAGCCTATTGTTAAATATTTCAAAATCTTTGGAAGTAGATGTTACATCAAGAGAGATGAAGATATAGGCAAGTTTGATGCTAGGAGTGATGAAGGAATCTTTCTAGGTTATTCTACTAAAAGCAAGGCCTACCGGTGCTATAATAGAAGAATGAGGAAAATGGTTGAAAGTGCAAATGTCAGAGTTGATGAAGACACTGCTAGATCATCCAGATAATGTGGATATGATTCAAATGACCAAATTGATAGTACTGATAAAAGAAAAAATGCTCAGACACGGAATCAAGTCCAAATTGTTTTGGTGAATCAAGAGAATCAAGAAGGAGAGGCTAGTGGAAGTGTAGAAGAGAGAATAGCAGAAATAGAAGTTTAAGAGAATCCTAAAGTTTTGAGGTATGCAAAGCTAAATCATTCTGAAGATCAGATTATAGGAGATAACAAAAAAGGTGTGCAGACTAGAAGAAGAATTGTTTGATTTCCAAGACAAAGTTGAACAATGTCAATGAAGCACATAAATATGAACATTGGATGGAAGCAATGAAGGAAGAAATGATGCAAATAGAGAAAAATGATACATGGATTCTTGTACCCAGACCTCAGGACAAAAATGTGATTGAACCTAAATGATTCTTTCAGAATAAGCTGAATGAACAAGGTGAAGTGGTTAGGAATAAAGCAAGACTTGTATGTAAAGGGTATTCAGAGATGGAAGGTATTAATTTTGAAGAAACATTTTCCCCTATTGCTAGAATTGAAGCTGTAATTTTTTTTTGCTTATGTTTCTTTTAAGAAGTACAAAGTCTATCAAATGGATGTAAAGTTAATATTTCTAAATGGTAAGCTAGAAGAAGTATATGCTGAGCAACTAGATGGATTTCAACTAACTGATAAGGGAGATATGGTTTTCCGATTGAAGAAAGCATTGAAAGCATTGTATGGACTCAAGAAAGCCTCTAGAGCCTAGTATGCCAGACTGGATGAATACTTGTTGAAGCTTGGATTTAATAAATGTATTGCTAATAGTAATCTATATTTTAAGATGGATCATGATAAAGAATTGATTATTAAAGTCTTTGTTGATGACATCATTTTTGGAGGTGATGACGATTTGTGTATAAAGTTTGTTGATGAAACGAAGGGTCAATTTGAAATGTCCATGATCAGAGAGATGAAGTTATTTTTGGGATTACAAATCACTTAGTTAGATAATGGAATTTTTATATCTCAATCCAAATATGTAAGAGAGCTACTGAAATTTTTTGGCATGGAAAACTCAAACCTTGTTGGTACACCCATGGTAACTGGATGCAAGTTAACACATAATGATGATTCTCCTAAGGAAAATTAGACAAGATACAGGTCAATGATCAATGGATTGCTTTATTTGACTCAGACCAAACCTAACATCATGAATTTTGTATGTATGGTTGCTACATATCAAGCTGATCTAAAAGAATCCCATGTGACTGCTGTAAAGAGAATTTTTCAAATACTTGAAAGGGACAATTGATTTTGGCCTTTGGTATCCTGAAGATGATGATCTTACTTTGAGCACTTTTACTGATGTAGATTGGGCAGGTGATGTGAATGATAGGAAAAGGACTAATGGTGGTGCCTTCTTCTTGGGGAAGAAGTTGGTGTCTTGGTTAAGTAAAAAGAAAAATTCTATTTCCTTATCTACTACTGAGGAAAAATATATTGTTGCTGCAAACAATTGTACTCAAGTAATATGGATGAAGTAGATGCTGAGAGATATTAGAATTTAGTATGATGAGCTTTTTGCTATATATTATGATAATTCAAGTGCAATAAACATTTCTAAGAATCTGGTGATTGTGAAAATTCTATTGCAGCTACTGATTATTAATCTCCTATCTATAAAGATTATTTGACTGCCAAAACTTAATTCACAACAAATCCTGAAGAATAATACAACTACAACTTCACAAATAAAACTCATAGGAATATAAAAGAAAACATGCAAAATAATAAACACAATATTTTTGGACAAATTGTCCCTGGAAAAACCCCAGAGGGAAAACTAGTACTGCAGATGAGGAATTATATTAATCTTCAGCAAATCAAGAGATACAAAAAAACCGCTTGCCTCTTATTGACAAAGCTGTGACAATATTCTTCACCGAAAATTATTCCCTCAATTTCTCCTAGTTAAATTCCACTACTGCTGCCTCCAACACTATCACTGCAAGACTATTTTCTATCACTGCAAATATATTTTCTATTACTGCAAATATATTTTCTATCACTGCAAACCTTTCTCAAGTGTGTATCTGTATATTCTCCAATGCTCATTGACTCCCTTTTAAACTATTCTCATTGGAAAACCAATGGCCATGATTTAATCTCAATCAATGGCTAAGATTAATTAGACTCTAACAAACCCTAACTAACTGGTTTCTAGAAGTCTCTAGACGAAACAATTATTTAATTAAATAATTAAATATCTGGACCTAACTAACTTCTATCTAGAAGTCTCAAGAATTAAATAATAATTCTTGGAATTGGAGAAAACAACTATCCGAACTAAAATAAATTAACAGTGATGTATTCAAAGACAAATAATATTGATGAGAAAAAATAATGACTCATCTTTTAGCCATATAAAAATGTATATTTTACCTAATTAAGAAGTTATCAAGACTGAGCATGATGATGAAAGTAAGATATTTTTAGTTAAAGCAGTCAAATATTTCATCATATCTTTCAAATTATGATCTGGGTTATCGAGAGTTTTGGTCTAAAATTCAAAAAAAATATGGTGACAAAACTCATTAAATTTCATGAAAACCCAGTTCGTGGTTTGAGAGAAAAATTCACCAGAATCCATTGCTCTGGAATTTGTGGTGAGTTGCTCCGAAACTTGTGGGACATCACTTGAAGTTGTTCTAGAATTTGTGGGTTGCTCCAAAATTTTCCAGAATTTGTAAAACTAGGAGTTGTGAGCATTAAAATAGATTGGGGTGACTTGGACAGAAGTTGAGAGCATCTAGGAGACAATTCCAAGAATTAAGGCAAGTTGTTGGGTTGTGCAAACAAATGGAGAATATCTAGAAGACAATTTTTGGGTAGTTTGAACCATTTTGCAAGCATCGAGAAGTTGTTTTATGAGATTTAATGATACACAAGGGGAAGACATGAATTTTTCCACAGTCAAATGCCTTTTTGGAGCTTGTTTAGGGGCTGCAAAATAATTATATTTGTTTTGGACAACCAAAAAAGATAGAATCAACAAGATGAATAAAAACTTATCTTTTTCCCTTAACACATGTTCCTATTTTCTAGCAAGTGGTCACATAGTCATAAAACTTATCTTTTAAATTAGTTGAAGACAAGAATTCTATAACTTCATTGTAATCAAAAAATCAAAGGGGGAAAATTTTATAAAACAATATAGTTCAGTATTTTAGCAGCAATCTCTTTGCTTGTAGTTTCATTTCTTAGTAGTCATTTCGTTTCTAGCTCTTTACATTTATAGTATTCCCTTTTACAAGTTTTCTTAGGATAGATTTGATTCAAGCATTTCATTTACAGGCTCTTAGATTAGATTTGATTTTAGCAGTTTCTTTTATGCATTACCTTCCAATTTTGTTTGTAGAAAAAAAAACGTCATTCAAATGATTTCTTCTCCCTATTGCATATTACCATGGACATTGCCTTGGATTGAAATTTATAGTTAAATGATGAGGATTGCAGTGACACTCATCACATATATCTATCAAATATCACTTTTTGAGAGACAAAGTGAGTGAAAAAAAAATCAGACTAGAGTATGTGTCTACTAAGGAATAGATTGCAGGCATCTTTACTAAGCCTTTTCCTAAATATACTTTTGAGTATCTCAGAGAGAAGTTAGAGGTGATTACCCCTCCTAATCAGAACTAAGATGCATAATTTTTGCATTAGTTCATGCATTCATAGTCATATCTTCATCCAGATTGATGTTGTGGTGGCTGCTACTCAGAGAGAGTAGTTAGATGATTTAGATATGTGATTCAAAGCATGTGTACCTTTGTCATTGATGTCAAAGGGGGAGAAGAGTAATGTGAAAAACTATGGAAGAGCTAAAAGTAAGGGGGAGAAGAACAATATGAGAAGATCAATGTGTAAAGGGGAGATTGTTGGAAGAAGAGTTCGTTGCATTGATGGTGTATTTTTCACATCATGTGTTTCCATCAATGCCAAAGGGGGAGATAGATGGATATTGTGGTCAAGTTGCTGATATGTGGTTGTCATTGATGTCAACACTATTAGCATTGGTGTCTTGAAGGTTGTATATGTCGAGGATATTGAGAAAATTATAATAAATATGTTGAAGGTTGTTTGTGAAGCTATGAATTTCAGTGTGTTGGAAAGTTCAATATGTTGGTATTCATAAGTTGCAGATTAAAGGGTTTTTTGTTGAGCCTATCTAGTTTATCTACCAGAAGTTTTAGAGGTGTGCATCAAGATTTGAGCAAGTTGTGAGTTTTTGTGTTCCTACAGTTATTTTGTTACTGTAGCTGGAGTTTTTGGAGGAAGAGAACATGACTCTGGTAATTTGAGTTGTTGTGTATGCTCTTGATATTTTCATTGATGTTTCTAGATCATGCTCTATCTTTGTTACATGTCCGCATTGATCGGTGTGTTCGTGATCAGAGATTTTTCCTTTGCATGTTCAAGTTTTTATATTTTTGGTTGACATGGTGATTATAGTGTGTTGTGGATCCTAGTGGATTAATTTTTAGATGTTTGGTGCATTCAATTATTTTTTTTTAGGTCTTCATTATGTTGTGACCAACTTCGGTTGGTGCGCATTGAGATTTGTTCACGAATTGGGCTGACAGTTTGTATTCATTTATCATTTTATTTTAGGCCGACAAAGTTGTTGATGTAATTCCATGTAGCAGATATATAAGAGTGATTGTCTTCTTCATTTGAGATGTATGTGTGTGTAATGCGAAATATGCAAGTGATGTGTGTGAATAAATATTAGATCATTCAATTGTAAAGAAGAGTGTGAAGAAGATTAAGCAAAGTATGAAGAAGTGTTTATGTTCTTAACCAGAACTGTAATCAGGATTTTGAAGAAGCTAATTTCTCATTTCAAATCCTTCAGATGGTTTTAATTTGAATATTTATGTACAAAAGTGTGTCTTCTTTGAGCAGTGAGCTCTAGGCAGTATTCCTAAATTCATGTGCATTCTCATTATTCATCTCTATATTTTTAACAGTGTATAATATTGTGGATTGACATCCACTGTGGTTTTTCCCCTAACAGGTTTTCCACATATAAAATCTTATAGTTCTTTGTGTTTCTGATGTGGTGATTGTTTATGCTTAATGTTCTTTCATTAGATCTGAGAATAAGTTGAGTAAGGTTTAATAAGTTTGAATATTCTGTGACAACTAATTCACCCCCCTCTTAGTTTTCTATCCTTGTTTTTCCAACAGTGGGGTCTCAGCTTGTTCACTTGGGGGTTCAGGACCCCCGGTTCCCTTTTTGTGGGCAAACTAAGTCTTGTAAGCATCTCTTCTATTTTTTCACCTGAGCTCAACAGTTTTGGACTTGGATTCATGACTTCTTTTAGTCTTTTAGATTGGAACCCTTCTCTTGCTACATGGTTTTGTTCGGTGATTCACCTAGGCTTCTGACCAAGTATACCCAACTTTGGCACACTTTCAGGGTGGAAATCCTCTTAAGTATCTAGAAAAATAGAAATGCCTGCATATTTTCTCACACTCAAATGGATAAAAATGTTTCTTTGTATTCTAAAACTATTATCTTCTCTAATGTGTTGGTGCAAATTCAAGTTTGACCAAATAAAATTGCGCTTGAGGTGGCTCACCTTCAGGTGCTTCTGGGCCATTGGGGAAATGCCTCGTGTACTATGGCTCAGGTGCCTTCCTCACTCTCCTCTTCTCACGACCGGTCACCCTATCGGGGTTGGAAAAGGAGTGGCTCTACTCAACCCCACTCTCAACCTCCTCCTTGACATGGCTTCCACCCTCCTCGATGCTCTCACTCTCCTCCCCATAGACTAGCCAGGGGTGACCCTCTGGAGGTGTTACGGGGAGTAGCGGTGGTATTTTTGGGTGGCCCTCTAATTCCACTCCTGCCAGCAGCTCTATTTGGCTTGGCAATGGCTTTGGTTGGCCTAACTTTGATAAAAAATTTCTACGTATGGTGTTTGTAATATCACCCCAATGCAAGGAAGATAAAGAAAAATAAAAGGAAGATGATGATGGATGGTGGCCTCCTGACGTCACTCCTAACCACGTTGATGTATGGGGAAAAAATATGGATGAAAAAGGCCCTTTTGGCTTTTTTGGCATTGCTTTGGCCGTTTGATGGCCTTTTTGATGTTTTTATGATTATGGACTTTTTGGCTAGGCCCAAGTGACTCTATTTTTTTTATTTTCTAGGCAATTCCCATGCGACTCTTGAGGTGTGCCTTTTTACCACCCATTTTTTTTTAACAAATATGTATTTTATATTTATATATTAATATAGACATATACCTATTCATCGAAAAAAAATACAATAGTATAGGACATTAATGTGAAATTAAATATAAATAGGAAATTAAAGTTGAAATTAATAGGATATTTTAATATTTTTACTTTACAAATTTAGTGATCCATACATGATATACATGATATGTACATTCAATAATTAGCGATAATTAGTCAATGAACTTATTCAATTCACATCCTAATGGGATGTCTTAAGGGGCCCTGATAGAATGTCTTAAGGGGTCCTAATAGGATGTCTTAAGGGGTTGTAATACATAGGTTAGATCTAATAAAATAAGAAAAAAAATCATAATATACAAACAAAAGCAATCCATTTATATACCACAAAGGATGAAATTTTAAGAAATAAACAATACCATACAAGATTAGAGAAAAAAAGCATTAATAAATTATATAAACTAAACATAATTTATAGGTTGTCTTAAGGGGTCCTAATATGACGTCTTAGGGGGATCAAAGAAGACTATAATATAGGACAATCAATGTTGTCTACATGATGTAGAATTTCCTTAAAAACTAAAAGATATACTAGTCCATCAACCATTTCATTGGATTTTAATCAAGCATGTTAATTTTCATCGACATCTAGTTCAAGAATAAGTCCATAGAGATAGGGTAGTAGATATTTCTCACTTGGTACTAATTATTTATCCCTTCTTTCTATGATGAATAGTGCTCTAGATTTATCCTAACAATTAAATGATGAAATGAAACACTTAAAAATAGTTTAAAAATCTTCCATAATATAACTTTATCTAAGTTCATTTGTTATGGAAATTCATAAGTTCAATGCATTTGTATTAATAGTCTCCCCAAATAGATCAATTTAGATACCCTTATCAACTAGAGTTTGTGGCACTTTATAATTTAATTTGTTATATTCCTAGGTTTTCAAAGTGTCCAAGAAAAGGATAAATTATTGAAAACATATTCCAAAATAAAATGAGACAAATTTAACATCATTATAAAGTACACAAAAAACATGCTAAGAATAAAAAATATTTGAAGGTTCATCTCCTAGGCTTTAGGTCCTATGGTTTATGGTTTAGGGTTTCTAGGGTTCATGAGATGTTTAGATTAAAAAATCTATATGGGTTAATGGTTTAGGGTTCATCTCCTAGTCTTTAGGTCCTATGGTTTATGGTTTAGGGTTTCTAGGGTTCATGGGATGCTTAGAATAAAAAAATCTATATGGGTTAATGGTTTAGGGTTCATCTCCTAGACTTTAGGTCCTATGGTTTAGGGTTTAGGGTTTCTAGGGTTCATGAGATGCTTAATCCATTTAAGTCATTCTCTCAACTCCCCTTAATCCACCCTCTTACATCCCTTCAATTAATTCTCTCAACTCCCCTTAGTCCTCCGTCTTACATCCCTTTAAGTCATTCTATCAACTCCCCTTAATCTACCCTCTCGAATCCTCTTAATCCACAATGTTTACAAAATCTGGCTATGCCATCTCAAGAACATCTCAAAATTGTGCCAGCAATGTAGTAGGTCTTCACACCACTTGATATCAAAAAGGTACAAGCAATATCAATGAAATCATCAAAACATACATATTTTAATTTATATAAAACTATCTATTTGTACACAACTCAAGTAATTGTATTTAAAATTATTCTACACATGTGTGTAGGAATGCAATGATGGATTCAGGATATAAAAAAGGATAATAAATCAATTTTAACTATTAATGTACAAGCAATATCAATATATAATCAAAATATATATTTAAATATAATTTAACTAATAATTACTTGTTTTTACCAAGTATTTCATGTTATCTACGTTGAATCTACATGAACTCTTCTTTTTATGATGATGTCTTAAGGATCTATAAAAGGACAACTTAAATCAATTTCAACTAATAACACACTTGACCAATATCAAAACATTTATTTAATCTATTTAAAAGGACAATATAAAACTAAAACTATATTTACCTATACTTAGTTATTCCATTGCACCACCCGCATCCTCTCTTTTTTGCAACACATATATGATTGTCTCATGCTCTTCCATAGAAATTTTCCATAGCACTTTATTTGTAGGTCTTCCACGATAGCGATCTAGTTTTATATTTGTTGCCACCACCAAATGTGAATAGTGTATAATCTTTTTATGTCTTTCATAATCTTCAAATGTGGGTAGACCATTCTTCCCTATCAGGTATTTATGTAGCTAAGTGCCAACAACCACCACCGATCCTATTGGAAAACATGAAAACCATCATCAAATAAGTTCTCAAAATTTTCTTAAGGGGATCAAAGACTTGTTCTAAAAAATTTCTTAAGGGGATCAAAGACTTTTTATCTAAATTTTCTTAAGGGGATGTCTTAAGGGGATCACTGTACCTGTTTGATAATGATAGCCATCATCATCTTCTCGAGGTGCTATTAACTTATGTTTAGTCTCCACACAATGAGCCAACTAATATTCTATTTCCTCTCATTCCCCTTAGGTGCAACAACAAACTACACATGTCCTGCAAACAAAATTTGATTTAATAACTTGCACATATCCATATAAATAATTTAGCATTAAAAAATAACTTAATAAAGTGAACTAAAATGAAATAAATTAAATTAAATTACCTTCTTGTACAAGGTTTGAAACATGGTCATAGTCTTCAAATGCAAACACTTGATCATTTTCTTCAATAGTTCTTTCATATTGATCATGTGCTTGCGCAGGTGTCAACGATCTTTGCTCCTACTCTTCAACCCATTCTATATTTTTACATGCTTCCTAATCTCCTGAGATACAAAACTAATAAATAAATTCAATCTCCCTTGTCTAGATATTCCATGTGCTTATTGTTGAACTCCTAAATGAATGCCATTTAGTAGATCCATTGATTGTCTCACAGTCAACTCTAGGTAGAATGTTCTCTTCTTCAACCAACCAAAAGAATTGATGAACTGTAGAGTACTCACTCGAACCATGTGCAGATAATCTTGTATTGCACCAATCCACAATACCACGTGCATCTTTAAATTTTACTACATCCTTGAATTTCAATTACATTCTCTAGCAAGAATTCTTTTGACACATGACCAACTTCATCATATTCTCCTTTACCATTCCTAGCTTCAAAAAAACTCCATATATGTTGGACATTAAGTTCCTTGTGAACTCTACTTAACCAATAGAACATTCGAGCATTCTTGAACTTCCCCATATAATTATCTGACCATATAAGGTGTTTTGTCATCTGGATTCCTCTTCCTCTTAAATTTCAATAAAATATATTGAAACAATATTGAACAAACTCTAACGAGTGTAACCAATTGTCACTCAACTAAAAATGATACTCCCTCAAAAAAATTCTATTATCCTCTATGCTATCATTTGAATTTCTATAAACAATATGGAAAACATAGCTACTTGCATTGAATTATAATACTATGATTGAATTTCCTCTTGTAGAGCTAGAGTATAATTTTTCGCAAAATCAACCACTGAAAGTATAGAACCAATTGGAAATTTGTTTCTACATGTGTGAAATTGGCCATCAAGCCATCGAGCATGTTGAGAGTGCATGACATATTTTGGTACAATCTTATTCTTAAATTCTAATATGAATGCATACACACTAACTTTTTTTGTAATTAAATCACAACGCTTTCAAATATTTCCATCTTTTATAGAATAGTTAATGTTCTTAAATATTTTAACATCCACTAATTTTTTTCCAAAATCATTATCAACACATTCACTCATGCAAACTCTTAAAAATGAAAGATTTCCACAACTAGTGCATTGTCTAGAAATACAAGAACTTAAATAAAATAATTTTTCATGAGATCTTTCACAAAATAAACTTGACATAAACTCCCTTATTGTTTCAGGTGGTATATCAATATCACATTCATACATAATCATGTTAGTATGCAAAGTACAACGTATCTATCGAAAAAAATCATAAAAATAATGAAATTGAACATGTGTTTTACAACAACAAGATATTTTTTGCTTATTAATTTTTACATACCAACGTTTACATTTTCAAAATACCTTTGACTTATTTTAATATTACCAAGCAAACTAAATCATCAAAAAGAATTCTAGAAATTTTTGTTTGTGTTGTATCTAATAGGTGTTTCAGATGAGGATCGCGAAATTTTGACCCCACCCTTAATTTTAAAACATCTCCAGCATTAGATGACACCCTAGTATTATCATGCCAATATTTTTCAAATCAAAGATTTAATTTCAACATTCAATTTTATATCAGACCTCGAGAGTTGACCACTGAAACTCCAACATTGGTTGATAGGATCATTTTCGATACTTTCTCTTCTTTTGGCCACTCTTAGCAATGTTTTAGGATGCATTTTTAAAACTTCACTAATATTGCTTACCATTATTTTATTCAAAGTTGCTTTATTAACTATAGTAGTTGTTATAGCTCTTCTTGTTGCATTCTTATCTTTTGATCTACTATTTTTTCCAATAGACTGAATTTCACTAGCAATAGTAGACATGGCATGTTTTACTGATTTATCTTTTCTTCTTTTTTTAACAAAAAATCCTAACTTTTTCATTACTTTTCTTATTTTTCACATTCTCATTAATTGCACCATTAGTTGGCATTGAACTGAAAGTTTTTTATGATAAAAAAATTGATTGTATAATCTATCAGCATGTGTTCTTATTTATCTCAAAGAAATCTTACCACGAAGATTATCCAAAACATCACTTGCAATTTAAAATATATATATTCAAAACTATTTTCATTTTCATTTTCATTTTCATTTTCATTTTCATTTTCATCTTCATCTTCATCTTCATCGTCATCTTCATTTTGATTTTGATTTTCATTTTCAAATGAAGGATTTTCATTTTTATTTTCAACAACATTTTGACTCAAATCTATAGCTCTACGAATATTATCAATGTCAACATTGTGATATCTAGCATTTTCTAAATCTCTAATAAACACCATTTACATGAGGCTCAAAGGTGGATTCAAAGACATACCTAGACTTGTGCCTATTGAAACATTATCCATATAATTAGAAGGGATATTTGAAGACATAATAGGAGTAGTTTGTATATTTCTATTATTTTCCACATTCACCTCTTGCAAGTTTGCATCGTCTACATCCATGGTCTCCTAAATGTTTTTATCTTCAATAGTTGTGGAATTGGATGCTTCACCATCATTCATTGATTAAATTCTCATTCTTCTTTCTCTTTTCTTGAATTTCTTCAGGGGTCAATACCTTCCTATATCTCCTCTTATTCCAACATTGTGATCCCATGATTGAATTTTTTTGAAGTATACACAAATGAATGTCAAAAAATTAAGTCTTCCTTGTTTGTTCCTCCTTCAAACAAGTAGAAATTGTTCACAAAATTCGTCTTCCTCCTTCAAACAAGTAGCAATTGAAAAAAATTCCTCTTCTTCTTTCAAACAAGTAGCAATTGAACAAAAATTCTCTTCCTCCTTCAAACAAGTAGCAATTAAACTTCCTCTTCCTCATTCAAACAAGTAGAAATTGCACAAAATTTATCTTCCTCCTTCAAACAAGTAGCTCAATCAAACAAAATTTCTCATCCTCCTTCGAAAACAAATAGGAATTCAACAAAAAAAATCTTCCTCCTTCAAAAAAATAGCAAATAAGTAAAATTCCTAGATTTCTCCTTTGAAAACAAATAGCAAATGCACAAAATTTCTCTTCCTCCTTCAAAAAAGTAGCTCAATTAAACAAAAAATCTCATCCTCCTTTGAAAGAAAATACAAATTCAAAAAAAATTATCTTCCTCCTTTGAAAACAAATAGCAATTCAACAAAATTTATCTTCCTCCCTCAAACAAGTAGCAATTAAATAAAATTCCTCTTCCTCCTTTGAAAACAAGTAGCAATTCAACAAAATTATTTTGTCACAACATCCCAATGATGCCTCCTTTCAAGATTGAAAAATAATCCCAACTTGAAGAGCTTCAACAAGACAAAAGGTGATAGAAAATAGGGAATATGTCGCAATCGGCCGTACAAAATGATTCTCACACCCGAGATGCCCGTTTTTGGATAGTAAAATAAAAAATAACAATAAAAAATAACTTAGGATCCCCATTTATAGAAACTGGGATCTTGTTTAGTAAACTTGATCTTGAGTTAAAAATATCGAGATCCCTTTCCATTTTCAATGGATCCATTAATAAATGGGATCATGTTTATTAAACGGGACCCCGTTCCATTTTCAACGGGTGAATTGCAAATGGGATCCCGTTTTAAAAAGTTTAAAATGTAGGCGAGGTTTTTTCTTTGTTGACAAGATTGGGAAAAGTTTTGGGGATCCGAACCTAGGCTCTGGACCTAGTTTGACCTGCAAGTTGAAGGTCCTAGCAATGCCACAAAAAATACTGACTTTGGGCAATGCCACAAAAAATACTGACTTTGGGCATACGTCTGAAGGGTTTTTTTGTAGAGTTTTTTGACAAAATTAAAACCCATTATAGATTAGACAGTGTAGATTCCAAATATGTAATTTTTTTACAATTGGATCATTTTTTTATTTTTCATTTAATTTTTGATTAAACAGGTCCATAAACTTGAATTATTAGGGTTTTTTTTAGTATTTTAATAACTTTCTGTCAACATAACATTTTCACGAATGGATTGCACGAAAGCGTACTTCAAAAAATTATTTTCATTTTTAAAAAATCAAAAAATAATAAGTTTAGGTCATCTTTTGCATGATGTACATGACGATTTTTTAAAACACCAAATATGGCCAATAAAAAATTAACAAAAAAAATTAATAAAAAAATATAGAAAGCGTGCTTCAATGAGTTACAAATCTTTTCCCAAAGAGGATTTAGAAAAATATGATTATTTAGGTCAAAATATGGATGACGTACATGTGAATGGTATGGTAAAAAAAAATGACTTTTAAACAATGGTTTTTAGAAACACCTATTGAAAATCAATTTGTATCATCTGGGTATTGAAATAAATTACATATTTGAAAACTAGACTCTAAGTACTACATTTTATGAATAGTGACTTTTTTCAAGATTCCATCTCTAAGTGCTTCCAATTTTAAGTTCAAATGTGTCAACTTATGAAAATCAAGGAAAACACTTACACTAAATGGCCAAAAAGTGGACTCAACTTCTTGCCAGCACCCTCTAGGTCATTCACACTAGATAAATTTGGTGTATGCTTGAGCTAGAAACTGTTATACTTTTTATTATGCATATGAATTAGTCATTGTTATACCTATGATGTGTGAGTCACTATTGTACTTGTGATGTACATATATTACTAGCCACAGTTGTTTGTGTGACTTGTGTATGATTTAGTCACTATTGTACTTGTGTTGTATGCTTGAGTAAATCATTGTGTGAGCTTGGAATTATGAAATGATATGACCTTGGTGTGGATTTGTGGGTGTTTGTACACTAATTATTGGTATTGATTGGAATGGAACCAACATTTGATGATAAATTTTTACCATTATATCATAATTGACTAAGTTGATAGCTTATGCTTAATGAATAGTCATGATTTAAAGGTGAGATCAAAGATATCATACAAGAGAATATGGTGAACACTCTCTAACATTGGTGTACAAATTATCAATCCTTTGATTCCCAAAATGGATATGTAGGTAGGGTCGTCATGAACAAACCCTCAAGGTGTAGGTATTAGTCTAGGAATGACCTTGACTTTGGGGAGGTTACCACCTTCTAGTGTGAGCATATGAGTGGTGGCATGGAGTCATCACCATGATTATGGTTGTAGGATTTATGAAGTCAACTCTTCTATATTATTTTGAATATTTGTGGCTAACTAAGTTGGTAGTTGATGTGAATTGATTTAAAAAAAATTGTAGAATTGAAGGGAAGTTGTTACATTGTTTTCAAAGCATGGTTCAAACATTAGACCTATGAAGCTCACTTGACTTTGGATTTAAAAGTATATTTTCTTACATTTCTAAAATTATATAATTAATTTGGTCACTTAATACATATGGAGTTGCCTTAAATTTATTAAATGAATCTTAGACTCGTGAGAATGGTTGGCTAGTCCTAATCCAAAACTCTTAAATGGGTAAGAGAGGGAATCCTGATAAATAAATTGCAAAGGAAAATTAGAGTGTGTAGTGAAAGATTAAGATATTTGATGGTTTCTATTTCCCACAAACCAATTGTTGGATGTTACTTCACACCTTGTCATGTGGTAACTATCATGGCATATTTAAAAGTAATTTTAAACTAGGTGGTGTATTGGACTACGAAGAGTGGTCCTTAATTCTTTGTACTTTAATACCGTGCATGTGTTTACCAATAAATGTGTGTACCCGATGGTATAATATTGTCTTCTCTTAAGAAAAATCAACCCATAAATTCAAAATGAAGGATTGGATTAAGTGAAAATCCTTACTTGAGAGTATATTTTAGTACACACCCTCTTAAATATTATACAAACTATTCCAAATTGATCAAATTATGGAAAATAAAATCACTTGCAATGTGAAAATAAAGGGCTCAAGTGAAATTAACTTGACTAATAACCTAAAATTTTGAAGAAATCAACAAATAAAACCTTTTAATAAATTGGGATGGCTTATTCCAAAGAGAAAAGGATACAAATCCCCCCTAGTGGAATTAAAAAACATAAAACAATAAAAAATTTATTTTGAAATAGGAAAAGGTGGGAGGAGATAAGGCACAAGCATGGGATCCTAGTTCACTCCCATTATTTTAATGCACACTCACAAAGTTGTGCTCTATGGTATTATTGGGTGAGTTTACTCTATCAATGAGAGGTTTCTCATTTGAGGTGGTTCATTGAAAACTAATATTCTTATTCACCAAGAGTAATTCTCACTTGGTCATACTATTTAAGAAGGAAATGGATACACATTCAAAGATCCTACTGAAATAATTTTAGCAGTCTATGGCAATAGATTTAGCAAGTTAGAATTCTTGTCTCTATTGGATATGGGCCAAAAAAAACTTCAATATGGAGGTGGTAGAGTGAAAATTTGGGTCTACAATAGAAATATTTTCAATATCACTCCTAGAGCTAAGTATATTTCATTATCATTATTTTTCAAAGATAATATTTATTTATGAATTATTCACTCTCCCAACTAAAAGACATGCATATAGTTGATTGAAGCCTATTTATATGAAATATTGGATACTTTCCCATCTTTAATTTATGTTTTACACTTCTTTATGAATTTTTTTCAATAATCTAGGTGCTTTTCCTAAGCATAGATGTGGCTTATCCTAAGAGATCTTGAAAATTTTATGTAACTAGTCAAAATATGTAGTCTATTATTTGGAGACATGTTGGGGCTTTATATGATTTTCACATTGTGACTAGTTCTTAAGTATGACTTTGATATTAATTATACATACAAAATTTTTATAATTATTATTGCATGCCTCTTTCTAGTTGGATAAAGCACTATATTTTACATGGCATGTTTATACTGAAGACAACAATTTTAAAGACTACGACAATCATACATGATATGAAGTTTGTTCAGTAAGTCTTAAGTATAATATTATTGGATGAGTTTTAAGAATGGGTTCCTTATATTTGGTAATTATATCAAAGAACATGTTATGACATGGTTTTGTATTCTAAGCATGTTGTTATTTACAACTACAAGAAGTATTTAGTTGGAAGTGCTAAGTGCAAATATTATCTAGTTTGAGAACCAAGCTATTACAAGAATAATGAGTCACACCATAAATTAAATTAAATCACGAGGTTAAGAATATTATTACTACAAATATTATGAATTTAATATTTTTATATGAAGATGTGATGACCATATTGTTTCCAATTTTCTTGAGTATGAATCAAACATTGATCATGTTTAACACAAGTTTGTAATTATCAACATATGTGTTTTGATGTTCAAAAGGATTTTGTGTAGCCTTGTTGATAGGATGATATCATATATTATTATGATACTTAATATCATTTAACCATATTTTAGTGTGACCCCACTATGAGCCTTATTGAGGTTTGTATCACTATGCAATCATATCAATATTGTGACTACTACAATCTAAGGATGTACACTCTTTATTTAAATTCTATTCTTAGATTGGTTTTGGATTGTAAGGAAAATTGTTTCGAGGTGTGTTTACATCTCTATGATTGCATAAATATATCATGGATAACCATATTTCTTGGCAAAACCCAGCTAATGGGTCAACCCACAATACTATGTCCCACTTTTTTGCCAAAGTAGGACATTCAAACCAACATTTTCACCAAATTTTCACTTTATAAAACTTATAGCAATTAAACCATTAGTAATTTGGAGATGACATGAGCTATTGATTTATGAGGATTTGTGTGTAGGTTATATATAATATTAGAAACAAATTATGATTTTTAAATGTAACTTTTAATTATTTAATTTTTATAGTAAAACAACATTTCTAAAAAGTGATATATATGTCATAACACATTTTTTTGAAAAAATAAAATTATAATTTTGTAAATATAGATTTGTAACATCAATATCTATTGTATGGACATTTTTTCATAACTTTTGTTGTATATATTGTTTAAATAAACTTTTGAGGTCATAGTAGTTATAATTCAAACATAGGTGTATGTCAAAATGCATAATTTTTTTTGAATTTATCGATTTTTTAATTTTATTTTTATAAAACAAGGAAATCAATACCTAGGGCATTACTTTTCTCTTTTTCTACATGTGTGAAACAAATACCTTGATGTTTGGTGAAAAATGTACATTCACAATAAATAAAAAATAAATATAATTAGCACTTGCACCTAAAGGAGGTCAAAGATTACACAGATTGAAAACTATATGTATGTTAATATGTTAGAGAGCATGTGTATGTGCATGAATGTGCTACAAGTTCTAGTTGCATGTGGTTCAATTTAACAATTAATAGTAAGTGCTAAATGATAGAATGAAATAAACTTAGACAAATCTAAATTTTTTCCCTAGAGAAATTAATTATTATTTGATTATGCAATATTTGCATATAGATTTAAAATATAAAGCAATGCAAATGAAAAAATAAAGTTGTCATGAAATTGACTATCTAGATTTTTTCCTTAAAGAAATTAAGTATTATCTGATTATGAAATATTTGCATGCAGATTTAAAACATAAAGCATTGCAAATGAAAAGAGAAAGTTGTCATCAAATTGAAAAAAATACTACAAATGGAAATAGAATGTTTCCATCCAATTGTCAAATTAATATTTATTTGGCGTTTATGTGATAAGTGGGATTTTGGAGGTTTTTACCTAATATTTTGGAGGCTTTTACCATTAAATGATAGTTGGTTTACCATTAAACGATAACTAGTTTACCATTAAATAATAGCTAAAACTTATTGGAGGGTGTGTCACTCCAGTGCCACCGTTCACGTGAAATTTTTTTACTAGGTGCACTGCAGTATGTAGGGGGACAGATACCTAATCATTTCCTACAGTCTAAAAAATAATAGTATCTGAAACTTATTTTTTGAAAACTGAACAATGGTTTGCATGCATGAAACTTGTTTTAGGCTCAAATCTCACACTATGTGTAGCCTATCATCTAATAATAAAATTAAGAAGCTCAAAATTATACTTTTTGAAAAGCTTATAATAAGGGATACATAATTACAAAACATAATTTGTAAATCACTTTATTTAATCCCTCAAAAGGTAAAGAAAATTTAGTTTTTTGTCAACATTTTAATAGGTGCGAAGGAAACTCCATTGTGGGTATGATTTAAGACTAGAGGGATTATATTTAAGGGGGTTTGATCTAAGATGGTATTATCTAACCCTCTTCAATTAGAACCTTTTAGATAGAACCCCTGAGCAAGGCTTAAATCATTAAATTTTCTAAAAAATATGCGATTTCAAGTAAAAATTAGGATGCCTCAAAAGTGGAACACACAATTTCTGCAACATCCTAACCCATATTATCTTGCATAAGAGGATATTTTTGAGTATAGAAATTTGTATGTTTGCAAGGAAGGATTACTATTAGTTTTCTAAGGTTTAATCAATTCTCTTAGGTGGAAAATCATATTACCGTTATTTATTAATTAGACAAGGAGTCTTTTGTGTAAAAATTCCAAATGTATGTTCCATGAGAGAGACCTTGTTAGGAGAACTACATGTGAATTTGATCTCATTTGGAAGAGGGTATGTGGGTATTCCTTGGGCAAATGATACCTTTGTGATATCAAGTTTGTAGGGGGAGGGTTTAGGGGATAATTGTAAGTTTGGGGTTGTTCCTTAACTTGTTTGACCTTCCCTCTTTAGTAGGATTTAGTTTGAGGTTGAAATTGATATTAGATGGCTATGAATAAGTTAAGAAAACTTGATAAATTATGTGAAATAATGATGTAAAATTAGGCTAATATGATCTGATGAGGTGAACAATGGGTATTCTTATTTTTTATGGATCTATGTGCTTGATTTGGGGTTGAGCTTGTGATGAAATTCCTATGTATTTTGTATTCTATATGTTGGAAAAAAACTATAAGTATTATTGAGAAAGGTTGGATATTTTTCCCTTATATATTTCTAATATAGAATGTATTTCTTAATAGTGTGATCTGGTTAGCAATTCAAATGAAATGAGTGTTTATGATTACTTTATAAGTTGGTCAAGTGTTTTATGTGTATGTGTTGAGTAGAGGTCATCTTATGTGGTTGTAATATTATTATTATGTGTTGTAGAATTCAAATCGAAACCTTTAAGAATCTATGTATAAGATCTTGAATCACTTGACCAATACTTGTGAACCCCTATGATATCTAAATTATGTGTATATGGCTAAAAGACCCCCACACATAAAAAATAAGTTTGATATTAGAGAATTTAGTAGGTTGTCATTGAATCTATCCAACAAGGGATTGTTAGAGCTATTTTTGTATCTTATGGATATACTAACATTCACCTATAACATGGAGGTGAAGTATTGCTAGGGGCTATTCAAGATATGATACTAGAACAATTGAGTTGGGTGTTAGACCTACAATGTAAGTAATGAAAACATGAGCTAACCATTATATCAAGAGGATTAGAAAGAAGTAACATAATCTAGATACCACCCATATTGTGAAGGGGTTATTTGATAACATCACTAGGGTCACTAGGTGGTATATGTCAATGTTGCTCTTTCCTAAGTGGAGATCCTTGTCATTAGTAGCCTAGGGGCAATAGATGTTAGAATCCATCGACTCGATGGTTTAGTGGGCAATAGGAATCTTGTCAATTGTGTTATGTGATGTGTTTGTTACACTTACTCCTTACCAATGATGATTGCAAGTAGTATGGGATACTTTCCCACCATTATGGTAGTGTAAAATACCAAGGAAAATGATAGGACCCATTGCATAGTATGAGATGCATCAAAATTCATTTTCTAGTTGGGATGTACTAGAAGGGTAGGTGTTAGTCACTCAATATGGATGTGTCAGTCACTCACTATGTATATGTTAGTCACTCACTATGTAACAATCTAAATGGCCTTGGGCATTGTGACTATTTAACATATAATAATACCCTTTCCAATAATGATATTGAGTAGTATGGGATGGTTTATTTTTTTCATAAATGGTGGTGGATTTGGGAATAGGATGGGACCCAAGGTGCAATATTGAACTAGGTAGTGGAATGATGGATGCAATAGGTTGCATCCATTTCCACTTTATTATTTTATATTTATGTGAACATATGATGTATTTTGTAATGCCCCACCATGGAACCTAGAGAACAAAACACAAAGTAGCTAAATAACCAAATATATTTTTTTTAAAACATTCATTTACAACACAAGTACAAAGTAAACAACTAAATAAACATTCTCAAGGTTCCGCAACAACACCACTTCAAAATTTACAAGTAAGAACATAACAATATAAAACCATAGCCATAAACATAAGAATAAATCATATCAACGATGTAAAATCCATTTACATAATCATAATGAAGTTTAGTTACATATACAAGATACATCAAGTGAGATTGTGAAAAATCTCATTACATCATAGTAACCATACAATAAGATCTCATATAATCATCAAGTATGAATACAATATAGAAAATGGTCATGATACATCTTTCAATCATGTTCACAATCATTCTCAACATCCAACTCATCGAACAATGGAACATTAGAAACCTGTCATAAGAGCAATATCATCTCATATTGCATCACCTACAAGGGGACCCAATGGAGGATAGAGCATGTTCCTCCCAACCATGTGGTACTCAAAATTCCACCCTCCCCCCCCTCCCCCCCCATGCTAGGAGATAATATCAGGTCCACAAGCTAAACAAACATGAAGACATAACAAAACATCACATGGTTGGTGATCCCACAAAGCTGGTTTACAATTTTTTAGAGGAACTAATTTTTGCTGAAATCACATATTTTTAGAAAATATAATGATTTAAACCTTTAAAAGTTCCATTTTTTAAGGATTCCAATTGAAGGTGGTTTGATCAAACCACATTAGATCAAACCCCCTTAGATAGAACCTCGCTAGTTTTAAACCATACCTATAAATGAGTCTCCTTTACACCTATCAAAATGCTAATAAAAAATCACTTTTGATTTACCTTTTGGGGGATCAAATGAATTCATTTAAAATTTATTTCAAATGGTTATGGTAGTCCTTGGAACAAGCTATCCAACAAATATAATTTTAATATGTTTTGGTTTTATTATGTATTTGTTTTTCAAGTTTTATTAAACATAGGCTTTTCATTAAAAATGAAGGTCTTTGTTTTGCACATGTGGAAAATAGCAGATTATCAAAAAATAATATAAAAAATATAAGTGCACCAGCTATTGAATTCCTTGATCCAACAAAAAAATTATAATTGAATTTAGATATATACAAAAAACATTATGCGTTATACGGTTGCGCTATGTCTGAATTGTTATTGGTTTAACTTTGAAAGTTGATTAAAGAAAAAATATTCAATTAAAAACTATCTAACCAAGTGGAAGCACTAGATATCAGAGTTACAAATCTAAATTCGAAAGAATTAGAATTTTATCCTTCATGGAAAAAAATTTGTGTGATACAATGTGTGTCACTTTTTAAAAATGTTGTTTTCTGAAAAAAACTAGTTTTTATGGGAGATGGAAAAAGAAGTGCAATCAGATTCCAAAAATTTTGAAAAAAATATTTTTAGAATCTATAGACAAAATGTGATGAGACTCTGGTTAGCATAATCTTCAAATTCCTCATGGTTTAGCCGCTATAGGAGCCTGAATGTGAAGATTTAGTTAAAAATAATAATTTCAATGTCCAATTTGGCCAAAAATTATAAACCACTATTGTGGGATCACGCTCGTTCACAATAACAACGAAATGATATATAAACCATGTGATTATAAACAATCTCCCAGAGGCAACCACAAGTAAAATGGTAACTCAACACAAGAGACCACATAACATGTATAAGGATAAGAGTTTCATCACATAGTTTAATTTAGGTTACCTTGGTGAACCTTCCTAGATTACTAGCCCTCGTACCGAGTTACCCTGGAAATCTCTATCGATTCCCGACCCCTAAAGAAACTCATGTGGAATCAAATTACTTCTCAAGAATAAAAAGTAAATGATCATGCCATTCTAGACCATCTCAACCTACCCTTAATCTATGTAAGCACTAAGGTATAAGGTAGGGTAAAACAATTATCAATGTTATTTAGTGGACACTACCCAACCCCTAGTACATTAAATTAGGTTTTCACTGAATTATAAACTCCCAATAGGTTACCCAGGTTACCTTTTAGGGTTTCGACCCCTATCACAAGCCACTCTTCCTATATACAGTAACGTAACATATTTACCCATACAAAGGACATCCTTCATGCACATTCAAAAAATAACCATGCATATACTCATCTCAATCAAGATAGAGACCATTTAACTTTCAAAATACCTCCAATATAAAATGATAACATGCATGGCTAAGTCCCAAATCAAGTCAATGGAAGAGAACAATATTCAAGCATTTTATACTTTACTAAACAAATTACTTTCCCTAGCCTCTAGAAGATATAAAAACTCAACAACTAAGAATTTCATTCATAATTTAATGACAAATAAAATACTTTCACGTAACATCCATCATATCCTATTGATCTAAAAGATCATAAAAAGATAACACATAGACATAACTTAAATGTCTTATAGATTTTGTTTAATTTAAACAACTAAAATAATCATTCTCTATTAAGAACATTATAAATTCATTAAATTCAATAATCCTTCATATTACCAAAATAAAAAATAATACTAATTCATATATATGAAGATAGAGCTATTTATAAACATTACATATGTATCTGTATTTACTTAAACATTGATTTAAAGAACACTACTCTCTAAGAAAATAAATCTCAAACCATATATATATATATATATATATATATAGATAGATTTATAATAAAGCGCTTATCATACAAGAGAAGTAATAATTTAAAATGAATCACAAAAGAAGCTTATCCCTTAATAAAATAATATTATACAATTGAATTTAAATCATAAATCTATCAACGAATTCAAACAAGGAATGTCGATTGCATGCATTCGAAGTTGTGGACTAGAAATAAACTGTAGTTTGATTCCATACCCCGATACAAGTATATGGTTAGAAACTTAAGGTTGACATTCATTAATTACTGGTGAAACATGGGTAATACATAGCGATTTGAAGATCACATCCAACTCAAGTCAATAATTTCCATTGATGGTTTCATAAAGGATGCATGCATTTAGCATGCACATAAAAGCAAACACTTCATACAAGAAAACCATAAATAGTGCATGCATTTTCAACACATGCAATTTACAACAGGTAAGCCGATTCATGCCATGACAATATCGAATCTTAAGCAGAAGGATAACTTGATTCCATCGATGATTATTATCAAGAAAAATAGTTAAGAAATGACCATCATTTGGATAGGTTGATTGAAGCAAGAATTAACAAGATTTTATAAAGAAATCATGTATATGCAAACAAGAAGTTCTGGCGTTCTAGAAAACACAAGATCTTGTAAATAATTGAAAACTTAGTAAACAACAATGGAAAACATAAAGAACCTGTGCTTGATAGAAATATGAATTCAATAAGGTAAAATCGGTATCTAGGTAACAAAAATGCATCAAGTAATCTCCAAAGGTAAGCTTAAATACAAACACAAATGATGAACAAGTACTTGAAGGAGTAAAGAAGTCTCCATGGGAACCTTTGATTGGATAATCAACAGATGAATAAGGAATAACAATATTGAACCTATCAAACATCAAAAGAAAAACATGTGAATGAGATAACAACCAAAATACAAGGTCGTATGCATAAGGAAGAAGATACACCGCCAACATATAGAATGGTTGCATTTGAAGGTTATTCAGACATATAAAGAGATGGCTAAGGCTCTTAAACAACTACAGGGTATGCATTGAACAACCATAGAAATATATTTCCCTTTGATCCAAAGATTCAAATACATCAACCATTTGGTACAAATGAATAAATCCTATAGACAATCTTCAACATTGACAGAGTCAAAAAAAGGTAGAAAGAACTACACTAGTAACAAAACCACTTACGCTGCATAAACTATATTTTCCTCAAATGAATTTCAATTACCAAATTTGAGACTCCATAAAGGCTGATTTAAGCATGAGTAAAATTCAGCAAACTAAAGAAACCCATCAGAGCAGGTGAAATCTTTCGATGAATCTATGTTTCCAATTTAATTACGGCTAGGTTTTCAATATAGTTTTCATTTTTCTACAATTTTTCTTCAATTTAATCCAAAACTAAACAATAATGATTTCGTTTATGGTGTTTATGCTAGATAATTTAGCAAGAAATTCTTCATAAGGAAAAAAAAAATACCATAGATGAAATTCAAAAGCTTTTATCCGAGAAAAATATAAACGAGAATAAAACTTGGATTACTCCTCAAATTTTGATGAAGAATGAAGTAAGGCACAGTAAAATCTGAATCTAGAAACCTTTGGAAATGTGCAAAACCTTTAGATTCACTGTCTCCAAATCATTCAACCAAAACACAGAGAGAAGAAGCGAAAATATTTTTCCCCCAAAATTGTTGTAAAAACAATTTTTTCCTTGAAAAATCCAATTGTCGTGAACAAATTGCATAACAATTCTTTTTAATTAATTTCCAATTAACTCACAATAACAAGACTAAACTAACCATTAGCATGCAAACGAAATTGATCAAACAGTTCAAATTAATCAATTACTCAAGATAACACTTTCTCATTTCAAATCACTATTTTAGATATTAATCATAAACTATAGAAAACAACTACTTAAAATATCTACATTTCAACATTTAAGTTTTCACATAAATCAACAATTACATTTAATTAAATATCTAATTTAATTAATTTAATTTAATCAATCCTTTAAAACAATAATCAAACTTTAATTATAAAATTATCTAAACATAAGTAATTTAATTTAACATTTAAATAACATTACACTAAATCAAATATCTTATAAATAAACCATTTAACTAATTAAAAAAGTCAAATTACAAACATGACGAATACACAAATGATGTGATGAAATGAATGGCAAACAACAACAAGTAACAAACGGGTACTTGTCCTATAAAGAATGATGACTAAAGGAAGACCTAACATTATCTTCGCAACAACATGTTTCCATTGGGTCACGACACACTTAAACCTGACAAAGTAGGTGGAGTCGATGTCATACATGCAAACTACATGAATCAACATTGTCAAACATAACAACATAAAATAAGAATCACATCGTGAAAGAGATTCACAGTGTAGCAAGGTACTCATGAGTGAGTAATGCTACACTATCTCTTTCACCAAGACTAACATGCAATAATACATCATACACAACATCATATACATCATCATAAACATGCTAAATCTTAGAAATAGCATGAGACCATATCACGCATAATGTCTATCATAATGTCGCCACACAACGTAATCAGATGATCAACAATGTCATCAATGTATCATCAGAAAAATATAAAAACTAACATAGTATCTGTGTCATAACTGAAATAAAGTAGTATAGTATCCAAAATAGCTAAAATGACTAGCAAACGAATATAAGAAAACTGAAACAAATAGTAGAAATGATCTCTGATTCATCCACCTATCCACCAACACAATTGATACCACACACAAGTTCATTCACTCTGTGCATGAAAGTAGCAATATTCTCATCATTACCCATTCTCAACAGTTCATATTTTCCTTTCAGAATTTGTAGGTTAGCCATTTTCACATTATCATCACCTTCATATAAAGTTCCAACATTTTCCAGATCTCATAAGCAGTTCTCAAATTCATAACATTCATCGTCTCAGAATCAGTCAAATCACTCAACAATGCCTCCTTAGCCTTGATTTTATATTCAACATCCCTAATCTCAGCAGTAGTAGTAGGACCACTTGGAGGAATAACATTACTATTGCATATAATTTTCTAGTAGGATTCACCAATGCATCTCAAATGGAATTCCATTTGAGTCTTCCACAAAGAATAATTTGTTCCATTAAATCTCAGACTATCCTTCTTGTATGTCACCATCTCAGATCACCTCAAGTTGATAAACTTCTTCCAAGGAACCTACTCTGATACCAATTGTTGGCAACACAAGGGCAGACAACTGAGAGGGGGGTGAATGATTTTTCACATAATTTCAAACTTATTAAACTTATTAACCTTTATTCTCATATCTGATTAATAACAATGAAAGCATGAATCAATAACACATCAAAAACACACATAACACCAAAAAATTTGTGTGGAAACCCTGTTAGGGGAAAAACCACGGTGGAGGTTAATCCACAAGTTATACCCTATTAGAAATTTAAGAAGAATATAATAGGAATGCACATGCATTCAGGCATACTGCCTAGAGCTCACTACTCAAAGGAAGAATCATTGTCTTACATAAAACATTCAAATTAAATCCATCTGAAGAATTTGAACTGAGAAAATAGCATCTGCTAATTCCTAAGTACAATTTATGTTAAACACATGAACACTTCTTCACTATCTTTCACTCTTCTTCACAATATACTTTGCCTCCGAATGATCTGAACCTTTTTTGCACATATAACTCACACACTTTGTATTCCACACTATTCACACATATCAAATGAAGAAATAATCACTTATATATATCCGCATCAATAAATTACATTGCTTCATGTCGACTTCAACAAAATAATAGAATGAATGCAAATTGTTGGCCCAAAACAATAAATATTATCAATGTGCATCAACCAAGGTTGTCCACAACATAGTAGAGACCCAAAACAATGTTCTCAAACACAAAACACCTTCAAAGATTCTTCCTCGAAGATCCACAACACGCTTCAAACACCTTGTCGGCCATGAACATGAAAAACATGAACACACAAGAGAAAATCTTGGATCACGAGCACAATGATCAATGTGGATGTGTAACATAGATAAAACATGATCTAGAAACATCCATGGACACCTCAAAAATACACAACAACTCAGATTACCATAATCACATTATCTTCTTCCATAAACACCATTTGTAGTAACAAAATCGCTGTAAGAACACAAAAACTTATAAATTCCTCAAATATTCATGCGCACCTCTAAAAATTTTAGAGTAGAAACTAGATAAGCTTGAAAAAAAACCCTTTAATCCACAACAACTGATCATCACCATACTGAGATTTCCACCATACTGATCTTTACTGCTTCACTGACAACCTGTAACTATTACAATTTTCTCAATATCCTCGACATATACAGTCTTAAAGACATTAATGCTAATAGTGTTGACATCGATGAAAAGCACATATCAAAAATTCGACCACAACATCCAACAATATCCCCCTTTGGCATTGATGGCAACACATGATGTGAAAAACACACCATCAACGCAACTAACTCTTCTTCCAATAATCTCCCCTTTACATATTGTTCTTCAAGATTTTTTCACATTACTCTTCTCCCCGTTAGTTCTCCAAGAGTTTTTCACATTACTCTCCCCCCCCTTTGACATCAATGGAAAAGTTACACAAGCTCTGAACCACATATCTGAATCATCTAACTACTCCCCCTGAGTAGTAGCCACCACAACATCAATCTGAATCAAGATATAACTGTGAATGCACAGACTGATGCAAAGACTATGCATCTTAGTTTTGATTAGGATGGGTAATCATGACTAACTTCCCTTTGAGATACTCAAAATTATCCTTGGGCAATGGCTTAGTAAATATTTCTACAATATGTTCCTTAGTAGGCACATACTCTAGTCTGACTTCCTTATCACTCACTTTATCTCTTAAAAAGTGGTACTTGATATATATATGCTTTGTCTTTGAATGCGACACTAGGTTCATAGAAATGTTTATAGCACTTGAGTTATCACAGAATATGGCAATAGGTTCATCATACACAAATTTGATATCTTTCAACATCTGCTTCATCCACAATACTTGAGGGTGATCCCACAAAGTTAGTTTACAATTTCTAGGAGATTGTGATTTTTGTTGAAACCACATATTTTTTTTAAATATAATGATTTAAGCCATAAAAAGTTTCATTTTAAGGATTCCAATTGAAGATGGTTTGATCAAACCACCTTAGAAAAATCCCCCTTGGATAGAACCGTGCTAGTTTTAAACCATAATTATAACGAAGTTTCCTTTACACCTATCAAAATGCTGATAAAAAACCACTTTTGATTTACCTTTTGGGGGATAAAATGATTTCATTTAAAATTTATTTTATGTAAGTTTGTAGTCCTTATTATAAGCTTCCAAAAAAGTATAATTTTAATTAAATTTAATTTGATTATTATATTTATTTTTTATTTCTTGTGAATGTAGGTTTTTACACCGAAAATCAAGCTCTATGTTCTACACATGTGGAAAAATAGTAGATTATCAAAATAAAATTTTAAAAATAATGTTCAGGCTAGGTATTGATGTCCTTGATGCATTAAAAAAATTTGAATTTTGATACATATAGAAAAATTTATGTTACATATACAGTCCGCCTACATGTTTGAATTGCAATTAGTTTGTCTTCGAAACTTGATTAAGGAAAAAATATTTAATAAAAAACTATGAAACCAAATGAACTAGTTGAATATCGTAGTTACAAATCTAAACTTGAAAAAATAGAATTTTATCCTTCATACAAAAAAATTTATGTTGTATATGGTGAGCATCACTCCTTAAAAATGTTGTTTACTCATAAAAACTAGTTTTCGAAGGAGATAAAAAAAATTACAATTTGATTCCAATTTTTTTGAAAAAAATATATTTAGAATATGTAGAAAAAACTTCACAAATCAGTAGTTTGCATCATCTTCAAATTCCTCACGGTTTAGCCACTATAGAAGCCCAGAAGTGACAATTTAGTTAAAAAAATTAGTTCAATGTCTAGTTTGCCCAAAAATTGTAAACCAGTATTGTGGGATCACCCTTGAGTACAATTTTTAGTAGCAGCAATATATTTTTCCTCTACAGTAGACAAAGAAATGACATTTTACCTTTTGCTTAACCATGAAATGAGTTTCTTTCCCAAGAAAAATGTGCCACCACTAGTACTTTTCCTGTCATTCACATCTCCTACCCAATCAACATCAGTAAAGGCACTTAAAGTAAGATCATCATTTTTAGGATACCATAGGCCAAAATCAGTTATTCCCTTCAAGTATCTTAAAATTCTCTTCACAATAGTCACATGAGATTCCTTAGGATCGACTTGAACTCTAGCAACAATGCATACAAGATTCATGATATCAGGTCTAGTTTGAGTCAAATACTACAATCCACCAATCATTGATTTGTATCTAGTCTGATTTTCCTTCAAAGAATCATCATCTTGTGTCAACTTACATCCAGTCACCATGGGTGTACCGACTGGTTTTGAATCTTCCATACCAAACTTCTTTAGTAGTTCTTTCACATACTTGGACTGAGATATAAAGATCCCTTTATCCACCTAAGTAATTTGTAATCCCAAAAATAATTTCAACTCTCCAATCATTGAAATCTCAAACTCATTCTACATCTCATTGGAAAACTTCATGCACAAACCATCATCTCCTCCAAAAATGATATCATCAACAAAGACTCCCACAAATAAATATTTATCATTATCAATCTTGAAATATAGATTACTATCAGCAGTACCTTTGTTAAATCCAAGTTTGATCAAGTACTTATCCAATCTAGCATACCAAGCTCTAGGGGCTCGCTTGAGTCCATATAATGCTTTCTTCAATCGACAAACCATATCTCCTTGATTAGTCAATTCAAATCCACCTGGTTGCTCAATATACACTTCTTCCTCTAATTCACCATTCAGAAATGCTGACTTGACATCCATCTGATAAACTTTGTAGTTTTTGTAAGTAGCATAAGTAAGAAACAATCTCACAACTTCAATTCTAGCAACAGGAGAGAAAGTTTCTTCAAATTCAATTCCTCCCATCTGAGAGTATCCTTTGTATACCAATCTAGCTATGTTTCTGATAACTTCACCTTGTTCATTTAGTTGGTTTCTAAAGACCCATTTAGTTCTAATTACATTTTTGTCTTTAGGTCTAGGAACAAGAATCCATGTATTATTATTCTCAATTTGTTGTAGTTCTTCTTTCATTGCTTCAATCCAATGTTCATCTTTGCATGTTGCATTGGTATTACTTGGTTCAACCTTTGAAATTAAAAAATATTCTTCTACAATTCTTCTCCTAGTATGGACACCTTTGTTCTTATCTCCTATAATTTGATTTTCTGAATGATTTAATCTCACATACCTTGGAGTCTTAGAGTGTTCTTGAATTTCAGGCTCTTGTGATCTCTCTTTTGTACTTTCACTAGTCTCTCCTTCTTGATCTTCTTGATTCATCAGAATGATTTGAACTTGATTTCAAGTCTGACTCTTATTTGTATTGTCATTCTAATCATCAGAATCATATCCATAGGTTTTGGAGGGCCTAGAAATGTCTTCATCAACCTTAACATTTTCAATTTCAACCATTTTCTTCAATCTCATGTTGTAGCATTGGTAGGCCTTAATCTTAGTAGAATAACCAAGAAAGATTCCTTCATCACTTCTAGCATCAAACTTTCCTATATCTTCATACCTCCTAATATAGCATTTACTCCCAAAGATTTTGAAATATCTAATAGTAGGCTTATGGCCAAACCATAGGTCAAAAGGAGTCTTACCAGTAATACCTTTGATTTGTACCCGATTAAGGATATAAATAGCAGTACTCACAGTTTCTCTCTAATGGATATGAGGGACATTTCCTTCCAAAATCATAGTTCTAGTAGCATCTTGAACTGTCTTATTCTTCCTTTCCACAACTCCATTTTGTTGAGGGGTCTGCGGTGTAGATAATTATCTCTTTATCCCATTCTATTCACAAAAAGAATTAAACTCACCAGATGTAAATTCACCACCTCTATTTGATCTCAAACACTTAATCTTCAAACCTGTCTCTGTCTCAACCATAGCCTTAAAGATCTTGAAATTTTGATGTAGGAGCATCCTTGGTTCTTGGCAATCTTGCATCAACCAAAAATATTTCCTTTTAGTTTTTGTCCTTACTTTGTTCCTGTTCCTATTCAAGTTGGGAGATTCAGAATTTCTTCATGTTTGCTCACCAGATATCGCATGCCTGGGATTTCATTGTGGACATGCCCAATTGCCTTATTCCAAGTTTTCAGTTCATTTGGATCTTTTTCTAACAACTTATCACTTTTGGATTAAGTGACAATTTTTGGTTCTTGCTCTGAAATAATTTCAAACCCTAACGGCTAGTTGGATCGATCACGAACCTTTCTCGTGACTTGTGGATCCTCATGGTGTGTTTAGATTTGTTCCATGGAGTTTCCCCAACCTTACAATCAGGTCCACACTTCATCATATGCATCTACCATGGGTGAAACTCAGATTTGAGGTCAACTTGTTCTTGCACATGTTACACATTTCTTCTTAGAGATTGTAGTGATCTTTGGTCGATGTAGATGTTTCTAGACTTGCGGATATGATATAAATCTAGTATTGAACATTTAAAAGAGACAAATATTGATGATTAAGAAGGATATGTTGTATAAATTAGGTTCGATCTGTAGGATTTTTCTTTCATGTATGAGCACTGTAATTTGAGCATGTTGTGATCAAGCCTGTGTGTTGAATCTGTAAGCTTGAATGTGGCCGACTATATGTAATCAATATTTCAAATAATGAGTATTTGTGTACCTGCATTTGCCTCCATAAAGTGTGTTTCTTCTGTTGTGTTACTCTTGTTGCATGGTTTGGACTATTCTCTTTGAGAACCCTCCTTACCATGACTGCACCAATTGGTATCAAAGTGAGATTCATTCCTTGCGAGATTGTCAGAAGTTGCATAATCCTATTAAAGATTTTTTGTAGGGTTGCAGATTAAGGATCTGAACTTCAATTGTAGAGGACTTGTGTAAAGATGACAGGAAGAAGAAATGGTAGAGGAAATGGAGCATGTGAAAATGCAGACCCTCCTGTAAGGGAAATGTTGAGAGGAATTTCTACTAGATTAGAAGTGGTTGAAACGGCCCAGAGAAGAGGTCGACTAGTTGATGATAGAAGTGATGAAGAAGTAGAAGAACAAGAAGAAGTTGCAAGAGAAGAGAAACTAGGCCTTGATTAGTTAGAAGAGAGGTTCATAAGAGCCCTAACTAAAGTAAACACTAAGCTACATTTCAATCCACCAGACTATGATGGTAAGTTATATTCAGACGAATTATTGGATTGGATAATAGAAATGGAGAAATACTCTGATTTTGAAGGTACCCCAGATGATAAGAAGGTGAAATTTTCCTATACAAAATTGAGAGGACATGCATCCCTTTGGTGGGAACATTTGTAGACAAATAGAAAAAGAAAAAGAAAAAGAAAAGAGAAGATAAGATCATGGGATCAGATGGTGAATAAATTAAAGGAAAATTTTATGCCTATAGATTACCAAATTAGTTTGTTCAAGAAATTGCAAAACCTGAAGCAGAAAGAATCAAGTGTGACAAAGTATATTGAGGAATTCTATAAGTTGAATATCAGGCCTGGACATTCAGAAGATGATATTGACCAAATATCTAGATATGTGAATGGTTTGAGGTCATGTATTCAAGATGAGATCACTTTGATTAAGTTGTTGAGTGTGGGAGAGGTGTATCAGTGTTCCCTAAAAGTAGAGGAGAAGATAAATAAAAGACATGAACAGAGACAGAGAGAAAGAGGTGGAAGATTTTAGAGAGGAAGAATATTTATTGCAAGAGAAAGAGGAACCTTTGCAGATCAGAATAAGGAGGTCAATAAGAGTGAAAATTCATATCAAAGAGATGATGAAAACTCTTACAGAAGAAGAGGATATGGTGGCTACATAAATGAAGGGTATAGAAAAGATGACAAAGGACAAGAGAAAAGAGTATTCAAGGGAAATTGTTTTAAATGTGGTGAAGAAGGGCATAGAGCCTTTGAATGTAAACAAGGAGAGTCAAGAAAAATGATTGAGAACATTAAGAGAACAACTCTTGTTGAGGAGGATCATGTTGGATCATCTAATCAACCAGAAGGAGAGGTATTGGTGAATAGGAGAGTATTGTGTCAAAGTGGATTGGAGAAAGAACCATTGCAAAGAAAGAATTTGTTCAGGACTAGATGTAAGGTAGCTGGTAAATGTTGAAAAGTGATCATTGATAGTGGAAGTTTAGAAAACCTATCTTCTAAAGAAATGGTAACCAAATTGAAGTTGGAAAGGTTGAAATACCCTAAACCTTATCAAATAGCATGGATTCAAGATGAGCATAAAATACTAGCAAGTGAACAATATTTGGTGAAATCGAAGATAGGAAACTACCATGACAAAGTTTTGTGTGATATTATTCCCATGTATATATGTCATATCTTGTTGGGAAGGCCTTGGTAGTATGACCAACAATCTATTCATGATGGAAAGAAGAACGCATACACCATTGTTGCTAATGGGATGAAGCAAACTTTGTTACCTTTAGAAGATGTTCCTAAGGCTGAAATTTTCATGACTACTAGAATTTGTTTGGTTGACGGAAGAAGATTTCTAGATGGATTGAGACATGAGAACTTGTGTTATGCATTGGTGCCTAAGAAATTTGAAGAATTGAAGCATGTAGAAGGAAAACCAGAAGAATTAAGAGAGTTGCTGATAGAATATGAGGCTATCATTTTAGATAATGCACCTGATGGATTACCACTTTTAAGGATTATTAGTCATTGCATGGATCTGATTCTTGGAGCTAGTTTTCCTAATAAAGCAGCACACCAGATGACATCGACAAAGAATGAAGAATTGAATAGACAAGTGCAAGAGTTGTTGAGTAAAGGTTTGATCAGAGAAAGCTTAAATCCTTATGTAGTACCTGTTGTGCTTGCACCTAAGAAAGATGGAGAATGGAGAATGTGTACTGACTCTAGATCCATAAACAAGATCACGGTGAAGGATAGATTTCTCTTGCCCTAGATGGATGACATTATGGATTGTTTGAGTGGAGCTAAGTACTTTACAAAGATAGACTTGAAGAGTGGATATCATCATATCAGAATCAGAGAAGGAGATGAGTGGAAAACAACATTCAAGACAAATGATGGATTATATGAGTGGTTGGTGATGCCTTTTGGGTTGACAAATGTGTCGAGTACTTTCATGAGGTTGATGAACGAGGTATTGAAGAAATTCTTGGGTAAATTTGTAATTGTATATTTGGATGATATTTTGATTTTCAATAAGACTAGAGAACATTTGTGGCACATAAGACAAGCTTTGCAGAGGTTGGAAGAAGAAAAGTTGTTGATAAACCTAAAGAAGTGTAATTTCATGAAGGAGGAATTGGTATATCTAGGATTTGTGATATCAATAGATGGATTGAAGATGGATCCAGAGAAAGTGAGAGCTATTTTGAATGGTCTACACCTGAAAGCATTAGAGAGGTAAGATAATTTCCTAAATTGGATAGTTTCTACCAGAAGTTCATTAAGAATTTTAGTTCTATTTGTAACCCCATGATAGAGATGATGAGAGAAGATGAGAAGGATTTTAAATGGACATTAGGAGAAGATAGAATTTTTGATTTGTTGAAGCAAAAGGTGATTGAGCAACCTATGTTGGCTTTACCAAATAGTATTTCAAGTAGATTGTGATGCAAGTGGAAATTCAATTGGAGCAGTGTTAAGTTAGGAAGGAAGACCAATAGCCTATTTCTATGAGAAGTTGAATCGGGCAAGTAGAAGGTATTCAGTATATGTTCAGGAGTTCTATGCCATAGTTCAAGCTTTGAAAAAGTGGATACATTACTTGTTATCTAAATATTTTGTGTTGTATACGGATCATCAAGCTTTACAATATTTGAATAGTCAAGGTAAGTTGAATTAGAAACACATGAGATGGGTAGAGTTCTTATAGAGTTACACTTTTGTCTTAAAACATAGGAGTGGAAAGTCAAATAAAGTTGTTGATGATTTGAGTAGAAAATGGAATTTAATGGCACAAATGAGAATAGAGGTATTAGGCTTTGATGAATTGAGGAACTTGTATAAAGAAGACCCGTACTTTGCAGAACCTTGGAAAGCATGTAAAGAACATGTTTTTGAGGATAGAAGTCAATGGTTGGATTATTTCATTCAAGAGGATGTGTTGTTTAGGGGGAATCCATTGTGTGTACGCTGAAGTTCAATGAGGGATAACTTGGTGAAAGAGAAACATAGTGGAGGTTTGGCAGGACATTTTGGGATTGACAAGATAGTAGCCTTGGTGAGTGAGAACTACTTTTGGCCACAGATTCGTAAGGATGTAAGGAGATTTGTGTAGAGTTACCAACTTTTTCAAGTTGCAAAATGGAGTAGTCATAATTTTTTGTTGTATAAACCTTTGACAGTACCAAGAAGACATTGGCAGGATATCAATATGGATTTCATACTTGGTTTTCCTAAGACACAAAGAGGTAATGATTAAGTATTTGTGGTAGTGGACAAATTTTCTAAAATGGCACATTTCATACCTTGTAAGAAGAAAATGGATTCAATACATGTATTAGATTTTTTCTTCAAAGAAGTGGTCAGATTGGATGGATTACCTAGGAATATTGTTTCAGACAAAGATACAAATTTTGTTGGCTATTTTTGGAGGACACTTTGGAAGAAGTTGAAAACAGATTTGAAGTTTAGTTCTACTTTTCACCCACATACAGATGGACAAACAAAGGTATTAAACCAGAGTTTGGGAAATTTTCTGAGATGTTTGGTGGGAGAGAAGACCCAAAGTTGGGATCTAGCCTTGGCACAAGAAAATTTTTCCTAAAATAATTCAGTAAATAGGAGTATTGGAAAGACCCCTTTTGAGATTGTTATAGGAGTTCATCCTAGAGGTATATCATAGTTGAGATACATCAATAGGGAAGATAAAAGGAGTGCAGAAGTAGTAGCATTTGCAGAACATATGAAGAAGGTGCATACTCAAGTGAAACAACATTTGGAGAACATGAACTAGAAGTATAAGGAGAAAGCAGATGAAAAGAGGAGGCATAAGGAATTTGAAGTTGGAGATGAAGTGATGGTGTACTTGAGGAAAGAAAGATTTCTAGTTGGAACATATAGTAAATTGAAGATGAGGAAGTTTTGGCCATGTATAATTTTGAAGAAGTTTGATTCAGGGAATTCTTATGAAGTGAAGTTACCAGATGACATGGGTATATCACCTATATTCAATATTGCAGATGTACATCAATACCATGAAGTAGAATTCAGTGAGGATAGTAAGATGAAGTTGGAAGAACAACTTCCTAAACAACAAGCAGATGAAATAGATGAATTTTTGGATGTTAGAGATGGGAGAAAGACTCATGAAAGAAAGTACAAAGAATATCTTGTGAATTAGAAAGGTAGACTAGCGGAGGATTCTTCTTGGATTTCTCAGGCTGAGGTAGACCCTATTGGTTTTCCCTTTTCCCCAACAAAGTGAGAGGCTCACTTTTCATTAACCCCAGATGTTTGATGCAGGAGCATCCTTGGTTCTTGGCAATCTTGCATCAACCAAAAATATTTCCTTTTAGTTTTTGTCCTTACTTTGTTCTTGTTCCTGCTCAAGTTGGGAGATCCGACGTTTCTTCATGATTGCTTAACAAATATCGCGTACCTGGGATTTCATTATGAACGTGCCCAATTTACTTATTCCAATGTTTTAGTTCATTTGGATCTTTGTTCAACAAGTTATCACTTTCGAATTAAGTGACAGTTTTTGGTTCTGGCCCCAGAATAATTTCAAACCCTAACGGCTAGTTCGATCAATCGTGGACCTTTTCCGTGACTTGCAGATCCTCATAGTATGTTTAGATTTGTTCCATGGACTTTCCCCAACCTTACACTCAGGTCCACACTTCATCATATGCATCTACCGTGGATTAAACTCAGATTTGAGGCCAGCCTATTCTTGCACACATTACACATTTCTTCTTAGAGATTATAGTGATCTTTGGCTGACGCAGATGTTTCTAGACTCATGGATATGATATAAAGCTAGTATTGAACCATTAGAAGAGACATAGATTGATGATTAAGAATGATATGTTGTATATTAGGTCCGATCTATAGGATTTAGATCGCATGTATGAGCATTGTAATTTGAGCATGTTGTGATCAGGCCTGTGTGTCGAATCTATAAGCTCGAATTTTGCCAACCATATGTAATAAATATTTCAGATAATGAGAATTTTTGCACTTGCATTTTCCTCCATAAAGTGTTTTTCTTTTGTTGTGTTACTGTTGTTGCATGGTTTGGACTATTCTCTTTGAGGACCCTCCTTATCATGACTGCACCAGCTTTTCTAAATCCTTAGATTTCTCCCTTAAGAAAGTAACCCACATCATCCTAGAGTAATAATCAATCAGCAACATGAAGTACGTGTAACGTTGTAGACTTCTAATTCTAGTAGGACCACACAAGTCAGTATGCACAAGCTCCAACAATTCATTTGAACAATGTTGTTTGCTCCAAAATGAAATTCTTGTTTGTTTTCCCAACTAACATTCCTTGCATATGGTATTGGTAGGCTTCACCAATTTAGGAAGATCTCTCATAGCCCATGAGTAACTTATGTTTATAATATTATCAAAGTTTAGATGACACATTCTTCTATGCCACAACCAAGTTTCATCAACTTGATCAATTAGACAAATTTTATTAGCAACATTTAGATGAAAGATGTTACCTTTTGTTTTAGTACCTGAAGCAATCACATTTCCAGAACTTCTCAGTATGCTACATTTTCCATCTTTGAATTGAAGATTGTATCCCTTATACACCATCTATCCAACACTTAGAAGATTATGCTTCAAACCTTCAACATACAAAATATCATCAGTATTATGCATACCATCAAAAGAAATACATCCTCTACCATGGTCTATACCACCATTATTGTCACCAAATATTACAACCTCTCCATCATACTTCTCCAGGCTTAAAAATTTACTCTTATCACCTATCATGTGATGTGAACATCCACTATCAATTACCCATTCATCTTTTTCTTCAACTCGGACAACTAGAGCTTTCTCCACATTTGTACAACTAGCAGATTCAATAGACACATCGTTATCTTCCTTGATAGCAATAAATATAAACTCATCTTCACTTCCATTCCCTTTATCAGATTCATCATCTGTCACACCTTCATCAACAACATAGTAACACTTCTTTTGAAATTTAGGCTTGTAAGGTCTTGGCTTAGGAACTCTTTTTGGACACCTTGATGCAAAATGACATATCTTCTTCCTCATATCTGAATACCTTTCTAGAAGAACTTTCACTTGGATCATATATCTGCTTGTCTCTCCTAGAAGTAGTAGCTTGAAATGTAAATTTTGTCTTCAGAGGGGCATCAGTGAATTTACTCAACTCAAAAGCATTAAGTTTACCAACCAACATATCTTTGGTTATATTTGTCATAGTTCAGAGCTCTTCAATGGTTGCAGCTTTGATTTTGTATGCATTAGGCAAAGATCTAAGCACT
>CM021102.1:654388055-654561002 GCA_007115665.2 Sequoiadendron giganteum
ATTTTTGTCTTTAGGTCTAGGAACAAGAATCCATGTATTATTATTCTCAATTTGTTGTAGTTCTTCTTTCATTGCTTCAATCCAATGTTCATCTTTGCATGTTGCATTGGTATTACTTGGTTCAACCTTTGAAATTAAAAAATATTCTTCTACAATTCTTCTCCTAGTATGGACACCTTTGTTCTTATCTCCTATAATTTGATTTTCTGAATGATTTAATCTCACATACCTTGGAGTCTTAGAGTGTTCTTGAATTTCAGGCTCTTGTGATCTCTCTTTTGTACTTTCACTAGTCTCTCCTTCTTGATCTTCTTGATTCATCAGAATGATTTGAACTTGATTTCAAGTCTGACTCTTATTTGTATTGTCATTCTAATCATCAGAATCATATCCATAGGTTTTGGAGGGCCTAGAAATGTCTTCATCAACCTTAACATTTTCAATTTCAACCATTTTCTTCAATCTCATGTTGTAGCATTGGTAGGCCTTAATCTTAGTAGAATAACCAAGAAAGATTCCTTCATCACTTCTAGCATCAAACTTTCCTATATCTTCATACCTCCTAATATAGCATTTACTCCCAAAGATTTTGAAATATCTAATAGTAGGCTTATGGCCAAACCATAGGTCAAAAGGAGTCTTACCAGTAATACCTTTGATTTGTACCCGATTAAGGATATAAATAGCAGTACTCACAGTTTCTCTCTAATGGATATGAGGGACATTTCCTTCCAAAATCATAGTTCTAGTAGCATCTTGAACTGTCTTATTCTTCCTTTCCACAACTCCATTTTGTTGAGGGGTCTGCGGTGTAGATAATTATCTCTTTATCCCATTCTATTCACAAAAAGAATTAAACTCACCAGATGTAAATTCACCACCTCTATTTGATCTCAAACACTTAATCTTCAAACCTGTCTCTGTCTCAACCATAGCCTTAAAGATCTTGAAATTTTGATGTAGGAGCATCCTTGGTTCTTGGCAATCTTGCATCAACCAAAAATATTTCCTTTTAGTTTTTGTCCTTACTTTGTTCCTGTTCCTATTCAAGTTGGGAGATTCAGAATTTCTTCATGTTTGCTCACCAGATATCGCATGCCTGGGATTTCATTGTGGACATGCCCAATTGCCTTATTCCAAGTTTTCAGTTCATTTGGATCTTTTTCTAACAACTTATCACTTTTGGATTAAGTGACAATTTTTGGTTCTTGCTCTGAAATAATTTCAAACCCTAACGGCTAGTTGGATCGATCACGAACCTTTCTCGTGACTTGTGGATCCTCATGGTGTGTTTAGATTTGTTCCATGGAGTTTCCCCAACCTTACAATCAGGTCCACACTTCATCATATGCATCTACCATGGGTGAAACTCAGATTTGAGGTCAACTTGTTCTTGCACATGTTACACATTTCTTCTTAGAGATTGTAGTGATCTTTGGTCGATGTAGATGTTTCTAGACTTGCGGATATGATATAAATCTAGTATTGAACATTTAAAAGAGACAAATATTGATGATTAAGAAGGATATGTTGTATAAATTAGGTTCGATCTGTAGGATTTTTCTTTCATGTATGAGCACTGTAATTTGAGCATGTTGTGATCAAGCCTGTGTGTTGAATCTGTAAGCTTGAATGTGGCCGACTATATGTAATCAATATTTCAAATAATGAGTATTTGTGTACCTGCATTTGCCTCCATAAAGTGTGTTTCTTCTGTTGTGTTACTCTTGTTGCATGGTTTGGACTATTCTCTTTGAGAACCCTCCTTACCATGACTGCACCAATTGGTATCAAAGTGAGATTCATTCCTTGCGAGATTGTCAGAAGTTGCATAATCCTATTAAAGATTTTTTGTAGGGTTGCAGATTAAGGATCTGAACTTCAATTGTAGAGGACTTGTGTAAAGATGACAGGAAGAAGAAATGGTAGAGGAAATGGAGCATGTGAAAATGCAGACCCTCCTGTAAGGGAAATGTTGAGAGGAATTTCTACTAGATTAGAAGTGGTTGAAACGGCCCAGAGAAGAGGTCGACTAGTTGATGATAGAAGTGATGAAGAAGTAGAAGAACAAGAAGAAGTTGCAAGAGAAGAGAAACTAGGCCTTGATTAGTTAGAAGAGAGGTTCATAAGAGCCCTAACTAAAGTAAACACTAAGCTACATTTCAATCCACCAGACTATGATGGTAAGTTATATTCAGACGAATTATTGGATTGGATAATAGAAATGGAGAAATACTCTGATTTTGAAGGTACCCCAGATGATAAGAAGGTGAAATTTTCCTATACAAAATTGAGAGGACATGCATCCCTTTGGTGGGAACATTTGTAGACAAATAGAAAAAGAAAAAGAAAAAGAAAAGAGAAGATAAGATCATGGGATCAGATGGTGAATAAATTAAAGGAAAATTTTATGCCTATAGATTACCAAATTAGTTTGTTCAAGAAATTGCAAAACCTGAAGCAGAAAGAATCAAGTGTGACAAAGTATATTGAGGAATTCTATAAGTTGAATATCAGGCCTGGACATTCAGAAGATGATATTGACCAAATATCTAGATATGTGAATGGTTTGAGGTCATGTATTCAAGATGAGATCACTTTGATTAAGTTGTTGAGTGTGGGAGAGGTGTATCAGTGTTCCCTAAAAGTAGAGGAGAAGATAAATAAAAGACATGAACAGAGACAGAGAGAAAGAGGTGGAAGATTTTAGAGAGGAAGAATATTTATTGCAAGAGAAAGAGGAACCTTTGCAGATCAGAATAAGGAGGTCAATAAGAGTGAAAATTCATATCAAAGAGATGATGAAAACTCTTACAGAAGAAGAGGATATGGTGGCTACATAAATGAAGGGTATAGAAAAGATGACAAAGGACAAGAGAAAAGAGTATTCAAGGGAAATTGTTTTAAATGTGGTGAAGAAGGGCATAGAGCCTTTGAATGTAAACAAGGAGAGTCAAGAAAAATGATTGAGAACATTAAGAGAACAACTCTTGTTGAGGAGGATCATGTTGGATCATCTAATCAACCAGAAGGAGAGGTATTGGTGAATAGGAGAGTATTGTGTCAAAGTGGATTGGAGAAAGAACCATTGCAAAGAAAGAATTTGTTCAGGACTAGATGTAAGGTAGCTGGTAAATGTTGAAAAGTGATCATTGATAGTGGAAGTTTAGAAAACCTATCTTCTAAAGAAATGGTAACCAAATTGAAGTTGGAAAGGTTGAAATACCCTAAACCTTATCAAATAGCATGGATTCAAGATGAGCATAAAATACTAGCAAGTGAACAATATTTGGTGAAATCGAAGATAGGAAACTACCATGACAAAGTTTTGTGTGATATTATTCCCATGTATATATGTCATATCTTGTTGGGAAGGCCTTGGTAGTATGACCAACAATCTATTCATGATGGAAAGAAGAACGCATACACCATTGTTGCTAATGGGATGAAGCAAACTTTGTTACCTTTAGAAGATGTTCCTAAGGCTGAAATTTTCATGACTACTAGAATTTGTTTGGTTGACGGAAGAAGATTTCTAGATGGATTGAGACATGAGAACTTGTGTTATGCATTGGTGCCTAAGAAATTTGAAGAATTGAAGCATGTAGAAGGAAAACCAGAAGAATTAAGAGAGTTGCTGATAGAATATGAGGCTATCATTTTAGATAATGCACCTGATGGATTACCACTTTTAAGGATTATTAGTCATTGCATGGATCTGATTCTTGGAGCTAGTTTTCCTAATAAAGCAGCACACCAGATGACATCGACAAAGAATGAAGAATTGAATAGACAAGTGCAAGAGTTGTTGAGTAAAGGTTTGATCAGAGAAAGCTTAAATCCTTATGTAGTACCTGTTGTGCTTGCACCTAAGAAAGATGGAGAATGGAGAATGTGTACTGACTCTAGATCCATAAACAAGATCACGGTGAAGGATAGATTTCTCTTGCCCTAGATGGATGACATTATGGATTGTTTGAGTGGAGCTAAGTACTTTACAAAGATAGACTTGAAGAGTGGATATCATCATATCAGAATCAGAGAAGGAGATGAGTGGAAAACAACATTCAAGACAAATGATGGATTATATGAGTGGTTGGTGATGCCTTTTGGGTTGACAAATGTGTCGAGTACTTTCATGAGGTTGATGAACGAGGTATTGAAGAAATTCTTGGGTAAATTTGTAATTGTATATTTGGATGATATTTTGATTTTCAATAAGACTAGAGAACATTTGTGGCACATAAGACAAGCTTTGCAGAGGTTGGAAGAAGAAAAGTTGTTGATAAACCTAAAGAAGTGTAATTTCATGAAGGAGGAATTGGTATATCTAGGATTTGTGATATCAATAGATGGATTGAAGATGGATCCAGAGAAAGTGAGAGCTATTTTGAATGGTCTACACCTGAAAGCATTAGAGAGGTAAGATAATTTCCTAAATTGGATAGTTTCTACCAGAAGTTCATTAAGAATTTTAGTTCTATTTGTAACCCCATGATAGAGATGATGAGAGAAGATGAGAAGGATTTTAAATGGACATTAGGAGAAGATAGAATTTTTGATTTGTTGAAGCAAAAGGTGATTGAGCAACCTATGTTGGCTTTACCAAATAGTATTTCAAGTAGATTGTGATGCAAGTGGAAATTCAATTGGAGCAGTGTTAAGTTAGGAAGGAAGACCAATAGCCTATTTCTATGAGAAGTTGAATCGGGCAAGTAGAAGGTATTCAGTATATGTTCAGGAGTTCTATGCCATAGTTCAAGCTTTGAAAAAGTGGATACATTACTTGTTATCTAAATATTTTGTGTTGTATACGGATCATCAAGCTTTACAATATTTGAATAGTCAAGGTAAGTTGAATTAGAAACACATGAGATGGGTAGAGTTCTTATAGAGTTACACTTTTGTCTTAAAACATAGGAGTGGAAAGTCAAATAAAGTTGTTGATGATTTGAGTAGAAAATGGAATTTAATGGCACAAATGAGAATAGAGGTATTAGGCTTTGATGAATTGAGGAACTTGTATAAAGAAGACCCGTACTTTGCAGAACCTTGGAAAGCATGTAAAGAACATGTTTTTGAGGATAGAAGTCAATGGTTGGATTATTTCATTCAAGAGGATGTGTTGTTTAGGGGGAATCCATTGTGTGTACGCTGAAGTTCAATGAGGGATAACTTGGTGAAAGAGAAACATAGTGGAGGTTTGGCAGGACATTTTGGGATTGACAAGATAGTAGCCTTGGTGAGTGAGAACTACTTTTGGCCACAGATTCGTAAGGATGTAAGGAGATTTGTGTAGAGTTACCAACTTTTTCAAGTTGCAAAATGGAGTAGTCATAATTTTTTGTTGTATAAACCTTTGACAGTACCAAGAAGACATTGGCAGGATATCAATATGGATTTCATACTTGGTTTTCCTAAGACACAAAGAGGTAATGATTAAGTATTTGTGGTAGTGGACAAATTTTCTAAAATGGCACATTTCATACCTTGTAAGAAGAAAATGGATTCAATACATGTATTAGATTTTTTCTTCAAAGAAGTGGTCAGATTGGATGGATTACCTAGGAATATTGTTTCAGACAAAGATACAAATTTTGTTGGCTATTTTTGGAGGACACTTTGGAAGAAGTTGAAAACAGATTTGAAGTTTAGTTCTACTTTTCACCCACATACAGATGGACAAACAAAGGTATTAAACCAGAGTTTGGGAAATTTTCTGAGATGTTTGGTGGGAGAGAAGACCCAAAGTTGGGATCTAGCCTTGGCACAAGAAAATTTTTCCTAAAATAATTCAGTAAATAGGAGTATTGGAAAGACCCCTTTTGAGATTGTTATAGGAGTTCATCCTAGAGGTATATCATAGTTGAGATACATCAATAGGGAAGATAAAAGGAGTGCAGAAGTAGTAGCATTTGCAGAACATATGAAGAAGGTGCATACTCAAGTGAAACAACATTTGGAGAACATGAACTAGAAGTATAAGGAGAAAGCAGATGAAAAGAGGAGGCATAAGGAATTTGAAGTTGGAGATGAAGTGATGGTGTACTTGAGGAAAGAAAGATTTCTAGTTGGAACATATAGTAAATTGAAGATGAGGAAGTTTTGGCCATGTATAATTTTGAAGAAGTTTGATTCAGGGAATTCTTATGAAGTGAAGTTACCAGATGACATGGGTATATCACCTATATTCAATATTGCAGATGTACATCAATACCATGAAGTAGAATTCACTAGAGGATTCTTCTTGGATTTCTCAGGCTGAGGTAGACCCTATTGGTTTTCCCTTTTCCCCAACAAAGTGAGAGGCTCACTTTTCATTAACCCCAGATGTTTGATGCAGGAGCATCCTTGGTTCTTGGCAATCTTGCATCAACCAAAAATATTTCCTTTTAGTTTTTGTCCTTACTTTGTTCTTGTTCCTGCTCAAGTTGGGAGATCCGACGTTTCTTCATGATTGCTTAACAAATATCGCGTACCTGGGATTTCATTATGAACGTGCCCAATTTACTTATTCCAATGTTTTAGTTCATTTGGATCTTTGTTCAACAAGTTATCACTTTCGAATTAAGTGACAGTTTTTGGTTCTGGCCCCAGAATAATTTCAAACCCTAACGGCTAGTTCGATCAATCGTGGACCTTTTCCGTGACTTGCAGATCCTCATAGTATGTTTAGATTTGTTCCATGGACTTTCCCCAACCTTACACTCAGGTCCACACTTCATCATATGCATCTACCGTGGATTAAACTCAGATTTGAGGCCAGCCTATTCTTGCACACATTACACATTTCTTCTTAGAGATTATAGTGATCTTTGGCTGACGCAGATGTTTCTAGACTCATGGATATGATATAAAGCTAGTATTGAACCATTAGAAGAGACATAGATTGATGATTAAGAATGATATGTTGTATATTAGGTCCGATCTATAGGATTTAGATCGCATGTATGAGCATTGTAATTTGAGCATGTTGTGATCAGGCCTGTGTGTCGAATCTATAAGCTCGAATTTTGCCAACCATATGTAATAAATATTTCAGATAATGAGAATTTTTGCACTTGCATTTTCCTCCATAAAGTGTTTTTCTTTTGTTGTGTTACTGTTGTTGCATGGTTTGGACTATTCTCTTTGAGGACCCTCCTTATCATGACTGCACCAGCTTTTCTAAATCCTTAGATTTCTCCCTTAAGAAAGTAACCCACATCATCCTAGAGTAATAATCAATCAGCAACATGAAGTACGTGTAACGTTGTAGACTTCTAATTCTAGTAGGACCACACAAGTCAGTATGCACAAGCTCCAACAATTCATTTGAACAATGTTGTTTGCTCCAAAATGAAATTCTTGTTTGTTTTCCCAACTAACATTCCTTGCATATGGTATTGGTAGGCTTCACCAATTTAGGAAGATCTCTCATAGCCCATGAGTAACTTATGTTTATAATATTATCAAAGTTTAGATGACACATTCTTCTATGCCACAACCAAGTTTCATCAACTTGATCAATTAGACAAATTTTATTAGCAACATTTAGATGAAAGATGTTACCTTTTGTTTTAGTACCTGAAGCAATCACATTTCCAGAACTTCTCAGTATGCTACATTTTCCATCTTTGAATTGAAGATTGTATCCCTTATACACCATCTATCCAACACTTAGAAGATTATGCTTCAAACCTTCAACATACAAAATATCATCAGTATTATGCATACCATCAAAAGAAATACATCCTCTACCATGGTCTATACCACCATTATTGTCACCAAATATTACAACCTCTCCATCATACTTCTCCAGGCTTAAAAATTTACTCTTATCACCTATCATGTGATGTGAACATCCACTATCAATTACCCATTCATCTTTTTCTTCAACTCGGACAACTAGAGCTTTCTCCACATTTGTACAACTAGCAGATTCAATAGACACATCGTTATCTTCCTTGATAGCAATAAATATAAACTCATCTTCACTTCCATTCCCTTTATCAGATTCATCATCTGTCACACCTTCATCAACAACATAGTAACACTTCTTTTGAAATTTAGGCTTGTAAGGTCTTGGCTTAGGAACTCTTTTTGGACACCTTGATGCAAAATGACATATCTTGTTGCAAGAAAAACATTTAATAGGAAACTTTCCTTTATACTTACGTTCTCCTCTGGATTCCCTTTTGATAATAAGTGCTTCAAGCTCATTCAGTTCTCTTTCTTCTTCTTCAATTTGTCTCATTTCTTCCTCATATCTGAATACCTTTCTAGAAGAACTTTCACTTGGATCATATATCTGCTTGTCTCTCCTAGAAGTAGTAGCTTGAAATGTAAATTTTGTCTTCAGAGGGGCATCAGTGAATTTACTCAACTCAAAAGCATTAAGTTTACCAACCAACATATCTTTGGTTATATTTGTCATAGTTCAGAGCTCTTCAATGGTTGCAGCTTTGATTTTGTATGCATTAGGCAAAGATCTAAGCACTTTAGCAACAATCTCTTATTCATCCACCTGTCCACCAACACATCTGATACCACACACAATTTCATTCACTTTTTGCATGAAATTAGCAATATTCTCATCATTACCCATTTTCAAAAGTTCACATTTTCCTTTCAAACTCTATAGCATAGCCATCTTCACATTAGCATCACCTTCATATAAAGTTTCCAACTTTTTCTAGATCTCATAAGTAGTTCTCAGATCCATAGTATTTGTCATCTTAGAGTTAGTCAAAGCACTCAACAATGCTTCCTTAGCCCTAATGTTATATTCAACATCCCTAATCTCAGTAGTAGTAGTAGGACCACTTGGAGGAATAACATACCTATTGCATGTAATGTTCCATTAGGATTCACCAATGCATCTCATATGACACTCCATTCGAGTCTTCCACAAAGAATAATTTGTTCCATCAAATCTCAAACTATCCTTGTTGTATGTCACCATCCAAGATCACCTTAAGCTATTAAAATTCTTCCAAGGAACTTGCTTTGATACCAATTGTTGGCAACAGAAGGGCAGACAACTGAGAGGGGGGGTGAATTAGTTGTCACAAAAAAAGGAACTTATTAAACTTTTGAAACTTTATTCTCAGATCTGATTAATAACAGTGAAAGCTTGAATCAACAACACATCAGAAACACACATAACATCAAGATTTTTGCATGGAAACCCTGTTAGGGGAAAAACCACGGTGGAGGTTAATCCACAAGTTATACCCTGTTGAAAGTATAAGAAGAATATAAGAGGAATGCATATGCATTCAAGCACACTACCTAGAGCTCACTGCTCAAAGGAAGACTCACTATCTTAGAGAAAAATACATATTAAATCCATCAGAAGAATTTGAACTGAGAAAGTAGCATCTGCTAATGCATAAGTACAGTTTTGGTTAAGCACATGGACACTTCTTCACTATCTTTCACTCTTCTTCACACTTCGATCTGCCTTCAAATGATCTGAACCTTTTTTTCATATAGCACTTGCACACTTCACATTCCACACTCTTGACACATATCAAATGAATAAATAATCACTTATATATATCTACAACAAGAAATTACATTACTTCATGTCATCTTCAACAAAATAATGGAATGAATGCAAACTGTCAGCCCAAAACAGTAAAGATTATCAATGCACATCAACCAAGGTTGGCCACAACATAGTAGAGACCCAAAACAATGTTCTCAAACAAAAAACACCTTCATATATTCTTCCTCAAAGATCCACAACACACTTCAAACACCTTGTCGACCATGAACATGAAAAACATGAACACACAAGAGAAAATCTCAGATCGTGAGCACAATGATCAATGCGGACATGCAAGACAGATAAAACATGATCTAGAAACATCCATGAACACCTCAAGAACATACAAAACAACTCAGATTACTAGAATCACATTATCTTCTTCCATGAACACCATTTGTAGTAGTAGAATAGCTATCAGAACACATAAAGTTATATTTTCCTCAAATCTTCATGCACACCTTTGAAACTTTTAGTGTAGAAACTAGATACGCTTGAAAAAAAACCCTTTAATCCACAACAACTAATCATCATCGTACTAAAATTTCCACCATACTATTCTTTACTACTTCACAGACAACCTGTAACATATTTTATTACAATTTTCTCAATATCTTCGACATATACAGTCTTAAAGACATTAATGATAATAGTGTTGACATCAATGACAACCACATATCAGCAATTCGACCATAACATCCAATAGTAAGGATTTCTATACAATGCCTGAAAATGAGGCATACCTATGGAACTATGATACCCATTATTGTAGGAAAAATTCACTAAGTAAAGATAATCTTCCCAACACGACCGTTGATCCATAACACACATCCTAATCATATCCTTAAGAATTTGATTGACCCTCTTGGTCTATAAATCAATCTCTGGGTGATAAGCTAAACTGAACTTCAACTAAGTACCTAAGGAATGTTGCAAGGATTTCCATAATGTTGATGTAAACAAGGGATTTCTATCTGAAATGATTTTGCATGGAATTATTTGCAACCGAACAACATCTTCCATGAATATATTTGCCACAGAAGAGGCATTATAGGATGAACAAACCAAAGAATAATGCACTACCTTAGTCAACCTATCAATAGTAACCATAATAGCATCATGTTGACAAGATGACATAGGTAAACCTACAATGATATCCACCGATATAATATCCCACTTCCATTCAGGAACAAGATGTGGTTGCAACAGTCTTATGGGATGTTGATACTCGGTCTTAACTCTCTAGCACTCAAGACATCCCAAAATAAAATCATCGATATCACACTTCATACCAAGCCAAAAGTACAATTGTCAAAGATCTGCATGCATCCTCTTAACACCCGAATGAGTTGAATAAGGTTCTTGGCGTGCCTTTGAAATAATCAAAGTATGAAGACCCTCTACAAGTGGCACATAGATAGTACCCAAATGTCACAACAAACCATCTGACTCAAGAGTATATCATGTGATTCTACCCTCCAAGGGTCTACCTGATACCAACTCTATCTTCACCTCCTGATACAGTCTATCTGTAGGAAGTACTGCTAAAATTTGACTCCTCAAATTGACTCCGAGTTAGAGAAAAAATCTCATGCCTTCACCGACTAAGAGCATCAACCATTATTTTATCCTTCCCCTCGATAAATTTCACCTCGAAGTCATACTTGCATATGAACTCCATCCACCATCTCTTTCTAGCATTCAAATTAGGCTATGTTAAAGTGTACTGCAGACTACGGTGATCACTGTGAAGTTCAAAACAATGACCCAACAAGAAATGCATCCACCGAACGAGAGCATGAACAACTGCAGCTAGCTCCAAATCATGAGTAGGATAGTTTAGTTCATGATCTTTGATTTTGTGAGACTCATAAGCGATCACACAACCTTCCTACATTAGAATGTCTCCTAATCCCTCCAAAGATGCATCAGTGCAAACAAAAAGTCCTTAGTAGGATCAGGAACGGGTAAGATAGGTGCACTCATCAAATTTTCCTTGAGTGTCTAAAAAGTCGAATGACATTGATTTGACCGAATAAATTTCTTCCCTTTCCTCTGAAGAGAATTAATAGGATGAGCAATCCTAGAAAACCCCTAAAAAAGCCATTTGTAATACCCAATAAGACCCATAAAATTGTGAACCTTTGGTACACTGGTAGGCACAAGCTAATCAATGATGACTTGGATCTTCGAAGGATCTACAACAATACCCTCTCCCAAGATAACATGACTAAGGTATTTCACCTAAGTCTAGAAGAACTCACACTTCAACAAATTCAAAAATATCTAATTCTCTCTCAAGCACTACAATACCTGTCGCATATGCTCTTTGTTCTCCTTCATATCTCTCAAATAGATCAAAATATCATCAATAAAAATGAGAAAAAAATGATCAAGGTATGTGTGAAAGACACCATTCATCAAGCTCATGAAAATAGATGGTGCATTTGTTAACCCGAACGGTAGCACTATGTACTCATAGTGCCCGTATCGAGTTCAAAATGTCATTTTATGAATGTTGTCTTTTGAAATCCACAACTAATGGTAACCTGATTTTAGACCAATTTTAGAGAACACATTAGCTCTCTTGAATTGATCAAAGAGATCATCGATTCTAGGCAAGGGATATCAATTCTTAACCATCACTTTGTTTAATTGACGATAATCAATGTATGATCTGAGAGATCCATCCTTCTTCACAAAGATGACAGGTTCTCCCCAAGGAGAGACACTCAGATGAATAAAAACCTTAGCCAAAAGTTCCTCCAACTACGAACGAAGCTCTTCTAGTTCTTGTGTGGTAATTCTATATGGAGCTCAAGATATACGCTGTGCTCTAGGAACTAGATCAATTCTGAAATCTATGTCACATCTTCGTGGCATACCCAAAATATCACTGGGAAAAACATGTGAGTTCCCCAAAAATAGGGTAATCATTAAGAGATACCTCTCAACTCTCCCCTACCTCCAAGTCATTAAATATTGCTGCAAATAGTTGACAAACCTAAATCATGCATCTCCTTAATTGCATAAAAGATATAATCCGCAAGGAGATGGGTCTTTGCACACCAATTATTTCAAGTTTTGCACTAGAATCATCGAATAAATGTACTATGTTCTGTCAAAAATAAATCACTACACTATGGGATTCCAACTAGTCCATACCCAAAATAATGTCATAAGAACCAAGAGTTGTAACCTGAAGATCTACTAAGGTAGATAGCGTTCCAAAAATTAGTCCACAATTGTGAACAAGGGATTCCACTCCTACGTTCACCCCATAGGCCAATTCAATCTACCACCTAATACATTGCTTTACTACCACAAGTTCACTTTTCTCAATAATAGATGCAAAATAAATGAATCAAAAGCTCTAGAATAAAAATGGATGGAAACATTAATACCCTGTAATTGACCTGAAGCCTCAACCATAGTATCGTGATGCTCTACCCAATGGTTATCTACCATAGCAAAAACCCTGTGAGAATGTCCTACATCTCCAATTTTTAGCTTTGAAGTTGTCAGTTGCTGACCAAATCTTGATGTACCTCTCATAGGACACTGCCTCGCAATGTGACCCTGCTAACCACATGAAAAGAAACCAGTACCTCTGCCAAAACCTTTATCACTTAAAGGTGCATTCGACTGTTGAAAACTGCCTCTGCTAACTATAGATTGTGCACTCTGTGTTGGTTGATCCTGACTATTGTACTTATTACTCCACTAGTTACAGTTCTTCCTAGACTATGAATCGTTACCTGACTAAAATTGAGAACTCTTATTCTTCGATGGGTAACATTGTTGTTGTTGTTGTTGTTGCTAACCACACTTAGTAGGTTCATGTTGATTCCTGTAGGAGCCTGCTATCTGAGTCAGACCACCATGCGGACCAAATCATATATAATTTGTGCACTACTTATCTGAACACCTATATGTCCACCCAAATCCATAGATAGATTATCCTCCACAATTCGTGCCTTCTCCATAGCAACCTCCATAGTCTCCAGCTCGAAGATTCAGACCCCTCCTCTTATATGGGCATTTAAGTCCCTAATGAAGTGTTGTACCAACATAGCCTCGTCATCCACAATTCCAGCATACTATTTGAGCTCGTAGAACCTATGCTCAAATTGCTCAACTAACATAGCCATCTGATGAAGATCATGAAACTTGTCTACATGAGGCTGCCTCCAATGCTCTGATAGGAAACACACTCTAAATCACTCCAAGAACATAGCCCATGAAACTAAACCAATCTCCAAGTGAAGCTTCTTCTCCTCCAATCACCACCATGTAGAGGCAAAGCCTCTAAGATGCATAATGGTGCATCTAGCTCTAATGTTTCTACCATATGGATGCATAGAAAAACACTGTCCCAAGTCTAATAGTCAAGTTTTTGCTTCTCGACCACCACCAGTACCATAAAATGTGGGAGTGTGTGCCCTTAATAAGTCTCTCATATGCCCTACAACAATGATACCCTATTCCATAGTCTCAAAAACTCTCATAGGTGATTTGTCTCATTCTCTATCCACTACCTATTCAACCTCCTATCTAGGACCAAGGTGAGCAAGAATTTTCTCAAGCAAGGGACACAACAAAGCTCCCTCTGATTCTAGCTGAATCGTATTTTGTTCCTCATCCACCTAATTAACCAAAGGATCCTATTGCTCTAAATGCTCACACTCATGAGAGCTCTGAGGAGGATTATTTTGGTGATTAGCCATACAACCACCACCTCGGCCTTGACCTTAACCCCTACCATGACGTCTAGACATGGTCCTACACAAAACCAAAAACAAGTCTCAATTTCAAGACGTAAAAGACAATAGGAAACATAAAATATAAATTCTAACATCTAGGACAACCTTATGGACACACAAGAACCAAAGTGGCTGGTGTTAGAACCTTGTGCTCTAATACCAAGTTGTAACACCCCACCATGGAACCTAGAGAACAACACACAAAGTAACTAAATAATTGAACACTTTTTTAAAACATTTGTTTACAACACAAGTACAAAGTAATCAATTGCACACAAATTCTTAGGGTTCCTTGACAATGCCACTTTAACATTTACAAGTAAGAACATCACAATATAAAACCATATCCATAAACATAAGAATAAATCATATCAATGATGTAAAATCCATTTACATGATCATAATGAAGTTTAATTACATATACAATAAGATCTCATATAATCATAAAGTATGAATACAATATAGATGATGGTCATAATAAATATGTCAATCATCTTCACAAGCACGCTCAACGTCCATCTCATTGAACAATGGAACATCAGGAACCTATCATAAGATCAATATCATTTTGTACTACATCACCTACAAGGGGACCCAATAGAGGATAAAGCATGTTCCTCCCAACCATGTGGTACTCGAAATTCCACCCCCCATGCTAGGAGATAATATCAGGTCCATAAGATGAAAAATTATGAAGATAAAACAAAACATCACATGGTTTAACATTCACATAACGACATAATGATATCTAAACCACATGATTATAAACAAACTCTCAGAGGAAACTACAAGGCAAATGGTAACTCAACACATGAGACCACATAACATGTATAAGGATAAGAGTGTCATCACATAGTTTACTTTAGGTTACCCTTGTGAACCTTCCTAGATTATCGGCCCTTGTATCGAGTTACCCTAGAAATCTCTACAGATTCCTAACCCCTGAAAATACTCACGTGGAATTGAATTACGTCTCAAGAAGACAAAGTAAACGATCATGCCATTCTAGGCCATCTCAACCTACCCTTAATTTGTGCAAGCACTAAGGTATAAAGCGAGGTAAAAAAATTATCTACATTATTTAGTGAACACTACCCAACCCCTAGTACATTAAACTAGGTTTTCACTGAACTATAAACTCCTGATAGGTTACCTAGCTTACCTCTTAGGGTTTCAGCCCCTATCGCAAGCCACTTTTCCTATATATAGTAACATAACATATTTAACCATAGAAAGGACAATGTTCATGCACATTCAAACAAGAACCATGCATATTCTCATCTCAATCAAGACAAAGACCATTTAACTTTCAAAATACCTCCAATATAAAATCATAACATGCATGGCTAAGTCCCAAATGAAGTCAATGCAAGAGAATAACAATATTCAAGCATTTTACACTTTACTACCAAAAAAATTACTTCCCCTAGCCTTTGGAAGATATAAAAAACTCAACAACTAAGAAGTTCATTCATAATTTAATGACAAATAAAATATTGTTCACATAACATCCATCATATCCTATTGATCTAAAAGATCATAAAAATATAGCACATAGACACAACTTAAATGTCTTATAGATTTTGTTCAATTTAAACAAATAAAATAATCATTCTCTATTAAGAACATTATAAATTCATTAAATTTATTAATCATTCATATTACCAAAATAACAAATAATACTAATTCATATATAAGAAGATAGATCTATTTATAAACATTACATATGTATTTTTATTTACTTAAACATTGATTTAAACAACACTACTCTCTAAGCAAATAAATCACAAACCATATATATATATAGATAGATAGATTTATAATAAAGTGCTTATCATACAAGAGAAGTAATAATTTAAAAGGAAAAACAAAAGAAGATTATCCCTTAATAAATATAATATTATACAGCCAAATTTAAATCATAAATCCATCAACGACTTGAAACAAGGAATGTCGATTGCATGCATTCAAAGTTGTGGACTAGAAATAAATTGTAGTTTGATTCCATACACTGATACAAGTATATGGTTAGAAACTTAAGGTTGACATTCATTAATTATTGGTGAAAAATATGTAATACACAATTATTTGAATATCACAGCCGACTCAAGTCAATAATTTAAATTGATAGTTTCACAAAGGATGCATGCATTTAGCATGAGCATAAAAGAAAACACTTCATACAACAAAACTAGAGATAGTGCATGTGTTTTCAACACATACAATTTATAACAGGTAAGTTGATTCATTCCATGACAATATCTAATCTTAAGCAGAAGGATAACTTGATTCCATCGATGATTATTATCAAGAAAAAGAGTTTAAAATCGACCATCATTTGGATCGACCAATTGAAGCAAGAATTAACAAGATTTTTATAAATCAATCATGTATATGTGAACAAGAAGATCTGGTGTTCCAGAAAACACAAGATCTAGTAAATAATTGAAAACATGGTAAATAGCGATGGCAAACATAAACAACCTACGATTGATAGAAATGTGAATTCAATAAGATAAAAGTGGTATCGAGGTAACAAAGATTCATCAACTAATCTCCAAAGGCAAGCTTAAATACAAACACAAATGATGAATAGTGATTTGACAGAGTAAAGACATCTCCATGGAAACCCTTGCTTGGATAATCAATAGATGAATAAGGAAGAACAATGCCAACCCCATCAAACAACAAAAGAAAAACATGTGAATGAGATAATAGCCAAAATACAAGGCCATATACATAAGGAAGAAGATATAGTGCCAACATTGAGATTAGATGCATTTCAAAGTTATTCAAAAATATAAAGAGATGACTAAGGCTCTCAAATAGTTGGAGGCTATACATCGAACAACCCTAGAAATATATTTCCTTTTGATCCAAAGATTCAAATACATCAACCATTCGGTACAAATGAATAAATCCTATAGATGATCTTCAGCATTGATAGAGTTGGAAAAAGGTAGAAATAACTACATTGGTAACAAAACCAATTATGTTGTATAAACTATATTTTCCTCAAACAAATTTCAATTACCAAATTTGAGAATCCATAAAGGTTGATTTAAGCATGAGTAAAATTTAGCAAACTAAATAAACCCATCAAAGAGGATGAAATCCCTCGATGAATCTATGTTTCCAATTTAATTACAGCTAGGTTTTCAATATAGTTTTCATTTTTCTACAAATTTTCTTCAATTTAATCCAAAACTAAACAATAACAATTTTGTTTATGGCATTTATACATATAATTCAGCAAGCAAATTCTTCATAAGGAAAAAAAAACAAATACCATAGACAACATTCATAAGCTTTTATCTGAGAAAAATACAAATAAGAAGAAAACTTGGATTACCCCTCAAATTTTGACGAAGAATGAAGTAAGGCATGAGAAAATCTGAATCTAGATACATTCTGAAACATGCAAAACCTTCAGACTCATTGTCTCCAAATTGTTCAACCAAAACACACAGAGAAGAAGCGAAAAGCTTTTTCTCCAAAAAATCCAATTGTCGTGAACAAATTGCATAACAATTCTTTATAATTAATTTCCAATTAACTCACAATAACAAGACTAAACTAATTGTTAGCATGCAAATGAAATTGATCAAACAGTTCAAATTAACCAATTACTCAAGATAACACTTTCTCATTTCAATTCACAATTTCAGATATTAATCATAAAATGTAGAAAACAACTATTTAAAATATTTAATTTTTAACATTTAAGTTTGCACGTAAATCAGCAATTATATTTAATTAAATATCTAATTTAATTAATTTAATTTAATCAATCCTTTAAAATAATAATAAAACTTTAATTATAAAATTACCTAAACATAAGTAATTTAATTTAACATTTAAATAATATTACATTAAATCAAATATGTTTTTTAAAAGTTCAGTAGCATTTACAAGGTGCTATACCCTTCATAACGAGCCACAAGGGCCAAAAAGTAGCAAGACTAAAAAGAAAACATTAAAGTAAATAGAAATAGAGATAACCCACAAACAACACATAAACCACGAAGAGGCAACCGAAAGACAAGACACCTACGCAGGCAGCAACTAACTAGCATTATCCTAGTTTTTAAACAGGAGGTCAACGGCCTTATCACCAACCCAGTTTTTGTTCTCCTGACTATTATTTCCCTCTAGCTCCTCCTTAATAACATTTGACAGGGTGCTAGTGACGAAATGGCCCAACTTCATAGTGAAGCGGGTCAACCCACAAAACCTTTTGTTGAGCATGTACATTTTCTTCTCCAAGTCACAGGGCTCCTCCCCAATGTCCATGGTCCCTGGGACCTCCTAGGCTCTTCAACCAAGGGATGCGAAGAGTAAGAGGCCGAACCATATTTAGGAGTCTTGTTGTCCTCAGGAGTAAACTAGGGCCCCTCCACATTCTCGTCCTCATCATCCTCAGTTTCCTCGTCCTTGTACTCTTTGTTGTTAGACCGCTCCTCCTTTGAATCCTCAATTATCTGCCTCTTTTTATTGTTCTTTGCAAGCCTCCCGGATCTCCTTCTAGTGTTTTCCCCACCAGTCATCAGAGTATTCCTCACAATAGTGTCTCCTTTGGAGTCTTTCCCTATTATGTTCTTTACCTTCCCTTCCCTAACAATTAGGTCTAGCGTACCTTTCTCCTTACCTTTTTTTTGTAGTGTTGGCCTTGTAGGCAGATTTCACCGGAGTGGAATTCAATTCACAAAGACCCACCACCACACTAGCATGAGCCTTACCCAACCCTCCCATTAGTTTATTGGTGGCCATCTTGGCTTTGGGATTCCCTGCAGTGCCCATATTGGATTTTCGAGGAGGGCTTTTAGACTCGGTCAGGGAAATATTCACAGCCGACAGGGGTTCAATATCATCAATGTGCATAGTCATAATAGCTTTGGGAGGACAGAGGGCCAAGTGGAAGTGGTAAAGTCTCAGAATGAGCCCCTGATGGAGCGGGAGTGGCGAGAGATCACTGGGGTTAAGGCTGGCTAACTCTTTACATTTTTTGATTGAGTTTTCCAAATCCATTAGAAGAAAGAAGGGAAAACTAAGCAACATCTTGTGTCTTAAATGATTTAACATGGGAAAGTGATAAAAAAAGTAGGTTTTAAACCTACCTTCCAAGGTGAAATACTTTATCAACGCAAGGAAAACCTGATCCTAAGGCTTCGGGAAAGCTTCTCTCTCAAAACTCGACTGGTTCCGCACCGGTTCCTCATCTCCTCTGAAAAAAATTTCAAGCTTTCGTTGTCTGATTTCTTGGTGTGCTTGGGGTATTTTTTCCCGGTGCACTATAGTCCCATGGCTTGCACTATGACTTCCTCACTAATTTCAAATGAAATACCTCCCATTGAGACCCTACGATCCTTCCACGAGTTGGAAAACTGATCGGACAAGTTAGGGTCATGGCTGACTGATAGGAAGGGTTGGATGGAACAATCACTGTTCCATGCTCTGGATCTTTACTTGCAAGACCTCCTTGGTTTCTTACTTCACCACCTTAACCTTTAGGACCTTCTTCATGTTTAGGTACCCCTAGTTCTCCTGGACAACCCCACTACCATCACAATTCAACCTACCAAGTCAATCTTGGTGCAATGCCTCTAACTCTTCCTTAGCCCTTAATCTACCCTAAAGACTAAAATTCTCCAAGAACTAAAGCTTAGCTTTGCAAGGGTGTGGAGATGTTTCCACTGACTTCATTCCATCCTATTATGGCTCTGAAAGATCCACCTAACTCCATCTTTTCATCACTTCCACCAAACCCTCATTTAGGGTTAAAAAGTCTACTAGCCTAGGAGCCCAATTAGGTCTCCACCTCCGAGAAAATAGGTTGGCTCTCCTAAATTTTTCAAAGAACACAAAAATTTTCCTTTGGCTTCTTGGCCCTTATGCCCATCCCTCAAATATTCTAGAGGTCTTAATCCTCAACTGACCGTATACAGGACTAACCCTTAATTTGGCAAACTTAGGTCTTTCTAAGCCTTTTCCTTGACCTTCCTGCAACTGTTCAAGTTTTCCAATATCAAACAGATTGGTGGAGCTCTCTCCTCCATGTTATGCCTTGGAAAGGCTCATTCCTGCCCTCTCCACACCATGATTTGATAGGAGATGAACACCCCTGCAAATCAAGTGCTTTGCACTTCTTGGCTCGCCTAGGAGAAGACTTCCACAGTGATACCCTGACTTCTAAAGACTCCTAAACCTACCATATTTACAATAAGATTCTAGCCACAATCCCCAAAAGCTCATACACTAGGTATAGTGGAAATGTGAGCTAAACCTCCATTCTTCATAGTCTGCCACTCAGAACAACAACTTAAAAGAAACAAACTAACTATAAAGAATGCTTGAAATGAACAAACTAGCTACCTACTATTCCACACGATGCTTGTAAGAAAATTGCACTACATTCTACACATTACACAGTGTCAGGATCACTCCATTAACACACAATTCAAAGCAAAAACCAAAAAATTTACACAAACTTATCACTGTCTTCTCTTGTATTCATAAACTTCAAATAATTCAAAAGCTTCCAACCTTCCTCTCAGGTTGAGGCACACCCTATATAGGTCAAAAAAAGTAGTTATGCCTCCCCTTGGTCGGACATTGCAGTTACCTTGTGGCAAATTTGCAAAAAATGTACCATTTTGCACTTTTTCGCAATTTCTAGTAGAATGAATTTCTAAACTCATCCACCCTTTCCACTCCTTAACCTACTGATCACTACTGATCACTACTGATCAAGACATATTCTTAAGCCTCTAACTCTATCTCAATGGTCAACATGACCTTCATGGTAACATATCAAAAACAAGTATTCACCCTAGACTTCCTAATTGCCTAGTGTTTCCTAGGTGCTCCTACACCACTGACCAATATCTTCACAAGAGGAGAAATTCCACCTTCCACACAAATGTGTCAAACTAAAGGATTATTCCAGAATTCATCACATTTATTCGGCTTAGTTCTCACATGTTCACCACCCATTTTTCCAACCTGTACAGGAAGCCAAAGAGTCTGCAAAAGATACCAAATCAAATATGTTATAAATAATCCATTTAACTAATTAAAAAAATAAAATTCCAAACATGACGAATACACAAATGACATGATGAAATGAATGAAAAACAACAACGGGTAACAAACGGGTACTTGTCCTATAAAAGAACGATGGCTAAAGGAAGACCTGACATTATCTCTGCAACAACATGTTTCCATTAGGTCACGACATGCTTAGACCTAGCAAATCAGGTGGAGTCTATGCCCATACCTGTAAACTGCATGAAGCAACACTGTCAAACTTAACAACATAAAATGACAATCACACCGTGAAAGATAGTCGTAGAATAGCAGGGTACTCACAAGTGAATAATGCTACATTGTCTCCTTCATGAAGAATAACATGCAACAATACATCATACACAACATCAAATACGTCATCACAAACATACTAAAGCTCAAAAACAACATGAGACCATATCACACATAATGTCTATCATAATTTCACCACACAACGTAATCAGATGATCAACAATGTCATGAATGTATGATTTGTAAAATATAAAAAATAACATAGTATCTGTGTCGTAACTAAAATAAAGTAGTATAGTATCCAAAACAACTAAAACAACTAGCAAACAAACATAAGCAAATTGAAACAAACAGTAGCAATTGGAGGGACACTACATATGTATGGATCATTCATACTGGATATATATACATGTGATGTATGCTTAAGCTAGTAACTATTGTACTTGTGTTGTGCATATGATCTAGTCATTATTGTACTTGTTGATGAGCCCTAATAATAACATATTTACTTGTAGTTTCATATTTTTATCTCATTTTTGTTAAACCTCAAAAGACATTTTCAAACCTTTTTCATATACTTTCTAAAGTATTTCAAAGCATTTGAAGATGATATAATACATTAATGAATATGTGTGTGAACTTGTAATGAAAAGGTGTCTTGAGAAGTAAGACTAACCCTTGAAGTGAAGAACCTATTAACCAACAACGAAATGATTTTCAACCCGTAGCATAAGGATGATAGTTCAACATGGCCAAAGGAGTCAATTAGCTATAGTACGTGCATATTTCTAGAATAAGATGCAAACAATGGTTTAATGATGTGCACAAAAATATCCATGTCTCACTCCATCTTTTAAATAAATTGCAAAGGAAGAATACGTTTGTTCTAACAAGGTATAAAAAAACTATAATATAAACTATTGTGTTAGGTATGTTTATGTTAAAACAATATTCTTGATTGTTGTAGTCTTTCTTATATTCTAACACTTCTACTTCCACTAGTTGTTATTTTCTATTAAGTTAAAAGACCTGGTCCTTTTCCTATTTTCTTGGAAGATTCGACAGTTACTCTTAGTCTATTTATATTTTTTAATAACATGACTCTCACAAACCCCATATATGGGGATATTCTTGTGAGAGACCACTACCTATATTTTTGCATGGAATTATATTGAATACCAGATTTGTTACATCATTTTATTTTAAGCTCTGAATATGTTTGGATTACAATAAAGGAATATATTTCAATTGCATGATTTGTTGATTTAGTAATTGAAGGAGATGTTGTGGAATGTAAAAGCTCAAGCAAGGGCCACTTGAGGTACTACAGAGTCCATATTAGTTTAGGTGGTTAGCTATATTATGAATTATATTTTCTAAATTATAATTTCTATTTTCCATTATGTTAATACTATACTATAATTTTTGAATTGAAGTTCCTAAGTTTCATTATATTTGATGCTATTAATTGATTAGATAAATATGTTAAACTATAACATAGGGATCATTAGTTACATTCCATGAATTATATGTATCTATAGTAGCTATAGTAACTAGCATTTTCTTACCCTATTCCCTAGATAAGAGTCATTTTTAGTAAGAAATATTTTAATTGAGTTTATTCTTGTTCAATCACTTGTATTTTGTCAATTAAGGAAGTTTAGGATCATCAACTACATATATAGTGCCAACATCATCTCAAGTTCATGATTCCTTGGTTGAAAATTTAATGAAGACCCATTTTGAATAATGAATTGCTTAATTTGGGGATCCTTAGGTCAGTTAAGATGTATGTATGATTATCCACATTAGTTAATTAGACATTAGGGGAAGCTCTAGACTTGTAATTTGTGTGTGAGATAGTTACTATTCTACTTGTCATGTACATATGAACTAGTCATTAATTTTCTTGTTATGTGTGTATGATCTAGTCACTATTATACTTGTAATATATGCTTGAGCCAATTACTATATGAAATTGGAATTATGGAATGGTATGACCTTGGTGTGGATTTGTGGGTGTTTGTACACTAATGATTGGTATTGATTTGTATGGGAATAGCTCACTTGATGAAAATTTGTTATCATTTTATTATAATTGGATTAGTTTGATAGCTTATGCTTAAGAAATAGTCATTATTTCTTAAAGGTGAGATCAAATATCTCATATAAGAGAAGAGGGTGAACTCTCTCTAACATTGGTGCATACAAACTACAAAGCTTATGATTCCCAAAATAATATGTAGGTGAGGTTATAATAAATGAACCCTCAAGGTTTAGGTTTGGGTCTAGGAATGAACCTAACTTTGGGGAGCTTACCACCTTCTAGTGTGAGAAATGAGTGGTGACATGGAGTGATCACCACCATGACGGTTAGAGGAGTTATGAAATCAACACTTCTAGATTATTTTGAAGATGCTCAACTAACTAAGTGGGTAGTTGATGTGAATTGATTTAAGAAAAAAAATAGTATTAATTGAGGGGCAATTTTTACATATAATTGTTTTCCCTTTATGATCAAATAACAAAAAAATGAATAAAGGGAAGGAATATGAAAACATAAGTAATGTGTTGGATATTATTGAAATATAAAGCATAATAAATAATGGAATGAGAGGTGAATTTTATTACTTTTATTTTCCTAGTCATTTGTACATATAGCATTGTGCCATGATATTATTGGTTCAAAATTTTCAAGTGTTACATTCTCATTGGTTGAAGTTCTCCTTGTCTCCACAATAGTGTCTAGTGTAAAGGTAAAATCTATGGGCCATTTTAAAATCCAAAATTATGGATATATCCTTCCAAATACTCCAAAAAAAATTATGTTTTCCATTATGGTAGTGTTCCATGGGGACATGACCCCCACCAAAATCAAGGTGTTTCAAAGACTAGGATGTTTCAAGGACTTGGAGATGGTTGATAACATCCCCTCTCCATCTCGCCACCTTCACTAGGACTTGGGAAACTTTGAGGGGATGGGGGAGACAACTGGACATCTCTAAGATGTCTCAAGGATGCCTAGTCATCCCTCAAGCATCTTGGGGACGCCCAAGTGTCTCTCACGCTAGGAAGCATGAAAAAATGTTTTTTTTAATCTTTAAAATTTATTGAACTTCGTGCCTTGGGAATAGCCCTAAAGGATTGTGGGACCCCTCTACAAAACACTCTAACTCCTCTTTTTTAGCTCACATTTACATTTCATGTTTTTACAATATCTAGGTGAAGAGGATGTTTTGACTTTAGATGTAGGGTTGGTTGGTTCTAGCTTAGTAGATCTTGACCATGAGGATTCTAATAGTTAGAGTGATGAGGATTTTTGGGATGATTAGAGGCCTCCCTTCACTACATTTTTGTATTTTGTACTTATTTTGATATCAATGTATCATGCTACTCATTGTAATCATCTTTATGATATGATATTATGATGTCATATTTTTGATATAATAGAAATATCAAATTCAATAATTTCATTTGTCAAATTTTAATTACTTTTAGTCTTTTAGTAATAGTATTCAAGTATTTAAAATGTTACTATTTGCAACTTTTCTATTTTACTAATCTACCAAAGTTTAATTTGAAATGTAATTCTTAAACATATTTTAATTATAACTAGTTTTTCAAGTACTATATGTATATGAGCACTGCCCCCTTGCTGTTGTCCCCCCATTTTCCTTGAACTTAGACCCTTTTTCCCCTCATCCTTGGAACCCATATCTGACAAGGGATGCATACCCGTCAGGAAATTCCATGCAAAAATGCATTATGACCCACTTGAATTATGCCTCTTCAAATTTGTACCTCCCACTCAATGAAGGAGATATGATATCACATAGGTTAGTGTCAACACATTTTTCATGATTGGGTTAACTCACAATAGTGAGTCCCACTTGTGCAACATCAAAACATTGGATGGGAGGGGAGGAAAACTATGAAACACCTTTGTTTGAAGATGATTACATAAGTGCATTCAAATGAAGGTCCCTTCAAATTTTAATAATTTTTGCGCATGGAAGGGACCTTGGAACAAAGTTCCTTGTACACTTTCATTCAAATATTATAACTCCATTTGAAGGTCCTTCGAATGAACACCATTGAATTTCTCCTTGTACCTTCATGCTTAAACTTTTATCATTTTTTTATGTTTCAAACCTTGTTTGGACCAACCAATGGAATCACCATCACAAGATAATATATAAGATTATAGCTCTTGAAATAAAATTTCCAACAAGTATAATTTTAAATATATTTAATTTGATTAGAATTTTTATATTTTTATTTTCTAGTGAATATAGGGTTTTCATCAAACATCTAATTCTTTGTTCCACACACATGGAAATTAGTAAAATAGAGAAAAATATTTGAAAATATTTATGCACTAGTTATTGATGTCCTTGTTTCAACAAAAAAAAATGAATATATATAGAAAAGTCATGTTTTATCAAATAAACTTATATCTAATTTATAATTAGTTTCACTTGAAAAATTAATAAAAAATAAATATGTAACAAAAATTATGAAAATTCATTTACGCACTAGATAGTGGTGTTACAAGTCTATGTTTATAGATTTATAATTGTAGAATCAAAAATTGTCACCCTTGATAATTTCACACTATATTTTTCTCCTCCCTATGTTCATGGACCTAATAATGCATTTAATTGCTCATTTTAAATATATCTTCATAAAATCAATAAAGAGGAATAAAAAAGGAACACTTAATATTTACCCCTAACACTTTAGGCCCCAAAAAGGATGTACATGGTCAAGGGCACCCCATGCCCTTAACCAGCCTATTTGGGCGCCATTTTAATATGTTGGCATTGATATTTGATTATTTGAAAATTTGAATTCATTTGTTGGCTATTGGCATTTAATTTTTGGGAAATTAAAATAATTACATATAAATACAAGTCACTTTATCATTTGAAATCCTAGAAGTAAGCTAATGATTTTCCTAAGGAAATCAATATTATTATTAAGAAATCAAAAGAATTTAAGTGTAGAATTATCAAATTTATTATAGAATTTATGTCAATCAAGCATCATGTCATATTTTATGTAAGTTTATTCATGTTTTGTGTTCATTTTTTTTGTGAGTCCTAACACTTACAGGACTTCAAATCAAGCAACAATTTCTCCTTGAAGGTGATGAGTGCATGACTTCAATCCACCAAGGAATGTAGATCTGAGTGGTGAGTTGAAACAATTTGTCAATTCATCACTTGTTTATCATTGTCATCTAGCTAACTGAGGGTAAGCTCTCTTTTTCATATCATCCTAGCCATTGTGGAGGTAGAAATACAAAAATGGGTTGGACTTAGGCAGGCCCCTATAAGGAGCAACCCTTCCCCCTCTTTCATGTGTGCATGTTTTAAGGTCTAAAGAAAATTGGAGGAAGATTGGAGACTAATTGCTCATTCATGCATTCAATCCTTACAAGATGTCAAGTCAAGGAATTCACATTTTATCATTCACAAACAAAGTTTCAATAGTGATCCCAAGAGAACATGACCTATAGACTAGAGAATTTAGGCTCGTGATTTAAAATATTAAAAAGAAGGAAGGTAGTAAAATGAATCCCATGCCCTTGACCAATCAATTCAACCTCAAAATTACATGTCGGGCTCTTTTGTGTCTACCCTCTACTTTCCTGAAATCTATTTTTATCTGTCAATTTTATATTTCTCAAAAATTATGTTAGTTTGTTGTATTTTCTCAATTAGACCTAGGGACATCATTATATCACATCAAAGATAAAACTATCCAAGCAATCCAACCCCCACCAAAGACGGATTAAAACCTTGATCCACCTATAGACATCTAAATTTGACCACTTCCACATGGTCAAAACCGTCTACTCTATTTATCTATTTCATTAAGAATGATTAAATAATTTATTTAATCATTATTTCATTTTCGGCCCAAGGTTCCTAAAGTATGTAATTGAATAATTAAATACTTTAGCTTACACCTTTTCTTCTCTAAATTAAATAAATAGGACAATTTATTTAATTTAGTCATTTGACCTTTTTTGATTAAAATCAATTTTTAATTCCTCATTTTCTCTCTTCTTGTCACATTCTCCATAATCCTCTTTTAATTTGGATTAAATTAATTAATCAATGATTAGGATGTGCACCACTTAATCAAGATTAGTGTCACATCTTCCATAATCTCCCACTTGCTTCTAATCTCTCATTAATTATCCTAATCTTGTGTTTGCACAACCTTAATAAAGGTCATTAGCCACATTTAGCATACCTTTTTAAGTCAACCTTTCCACTTGCCTTTCTTTGCCTTGACTCCCTTTCCTATGTGAATTTTTAATTCACATTTATTCATCCTAGGCTCGTCTCTTCCCCATGTGAATTTTTAATTTTATCCTTCCAAGGTTTACCCTATGCCCATGCAAATTCTAGAAAACTTGACTTGTCATTTTACATGTGTCAAAGACTTCTAGAACTTTAGACTTGTCACATTAGTCACATGTGGCAAATCCTCATATTTTTGGAAACCCTCTCTTATCCATTAGACTCTCTCAAGCATGTTAATTTTTAATTCACATTTATTTCTCCAACCACCTTCCCATTCCCCATGGATATTTTGAGAAATTCTAAAATTTCTCAAATATCTTTTTCATTCTCATTTGGGGACAAGAAGTTCCTTTTTGAGGAAATATTCTCATCCCCCAAGGTACCTACAAGGTACTTTCCCTTCCTCCACATCATGTACCTCTCTTCCACCTCACTCCCACATCATCTCACCCTAATCCATCTCACATTCCACATGTCAATATGTGAGGGCTTGTGAGTCCTCGACTCACCATAGCCCTTCATCTTGGCCTTGTTGGCTTAATCTAAATCGTTGAATTCTCTAGAGAATTAAAATTGTTCTATAAATACCCCCTCCTTCCCCTCATTTTGAACGATGAGATTTTTTCTACCAAAACTCTTGCCAATTTTTCATTTGCATCACTTAGCCATTTGCAAGCATTCTCCATCAATCAACCAAGCCATTTAGCCACTTGTATTTTATCATATTTTCATCTTGCATCTATTCACCTCCATAGCCATCCAATGAGCACTCAAACTCTCAAAGATCAAGAGTCAACCAAGGAATTTTCAACATAAAGGTATATAGATTTATCATCTTGTTTTGTTTATCTTTTTTGCATAGACATTCCTTAGGCTAATCTTGAGGTGTGTTTCTTGTGTTACTCATTTTAGTGCATTATTAGTTAGTTTTACATCTTAGAATAAGGGAGAACAGTTTAAGGGATCACATTTTTTGCACACCCGGTCTTGCACTTTCATGTACGCAAGGTTGATCTTTTGATCTACCACCGAGGATTTTTTTTTGTGTTCTTGTCCTTGGCAAACTGCGTTGTCCCTATGCTTTCATGTAGGTAAGGCCGATTACTTGATCCACCATCGGGGCACTTTGTCCTCCCTTGTTTGTCACCACTTGTCAACTTTCTGCTCTTAATGCCCGCCATTCTTTCATCCTTGGTGAACTACATTTCCCCTATGCTTTTATGTAGGCAAGGTTGATCTTTTCATCTTCCCCCAAGGCTTATGTTTGTCTTGGTCATCCATCTGTCTCAAACATTCCACTTTCCTCTCTTTTCCATGGTATTTTCTTGAACTATGAAGGCTCTACGCTTTCACGTAGGCAAGGCTAATCTTTGATCAGCCCCCGAGCCCCTAGGTCTTTAGGGTGTGTCAGGTTCTTTTCTCTTGTCCTCTTTTTTTCTTGTTGTCAAGTATGTCCCTATCATCGCTGATTCTTCACAAACAAGATCTTCTCATTTCAAGAAATTTTCTTAATGGCAATTGTCCTGCATCATCTAGGTCACTTTAGTTTAGTATCCATCACTGGTTTTAACAAGATTCATCCTTCCTAACAGAGCACATCAACCCCATCCATCCTTGAGATCTTATGGAAAAGGACGCTTGAAATTGACAGTGATCTTTTGCTACTTTTGTCTTTTGTTTATTGTTTGAGATCCCTCTCTTAACTAGTCAAGATCGCCATGATCCATCATATTATGGTGTGTTTTGCCTAGTCAACATAGGGGCATCTCTTGAATTTTTGTTTGTTGTTGTCTATTGAGATGTTGCACATAGTACCCACCAAGATTCCTCCCAGATCCTGTGTTATGTGAGGGCATCCCTTTGTGCTTGTGGTTATCCCAATGCCTGACCTAACCAGAGTCTTTGTTACTTTGGGGTATGCGGATAACCTCGTTTGTTGTGTTTGTTTCATGCATTAGACACTAATCCTCCTTGGTTCCACATACCATGGTATTTGGTGTCTTATTCTATAGAAAAAATTAGTGCTCTAAAGGATGGAAAATTGCATTCATGTTGCATTAAATCTCATTGCATATCCCCTTCATCCATCCTTGCTCCTAAACCTATGATTCTTGATTTTGGTTGTGTGAAATTTCATTCCTTCTTATTGTCTTTTCTTCTCAAGATCCTTATAGTTCTTTCCAGGTGTCATGCTCCACACACCAGATGCCTATCATCTACCCATTGATACTTATGGCTACATTATATTTAGTGTGTCAATTTATCATTCATCCATATTGCATCAGTTCATTTAGGTTCATTCATCCATATTCAATCAGTTCATTTAGGTTCATTTATCCATATTGCATCAGTTCATTTAGGTTCAATTATCCATATTGCATAAATTCATTAGGTTAAGTATCTTAGGTTCATATTGCATAAGTTCATTAGGTTAAGTATCTTAGGTTCATTTATCCATACATTTCCATTTATTTTCATAATCACATATGCATCACCATCTACAAATACATTGTTAGGCCCATATTAATTACATCATGTACACAATAGCATTACCATACATAAAGGATCAACATCATGCCTAATCACATTATCCATAAATGCATACATAAATCATTAACATCATGCATAGTCAAAGCATCCATATCGACACAACTCATCATATACATGTGCATAAATTACATCATCTATCATACAAACATCAATATATAATCATATGCATAACATAAATCATCCATCACAAAAATGTTCAGAATAATGTCAATGGGGACCATCATATATCATCATCAAAATAATACACTTTTCATCTCATATCCAAAATATAGTCACACCATCATCACATACATAGCATTCACACAAGGAGAATAATCTATGAATCTATGCTACCTATCCATCTGGTACCTTTCAAAAACATCTGCATTATGTCACCTGTCCTCTACCTACCCTGAGCTACCCACATCTGATATTTGAGGAGAATCAAGCACAAGTCCTCTATATGTTAGAGTCCCTTACGACTCATGAGCAGGAGTCCTTTGATAACCACCAAACCGAGGAGGAGTAGGTTGAAGATCGCTATACCCTCTAGTATGTGTCCCTAAAGACTCAGACGATATCGACATCTATGGTACCTACCTAACATACCACGTTGTACATTGCATCAGATCTGGCATTTCCTACTCATACACACATCTCCAATAGCTCACCTCCTGCATATACTCATATCTCTATCTAGCCTAAAACCTAGCGGCATTCTGATCATTCCTGTATCTATCCCTCTCTATTGATGGCTCGTTGCTCCTGCTCCCATGCTGCCTATGCTACTGTTAACAGTTGTACCTGCTTTGTGGTCATCTCCTTCTCTACCTGTATAATATATAGCTCTACATGTAAACCTTGTATGACTAACTCTGTATCATCACCCTACACTCTCTATGTCTTCCTTTGTGCTATATCCCTCTCTGCACTCTATGCCCGAGCCACTGCTGCATCTCTTTGCAACTATAGGATTTGGACTTGTCTCAGTGCATTATCTCTCCTTTTGTATCACCTGCACCTATCTCTATGTCTCATCTCTCTCCCTCTATACCACCTGCACCTATCTCTATGTACTATCTCTCTCCTCTTGGAGGGCCTGTACACCTCCATATGCTTTATCCCTCTCCCTCTGCACTGTCTCTAGCTCGGCCTCTTCTACCTCAGCCCTCACTCTCATCTCCACTAAGGATACCTCTGTAGTAGATACCCTCTCATGAGGATTTGTCCTCTCCCCCAGCAGTTCTACCATCTGTACTCTCAATGTCTCTATCTCCCTCTTAGCCAGTTAAAATCACTCCACAGAGACATGCTCTCCTCCCCCTGCAGACTCTGGTTGAGTCTGCATTTGTGCTACTATCATCGCTACCTCCAACCTGTCTCGATCCCAAGTCACCTGAGCCAGCTCACCCCGTACTCTCTCCATCTCTGCTCACATCTCATCCCTCCCTCTCTCAACATATCATACATATGTCATCATCTGACTCACAACAACATCAACCTCTATCTGTTCTATCTCCCACATCCTCTGCACCTCTGCCTCTACACTCCTCCACTCGTCCTCCAGCACCCGTAGCCTCGCCTGGGCCCCTCTCAGTAAAATCACTAGATCCTCAATTGGAGCCATTGGTACTACTGCTAATGGATCCACCACCTACACATCCATATCCATCACATCCCCCTATACCTCCTTCTAAACCTTCTCCACTCGGCTCATCAATCGAATCCTCCTCGATTGTCATCTCCTCCCCACCCTCATTTGTCTCCTCAGTTATCCTCCAATCTACCCCTCCCTCTCTAACTCCTCTCCATCCTCACTCATCTCTCTCTCTGATACCTGAGCCTCCTGCTCCTCCCGGATCCTTGGCTTGACCCTCCTTTGTCATCTACTCTTCGTCATCCTCTCTGGACGACCTATCCCCCCCTATGCTCCCTCCTACTGACCTATGGTCCTCGCATACTCCTTTACCTCCTCCTGAAACTGCTCCACCCAGCTTGAAACCCAAATCCTCCTTGGTTGTCCTCTCCTTCCCACCCTCATTTGTCTCCTCAACTGTCCTCCAATCCACCCCTCCCCCTCTGACTCATCTCCATCCTCGCTCATCTCTCTCTCTGACACCTGATGCTCCTACTCCAACCGGATCTTTGACTGGACCCTCTTCTATCGTCTACTCTATGCCATCCTCTCTAGACGTCCTATCTCCCCCTGTGCTCCCTCCTATTGACCTATGGTCCTCACCTCCTCCTGCTCGGATCTCACCTGAACTCGCCTCCGCTGTACTCTACCACCAATACCTATCTATCCAACCATCCTCCCTTCCACCACCCCTAGCATCTCCACCTTTGGCTCACTCCCTGTTCTTGCCACATCTATCTCTGGACCTCTCCCATCGCCTAGCCCTGCTTCCTCCATATCCTCCCCCACATCCCTCCTCTGATGTCACCTCCTCCTCCCTCTCCTCTCTGGTTGTCCCCCAACCCCACCCTTATCTGTTTTCCTACTCTAATTCCCCGCACCTTGCTGCCTCTTTACCTCCTCTTATCTCCTCTGCTCTTGTACCCCCTCCTCCTATCCTCCCTTCTCTTTCTCATCCTCTAGCCCCTACCCTACACCTCCCACAATAGGCTCCTCCAATGTAATCCTCTCCCACTAGTGGGTGAGAAACCACCGAGCATACCGATCTCCCACTCCTGCATCCTCTAGACCCATCACCCTCCCTAGATAGGGCACCCCACCTACCATTGCCCATGCCTCCCTAGCTACCCTCACTGACAACATCCCTCCCCATGGTAGATCTTCGGTGAGCTGATGAAACATAGTCGGCGTTGCTAGAATATCCTGAATCCACCGAAACTTCCTCTCTACTTGGTTTGGTCAATGCGCCTCCACTATGTGAGGTTAACTCTCAATCAAGAAGCATCTACATCTAAAGAGACCCTGATGTATCTCCTCCTCTACCTTCCATCCCCTAAACTATTGATACATATATGGCCACCATACTATGTCCTCCTCCCATAACTCATCAAATGCTCTCCTCCAATTGCCCAGCTATCCCTACATCTCATACCGTAAGACACAACCCCTAACCCCCCATACCCCCAAGCCACCGAATCCCTCTCATCCAACTGTCCACTCCTCACCACTTTAGGCCTCATCACCATAATATGCTCCCAACCCCACACCTGTAATAGTGTCATATGTGTCATGCTCAGCATCCACCGGTAGAAAATCGCATGCATATCTCGATATAACTATGCTAATATACATGAACCCCGTGAGAATTGTCCCTCTTGCCCCTCGACAATATTTCAAATCACCTCCATAAACTATAGACTATAAAACCACCTACTATGATCTGGCAACAATATCCCACTAATCAAACAACACAAATACAATGGTAACAATGGAAACCCCAAGACCAAACATCTGTCTACATCTAACTGCCCCTTCACAATGAGAAAATCATCCCGCCCAAATAACACCAGGATGGTCTAATCCAACTCCACCCCTTTCAATGTCACCTCACTCACTAACCCCCCCGCTATGGGCAGCCTTAGAATTTTTCATACATCCTCCAGTGTCACTGTTATCTCATCTATCGGCAGATGGAAGCTTGATGTCACCGAACTCCATCTCTCTATTAATGCTTCAGCATCGCCCGATGAGCTCTCATCATCGGGAACTGTACCAAGTGCAGTAACCTTGAATGCTCCAATTTTGCATGATCCACACCGGTCATGACCTCTATGGTTGGCGCCAGTGCCTTCGGCCTCTGCTCATGTGTCAGCAATTAATCAAAACTCTGCATTCATCACACTTTGTTAACATCTTCCTTATCCTTTTTTCCTTCTCTCCCCCATCCCTTCTCACTTCCTCTCCCTCGCTCTGCCCCCAATCTAAACTGGATCCACCTCGTGCTAAGGTGGACTCGCCCTCGATCATGGGGTAGATACACCCTGTGTTTGGCTGGACCCACCCTCGGCTGCGGGGTGGATAGGCCCCGTGTCAGTGCGGATCCGCCCCACACCGGGGCAGACCCACCCTTGATCGCGAGGTGGACCCACCTCGCATTGAGGCAAAAATTCCCTTGGCCAGGTGGTGGCCCCGCCACTGGTAGCTGGGTGGATCCACCCAAGCCATGCAGCGGTTCCATCACTGGCCACAAGGTGGGTTGTCCCATGCGAGGGTAGACTCTCCTCGAGTGTTGGGGCAGACCTGCCCACATTGGGATAGACTTGCCCTGCATGGGGTTGATTCGCCCTATGCCAGGGCAGACCCACCCTATTGCAGTGGGGAAAATTTTCCCCTCTATGTGCATCCACCTTGTTTCCTCCCTTTCCCCCTCGTTTTTGCCTACCTTTTTCTTTTTTTTTTGCTTACCCATTTTTTCCTTTCTAACCCATAAACAAAACCCCTTTTTTTGCATTTTCCAAAAAAAATTTAAAATGCGTTTAAATTACTAAAATAATGCATAGAGGTTTTTGTTGTTAACTTGGCGGGGCACAACCCAATGACTATAGAATCACCGCACCTCTTCCACCCGGTGGATGATTTCGAAGTCGTTATCTTACGACATCCTCGCTCTTCTTTTCTTTCCTCTCCTCTCCTCTTCCTCAACTACTATAGTGTGAATAAGGTTAGGTAATTTCTAAAATTAGATTATATTCCTTTTCCCTCCCTTTTTAAGGGGTATTTTTTACCTCTTATTTACCATTTTTAGTCCAACTAATCCCTTCCCTTCCCAGGGCCGCCATTTGCAAACCGTTTGTCTGTTTGACTTCATTCAAAAGGAAAAATTGCCTAATTTTTTGTGCTCTTTCCAACCATACCCTCTTTTTCTTCCTATCAATAGGTCATTCAGGACCCCTCTCTTTCCCCCATCGCCCTATCGAGGGGGAAAACCCTTCCCATGTATCTATTTCCCCTACCATAGTCATTCCCTTGCAGGATTGGGCATCTTCATCCATTCCCCACTGATTGGGTAGCTTAGGTCCCCCTCCCCACACTGGGGCATCATTTTCTAGTTACTTCCTCTATAGAGTCATTTGCATTTTTTCTTCTTCGAAACACTATTATTCTAACAGTACTTTGAAGAGGGGAAAAATGTAGACATTTAAATTTGACCACTTCTACATGGTCAAAACCATCTACTCTATTCATCTATTTTATTAATAATGACTACATAATTTATTTAGTCATTATTTCATTTTTTGTCTAAGGTTCTTAAAGTATGTAATTGAATAATTAAATACTTTACTTTACACCTTTTCTTCTCTAAATTAAATAAATAGGATAATTTATTTAATTTAGTCATTTGACCTTTTTTTATTAAAACCAATTTTTAATTCCTCATTTTATCTCTCCTTGTCACATTCTCCATAATCCTCATTTAATCCGGATTAAATTAATTAATCCATGATTAGGATGTGCACCACTTAATCAAGATTAGTGTCACATCCTCCATAACCTCCCATTTGTTTCTAATTTTTCATCAATTATCCTAATCTTGTGTTTGTACAACCTTAATCAAGGTCATTAGCCACATTTAGCATACCTTTTTAAGTCAGCCTTTACACTTGCCTTTCTTGGACTTGACTCCCTTTCCAATGTGAATCTTTAATTCAAATTTATTCATGCTAGGATCCTCTATTCTCCATGTGAATTTTTAATTTTATCCTTCCAAGGTTTACCCTATCCCCATGCAAGTTCTAGAAAACTTGACTTGTCATTTTACATGTGTCAAAGACTTCTAGAACTTTAGACTTGTCACATCACTCACATATGACAAATCCCCATCTTTTTGGAAACCCTCTCTTATACATTAGACTCTCTTAAGCATGTGAATTTTTAATTCATATTTATTTCTCCAACCACCTTCCCATTCCCCATGAACATTTTTGAGAAATTCTAAAATTTCTCAAATATCTTTTTCACTCTCATTTGGGGACAAGAAGTTCCTTTTTGAGGAAATATTCTCATCCCCCAAGGTACTTACAAGGTACTTGTCCTTCCTCCACATCATGTACCTCTCTTCCACCTCACTCCTACATCATCTCACCCTAAGCCATATCACATTCCACATGTCAATATTTGAGGGCTTGTGAGTCCTCGACTCACCATAGCCCTTCATCTTAGCCTTGTTGGCTTAATCTCAACCATTGAATTCTCTACATAATTCAAATTGTTCTATAAATACCCCCTCCTTCCCCTCATTTTGAATGATGAGATGTTTGCTACCAAAACTTTTGTCAATTTTGCATCTATTCACCTCCATAGCCATCCAAGGAGCACACAAACTCTTAAAGATCAAGGGCCAACCAAGGAATTTGCAGCACAAAAGTATAACTATTTATCATCTTGTTTTGTTTATCATTTTTGCATAGACATTCCTTAAGCTAATTTGAGGTGTATTTCTTGTGTTATTCCTTTTAGTGCATTATTAGTTAGTTTTGAATCTTAGAATAGGGGAGAACATTTTAAGGGATCACATTTCTGGCACGTCCGATCCTATGCTTTCACATAGGCATGATTGATCTTTTGATCTGCCCCTGAGGCTTTGTTTTTGTGTCCTTGTCCTTGGCCAACTACGTTGCCCCTACGCTTTCACGTAGGCAAGGCCGATCACTTGATCTGCCCCCAAGGCACTTTGTCCTCCCTCGTTTGTCACCACTTGTCCACTTTCCGCTCTTAATGTCTATCAGTCTTTTATCCTTGGTGAACTACATTGCCCCTATGCTTTTACGTAGGCAAGGTTGATCTTTTGATTTTCCCCCGGGGCTTATGTTTGGCTTGGTCATCCATCTGTCTCCATTAGTCCACTTTCTACTCTTTTCCATGGTCTTTTCCTGAACTATGAGGGCTCTACACTTTCACATAGCCAAGGCTAATCTTTTTTTAGCCCCCGAGCCCCTAAGTCTTTAGTATGTGTTAAGTTCTTTTGTGTTGTCCTCTTTTTATCTTGTTGTCAAGTATGTCCCGATCATTGTTGATTCTTCACAAACAAGATCTTCTCGTGTTAAGAAATTTGCTTAATGGCAACTATCCTGCATCATCTAGGTCACTTTAGTTTAGTATCCATCATCAGTCTTAACAAGATGCATCCTTCCTAACATAACACATCAACCCCATCCATCCCTGAGATCTTATGGCAAAGGACGCTTGAAATTGACCGTGGTCTTTTGGTACTTTTGGATTTTGTTTATTGTTTGAGCTCCCTCTCTTAACTAGTCAAGATCATGATGATCCATCATATTATGGTGTGTTTTTCCTAGTCAACATAGGGGCAATCTTGAACTTTTTTCTATTGTTGTCTACTGGGATGCTCCATGTAGTACCCACCAGGATTCCTCCTAGAACCTGTGTTATGTGGGGGCATCCCTTTGTGCTTTTGGTTATCCCAATGCCTATCCCAACCAAAGTCTTTGTTACTTTGGGGTATGGGGATAACCTTGTTTGTTGTGTTTGTTTCATGCATTAGACACTAATTCACCTTGGTTCCACATACCATGGTATCTAGTGTCTTATACTATAGCAAAAATCAGTGCTCTAAAGGATGGAAAATTGCATTCATCTTGCATTTCATCTCATTGCATATCCCCTTCATCCATCCTTGCTCCTAAACCTATGACTCCTGATTTTGGTTGTGCAAACTTTAATTCCTTCTTACTATCTTTTCTTCTGAGGATCCTTATGGTTCTTTCCAGGTGTCATGCCCCACACACCATATGCCTATCATCTACCCATTGATACTTATGGCTACATTATATTTAGTGTGTCAGTTCATCATTCATCCATATTGCATCAATTCATTTAGGTTCATTTATCTATATTGCATCAGTTCATTTAGGTTTAGTTATCCATATTGCATAAATTCATTAGGTTAAGTATCTTAGGTTCTTATTGCATAAGTTCATTAGTTTAAGTATCTTAGGTTCATTTATCCATACATTTCCATTTATTTTCATAATCACATATGCATCACCATCTGCAAATACATTGTTAGGCCCATATTAATTACATCATGTACACAATAGCATTACCATACATAAAGGATCAACATCATGCCTAATCACATTATCTATAAATGCATACATAAATCATTAACATCATGCATAGTCAAAGCATCCATATCGACACAACACATCATATACATGTGCATAAATTACATCATCTATAATACAAACATCAATATATAACCATATGCATAACATAAATCATCCATCATAATGTTCGGCATAATGTCAATGGGGACCATCATATATCATCATCAAAATAATACACTTTTCATCTCATATCCAAAATATAGTCACATCATCATCACATACATAGCATCCTCACACAAGGAGCATAATCTAAGAATCTATTCCATTTGGTACCTATCAAAACCATTTGCATCTTGTCACCTATCTTCTGCCTGCACTGAGCTACCCATGTATAATCTCTAAGGAGAATCAGGTACCGGTCCTCTATATGTCGGAGTCCCCTGATAACCACCACACCAAGAAGGAGTCGGCTAAAAATCGCTATAGCCTCTGGTCTGTGTCCCTAAAGACTCAGATGATATCATCATCTATGGTACCTGCCTAACATACCACATTGTACTCTACATCGAATCTAGCACTGCCTTCTCATACACACATCTCGAATAGTTCACCTTCTGCATATACACATCCCTTTGTCTAGCCTGAAAGCTAGGAGTATTCTGCTCATGCCTGTATCTATCCCGCTCTCTATTGATGGCTCGTTGCTCCTGCTCCCATGCTGCCTGCATGACTATTAGCAGTCGTACCTACTTTAAAGTCCTCTCCTTCTTTGCCTATACAATTTGTAGCTCTGCCTACAAATCCTATACAACTAACTCTATATCATCACTTGATACTCTCTATGACTACCTGTATGATATATCCCTCTCTACACTCTATGCTCAAGCCACTGTTGCATCTCTCTGAAACTGTAGGATCTAGACCTTTCTCAATGCATCATCTCTCTCCTTCTATATCACCTACACCTATCTCTGTGTCTCATCTCTCTCCCTTTGTACCACCTACACCTGTCTCTGTGTACTATCTCTTTCCTCTTGGAGGGCTTGTACACCTCCATATGCTTTATCCCTCTCCCTTCGCACTGTCTCTAGCTCAGCCTCTGCTACCTCATCCCTCACTCTCATCTCCTCTAAGGATACCTCTATAGTAGATACCATCTCCTGAAGATTTGTCCTCTCCCCCAATAGTCCTACCATCTATACTCTCAATGTCTCTATCTCCCTCTCAACCCACTAAAAACACTCCACTAAGACATGCTCTCCTCCCCTTGCAAACTTTGGTTGACCCTGCATCTATGCTACTGTCATCAGTGCCTCTAACCTATCTTGATCCCAAGTCACCCAATCTAGCTCACCCAGTACTCTCTCCATCTCTACTCGCATCTCATCCCTCCCTCTCTCAGCATCTCATACATCTATCGTTAGCTGACTCACAACAACATCAAACTCTATTTGTTTTGTCTCCCACATCCCCTGCACCTTCGCCTCTGCACTCCTCTACTCCTCCTCTAGCACTCATAGCCTCACCTAGGCCCCTCTTAGTAAAATCATAGGATCCTCAACTAGAGCCATTGGTACTACTGCTAATGGCTCCATCACCTGCACATCCACATCCATCGCATCCCCCTCTACCTCCTCCTGAACCTACTCCACCCGGCTCATCACCCGAATCATCCTCATCTATCCTCTCCTCCCCACCCTCATTTTTCTCCTCAATTGTGCTCCAGTCTGCCCCCCCCTCTGACAACTCTTCATCCTCGCTCATCTCTCTCTCTGACACCGAAGCCTCCTACTCCATGTAGATCTCCAACAGGACCGTCCTTTGTCATCCTCTTTGGATGTCCAATCTACCCCTGTGCTCCCTCCTACTGACCTATGGTCCTTGCATCCCCCTCTACCTCCTTATGAACCTGCTCCACTCTGCTCATCACTCAAATACTCCTCAGTTGTCCTCTCCTCCCCACCCTTATTTGTCTCCTTAGTTTTCCTACAGTCCGCCCCTCCCCCTCTGAATCCTCTCCATCCTCGCTCATCTCTCTCTCTAACACTTGAGCCTCCTACTCAACCCGGATCTCCAACTAGACCCTCGTCTATCATCTACTCTCTGTCATCCTCTCTAGATGTCCTATCTCCCCCTATGCTCCCTCCTGCTGACCTATGGTCCTCACCTCCTCTTGCTCGGCTCTCACCTGAACTCACCTCCGCCGTACTCTACTACTAATACCTGTCTATCCAACTACCCTCCCCTCCACCATCCCTAGCATCTCCACCTATGGCTCACTCCCTGGTCTCACCACATCTATCTCTGGACCTCTTCCATCGCCTAGCCCTACTGCCTCCATCTCCTCCCCCACATCCCTCCTCTCTCTAGCCCTCCTCTGATGTTGCGTCCTCCTCTTCCTCCTCCTCTCTAATTTTCCCCCAGCCCCACCCTCATCCACTCCGCTACTCTGATGCCCCACACATTGCTACCTCTCTACCTCCTCTTGTCTCATCTCCTCCTATCCCCCCTCCTCCTATCCCCCCTACTCCTGCTCATCCTCTATCCCCCACCCTACAACTCCCACAATAGGATCCTTCGATGTAATCCTCTCCCACTGGTGGGTGAGAAACCACCGAGCATACTGATCTCTCACTCCTGCATCCTCTGGACCCATCGCCAATGCCTCCCTAGCTACCCTCATTGACACCATCCCTTCCCATGACAAATCTCTGGTGAGCTAACGAAACATAGTCTGCGCTGTTGGAATATCCTAAATCCACCCAAACTGTCTCTCCACTTGGTTTGGTCGATGCACCTCCACCATGTGAGGCTAACTCCCAATCAAGAGGCATCTATATTTAAAGATACCCTAATGTATCTCCTCCTCTTCCTTCCATTCCTTAAACCACCAATACATATATGGCCGCTATTCTATGTCCTCCTCTAGTAACTCATCAAATGCTCTCCTCCAATCGCCTAGCTCTCCCTGCATGTCATACCGTAGGACACAACCCCTGGCCCCCTACCCCAAAGCCATTGGTTCCCTCTCATGCAACTGTCCACTCCTCACCACTATAGGCCTCGTCACTATAATATGCTCCCAACTCCACACCTATAATAGCATCATATGTGTAACGCTCAGCATCTGTTGGTAGCAAATCACATGCATATCTCGATATAGTTGTGCTAATACATGTGAACCCCATGAGAGCTGTCCCTCTCACCACTCAACAGTATGTTAAATCACCTCCATAAACCGTAGACTGCAGAACCAACTGCTACAGTCTGGCAACAATATCCCACTAATCAAATAACACAAATACAATGGTAACGGTGGCGATCCCAAGGCCAAACATCTGTCTACATCTAACTTCCCCTTTTGAATGAGCAAATCATCCTACCCAAATAACACTAGGATGGTCCAATCCAACTCCGCCCCTCTGGATGTCACCTCACTCGCTAACCACCCTGCTATGGGTAGCCTTAGAATCTGCCATACATCCTCCAGTGTCACTGTCATCTACCCTATCGAAAGATGGAAGCTCGATGTCACCAAACTCCATCTCTCTATCAATGTTGTTAGCATCGCCCGATGAGCTCTCATCACTGATAAATGTACCAAGTGCAGTAACCCCACATGCTCCAATGTTGCATGATCCACATCGGTCATGGCCTCTATGGTTGTCGCCAGTGCCTTCGGCCTCCACTCATGTGTCCGCAATCGATCAAAACTCTTCCTTCATCACACTTTGTTAACATCTTCCTTATCCTTTTTTCCTTCTCTCCCCTCATCCCTTCTCACTTCCTCTGCCTCGCTCTGCCCCCAATCCAAACTGGATCCGCCCTATGCTGGGGCAGACTCTCCCTCGGTCATTAAGTGGATCTACCCCATGCTGGGGTGGACTTGCCCTGTGTCGGGGCCGACCCACCCTCGGAAATGGGGCAGACCTACCTCGTGTCGGGGCGGACCTACCCCGCACCGAGGTGAACCCACCCTCGACCGTCGAACAGACTAGCCCCACGTCAGGGTGGAAACGCGTTTGGCCGGGTGGCGGCCCCGTCATTGGCTACCAGGTAGATCTACCCAGGCCATGCAATAGCTCCACCACTGGCCATGGGGCAAGTTGCTCTACATCAAGGAAGACTCACCTTGAGCGCTGGGGTGGACCTGCCCGGTGGTGGGGCGGACCCACCCCGCATGGGGCAAATTCGCCTTGTGCTAGGGCAGACCCACCCTATTGTAGTGGGGCGGATTCACCCCTCTGTGGACCTCTGTCTTCTTCCCACCCTTCCCCCCCCGTTTTTCCCTACCCATTTTTTTGCATTTTCCAAAAAACTTTTAAAATGCGTTTAAATTACTAAAACAACACATAGAGCATTTTGTCGCTAACCTGATGGGGCACAACTCGATGACTATAGAATCAATGCACATCTTCTGCCTAGTGGATGATTTCAGAGTTGTTATCTTGTGACATCCTCACTCTTCTTCTTCTTCCTCTCCTCTCCTCTTCCTCAACTACTACAGTGCAAATGAGGTGAGGTAATTTCTAAAATTACCTTATATTCCTTTTCCCTCCCTTTTTAAGGGGTATTTTTTACCTCTTATTTACCTTTTTTCCTCTAACTAATCCCTTCCCTTCCTAGGGCTGCCATTTGCAAACCATTTGTCCATTTGACTTTGTTCAAAAGGAAAACTTGCCTAATTTTTCAAGCTCTTTCCAACCATACCCTCCATTTATTCCTATCAAGAGTCACCGAAAATACCCTTCTCATTTATCTATTTTCCCTACCAAAGTCATTCCCTCACAGGATTGGGGCATCTTCATCCATTCCCCGCTAATTGGGTAGCTCAAGTCCCCCTCTCCATGCTGGGGCATCATTTTCTAGTTACTTCTTCTATAGAGTCATCTGCATTTTCTTTTTCTTTGAAACACTATTATTCTAACAGTACTTCGAAGAGGGGAAAAATGTAGACATCTAAATTTGACAACTTCCACATGGTCAAAACTGTCTACTCTATTCATCTATTTCATTAATAACGATTAAATAATTTATTTAATCATTAATTCATTTTTTTCCTAAGGTTCCTAAATTATGTAATTCAATAATTAAATACTTTACCTTACACCTTTTCTTCTCTAAATTAAATAAATAGGACAATTTATTTAATTTAGTCATTTGACCTTTTCTGATTAAAAACAATTTTTAATTCCTTGTTTTCTCTCTCCTTGTCACATTCTCTATAATCCTCTTTTAATCTGGATTAAATTAATTAATCTATGATTAGGATGTGCACCACTTAATCAATATTAGTTTCACATACTCCATAATCTCCTACTTGCTTCTAATCTCTCATTAATTATCCTAATCTTGTGTTTGCACAACCTTAATCAAGGTCATTAGCCACATTTAGCATACCTTTTTTAGTCAACTTTTCCACTTGCCTTCCTTGGCCTTGACTCCCTTTCCTATGTGAATTTTTAATTCACATTTATTCATCTTAGGCTCCTCTCTTCCCCATGTAAATTTTTAATTCACATTTTATCCTTCCAAGGTTTACCCTATCCCCATGCAAGTTCTAGAAAACTTGACTTGTCATTTTACATGTGCCAAAGATTTCTAGAACTTTAGACTTGTCGCATCACTCACATGTGACAAATCCCCATCTTTTTGGAAACCCTCTCTTATCCATTAGACTCTCTCAAGCATGTGATTTTTAATTCACATTTATTTCTCTAACCACCTTCCCATTCCCCATGGAGATTTTTGAGAAATTCTAAAATTTCTCAAATATCTTTTTCACTCTCATTTGGGGACAAGAAGTTCCTTTTTGAGGAAATCTTCTCATCCCCCAATGTACCTACAAGGTACTTTTCCTTCCTCCACATCATGTACCTCTCTTCCACCTCAATCCCACATCATCTCACCCTAAGCCATCTCACATTCCACATGTCAAGATTTGAGGGCTTGTGAGTCCTCGACTCACCGTATCCCTTCATCTTGGCCTTGTTGGCTTAATCTCAACCGTTGAATTCTCTACAAAATTCAAATTGTTCTAAAAATACACCCTCCTTCCCCTCATTTTGAATGATGAGATTTTTGCTACCAAAACTCTTGCCAATTTTTCATTTGCAACACTTAACCATTTGCAAGAATTCTCCATCAATCAACCAAGCCATTTGGCCACTTGCATTTTATCATATTTTTCATCTTGCATCCATTCACCTTCATATCCATCCAAGAAGCACACAAAATCTCAAAAATCAAGGGCCAACCAAGGAATTTGCAGTACAAAGGTATAAGTATTTATCATCTTGTTTTATTTATCTTTTTTGCATAGACATTCCTTAGGCTAATCTTGAGGTGTATTTATTGTGTTATTCCTTTTAGTGCATTATTAGTTAGTTTTTCATCTTAGAATAGGGGAGAACATTTTAAGGGATCACACCACCACTCTAGCTCTTCCATTGAGGTTTGTAGCAAGTGGATTTTGAGATCACTTTTAATCCTTCATCCAAAGTTGGGAAGAGTATGATTTAGGACTTAGAACCCTTTTCCCAACCAAAGATTTTTGTGAACCTTATGTCTTGCTCTTTTAAATATTCTAAAATCTGAAATATATCATTTTAAATTTGATTTTAACCTTAGGTTGTCTGCATTTATCATTTAGGCATCTATAATTTTCATAAAAATCATTAAAATTTTCAAAAATTTGTATTGCCTTTTATATTCAAACTTTAAATAGAGTTAATTTTAGTCAGTAGAGGCTAGATCTAGCTCATAATTACATTAAAAAATATGTATTAGATCATATTGAAAATCTGAAATCAAATCTAAAAATGTTTAAAGTGTTCATTTAGGCATATGCATGTAGTGAAAGTGATGAAAGTTGCATTGTTGTGTAAAAGCAATAGCAAAATTTTAATTTCTAGATTTTTCAAGTTAGGATCAGTCAATTCCTATATTATGAAATTTAAAAATTACATTTGGTATTTCATTTATTGCTGGAAATTTTTGAAAATTGCATGCATAAGGGTTGTACATAGATAAAACTTATGATTCAATGTATTTCTGGAAAAAAATTCACACTCAAAGCTAACCAATTACAAAATAGGACCCCTAAACATTATTGAACACATTCAAACTTTGAAAACAAGAAAATTAGTTCATTTATCTAGGGCACCCACCGCCCTTGACCAACTAATTTTAACTCTGATTTTAATCATAATTTTGTTCCTATATTTCCTATGTGATTTTGGCTTTTATTTTTGCAAATAGTTTTATTTTTTGTGACTATAATGTGATTTACTTTTGTAGTAACACTCCTTAGGTGTTTTGAGCTTCATATGAGCTTCACGACTTGGTTTCCTACCACTAATACCCTTGTGAGAAGTAGTTTCAGACTTATGGCCTCTTGCGCTGCAACAACAACAGTTATGGAGCTTGATTCCTATAAATTTTTAACATAAGGTATTGTCCTACCCAATCAATTTTATATTCCATCCCTAATCCCACATTACCTATGACCTCCTCACAACCTAACATCCATGTGGAATTAGAGGCCACTATTGCCCATGTCCTTGATGATAAAGTAAAACAATTGGCTAAGGATTTAGAAGGTCTTCAAGACTAACTTAGCACTGAACCCTTAGTTGGAGAGATAGTGCCTATTGTGGGAAATATTAGGAAGTTGACAAATGATCCTAAGGAATAGAAGTATTGTGTAGTCTAGCTCAGATAGTAGATGTTAATATCCCTACAAAAGCTATTTGTGCTCAAGCATTCACCAACTATCAAAACCACTTGTAGGAAAACAAATTTTCTCTCCCACAACCATACCTTCTATTCCCACATTTACACCTCCAACTATAGCATCAAAAATATATACTTCTTGCCATTGAGATGTGCACCCTTCTTGAGTTCATAGAATCACTCAGCCACCTTGTGAAACATGGGATGATCTCCCTGAGTGTGGAATCAAATTATGGAGATCAACCTTCAAAGATGGTTGGTTCCATTTGAAACTTCACCTAATTAACCTATCCTATTGTTGCATTCTAAGAAAAGGGTGAAAAGGAAAACATGAAATGAAACCTATGACTTAAAAAGTGATGCACCAAAATGACTTTCAAAGCTACACTGTTATTTAGACTCACAAAATGAATAAGTTGTTTCATGCATAACTCAAGTGTTTACATACTTATAAATTAGTATTTCATAGGAAGGATGAAGTTTTTATGAATCCTAAAAGGAAAAAAAAAAGGTATTTTCATAGTTAGAAGTTGTTCAAACTAATGTCATAACCTATGAATTGCACAAGGTATGTGAATATCTGTATGAAAGTGCTAAAGGAATGAGACAAATTGAGGATTTGCATAAAATCATAGAAAATACATCAATCATTTATATCTACACACAAAAAATACATATTAGAGAAGGAAAAATACTTATTTTTTATTGATCAAAAGAAATGTTACATAATTGTATATAAGTTTGAAAATCAGTTACATTTATTTCTCTAGCTTGAGAGAACTCTAAAAAATAAGTTACAATACAAAAAATAGAGAGTAAGAACTAGAGAAAATCTGCCCACCTAATCTTGCTTATAAGCTTCTCAATAGTTGCTAAATAATAGGAACATGTGTTTGCATCAGCTTGTTGACTCAAACTTCTTGGTCATCCAAAATAGTCATCCCTAATGTGCATCCCCTTAAAATGATCTAAACAGGTGTTTGAATTAGGAAAACTTCTTGCCTTGACCCTATCAATCAACCAAGACTCCTTGAACAACTCCTAGATGCTTTTAGATGCTCCAAATTGGGTCAAACTGACCAATGTTCTCTCCAATTGCTTCATAAATTCTTAACAATTGCCATAAGCATAGTTGCATACTTTTAGGCACATGTGAAAAGAGGTTTAAAAGTAGATAAATGCCCTAGGGTCACAAGAAATCTACAAGGGAAATTTTATACCACTTAGCATCATTGCAAATCTCTCTTTTTCCTTATATTTTCATCCTACCCTCATATACTTGTTTAGAACTTATCATCTTTTCACTATACCTTTTCATAATAGCTAGCATATTACCTTTTTCTGGTCTATATACTATGTCTTCTATGTTTCTCTTTCATTATTTAATCTTCATTGATATGACTTGTCACTATCTTACCAAGTTTTGCAATTCTTCAATTTTCCCTCTGTTATGTCATGATACTTCATTGGAATGACTATAGTTTCATGACTATAACTACCCCTTAAATCATGTCATTGTTGCTGCCATGATATATTATCATGTTTCCTTTTATAATATTTGTCATGGTTCATGCTTTATTTCATGTCTTGTGTCAATAAAATTATGTCTATGATGTTTGCAATATTGGCTCAACTACACCTATCATGGTTGTCCTCTCCTTATCAATCAAATTGTTATTATTGCATTATTTCCTATGTCCCTTTCTGATAAATTTTCCCTAGGTAACTTATTAAGATTTCATCTTTGGGTATTGAGATGGTCAAAACCTATCTTACCACAGGTCTACTTGTTGTTTCATACATACCACTTTCCTTCTAACTATCCTCATTTGATGACTTCTCAAATTTTGTGATCATTGTCTTTGTTATAATTCATTTGCATTATATATTTGTTATTGTCTCATATTGTGACCCTTCACAAACCTATCAACATAGGCATGCCATCTAATATTACTCCTCATTGAAACATTGCCACACTTGACTAGATTGTCTTCATGAGAGCTTTATATGTTGATTGTCATAGGTATCTTATCATTGTAGATCAACCTATTATATTTTACTTTTATCTTACTATCCAAGAACTACCACACATTGAGCTATTGAATACAAATCTTGTTTAGCTAGACCACCTGATTGTGGAGATGGTTTAGATCTCAAAATAAGATAAATCTAATAGAGCATCAAAATTAGTGTTTTCCAATTGTCCTAAAGATGCAAAAAAAAATTAGTGCATGTAGTGCTTGACCTTGTAAAAATGAGCTCTTGGCTGCCCCAAAATCTTGAGGAAGCACCCTATTCCATACTGCAGTCCCAACATTTTGGTGATGCTTTTGATCATACATAAGTGTGCAACATAGTTCTAATGGTAGACTAGTCATATGTAGGTTTGCATCACTTATGAGAGTGGGAACCCTATGATTTTGGCTTCAAATGTAGATGATCTTATCTTATTATTGTAAGGAACAAATTTTCCATCTCCAAGTTGACCATTGTTGCTTCCTCCAATGGTATTCACTACCCTTTGTACAAATCACTATCATCTATAGTCTAAGATCTCCCATTCTACCAACTATGTATATTATTTGGCATGGTCATAGAGATTTTCATATCATCCTTAATGTCCTAGTGTAGTATTGTGATTTGTTTCTCTACCTTTGGAAACTTAATAACCACCCTTTACCAACACCTGCATAGTGACTTAATAATCTCAATTTATAATCTTCCTTCTTGTTGACACCTTTCTCATTGAAGGTTGGCACTTCTTTCTAGACACCTTGTAACCTTTCATCTTATACCTTGTTCCTTCCCTTCACAGGGACTGACACTCTTGAGAAAAGATTTCAGTGACAATTTTGTTGCAATATCATAGCATTTTCAATAATTCATAATGAAAACACATTTACCACTTACTAGTTTCATCACAATCCCCTTTTATGACTATATATTGTTCTTTCTACATTCATCTTACCAATTCATATGTCAACCTTTCGGACTGTCATATAGATTGTTGTATATTATCCTTTCTTTTTTACTTTACCATTAAGGTTCATTGTTTCAATGTAGCATACCATCCTCATTGCTTGATGTCAATACAAGAAGGCTAGTTGGGTTTAAGTTATTATTTTCCACCTTTACTACATCTCCCATCATTAATTCTCTCATTCTTTAAATAATCAGAAAATTTATACTCAAAAGTTGCCTTACCTATCCTTATTCCTTCTTCACAAATTTTGCAGTATCCTTTCTCTATTCCTCAATATAAACATTGTGTACTTTGTATGTAAAATAGTTAATTGGAGATCTGGAACCTAAATAACTTCTAGTATAGCTGAAACTTATTGAGGTATTGGCCTACAAATGATGCATAGATGGTTGTAATCTATCTCCTTGTCTACTTCCATTTACTTGTTCATTATAAACATGTATTTCTACCCATGCCTTCATACTTTGAGATTGATTTTTAGTGTGTTGCCATTGCACTGTCCTTGTGTTTAACTATGCTCTTTATAATGTCAAGAAAGAATTTTAGGGATCTTGGCCTCACATGAGAAACTTGCATGGCTTGAACATGACCTATATAACTATCATCTTTTACATTGTGTTTTACCCCTTTTAGCAGCTTATGAATATTTGCCTCCAAAAGCAATTCTCACCTCTAGATTTCCTTGATGAAATTTCTTTATTAAGATTTGTAAATGACTTTGGAAGAGAGTTCTTATTTTCCTTGTCCTTCCATCACTATATTTTTACCACTACTTTTGAGATGCATCTAGCTCAATTTATTTCTCTTGCAAATACTTGTGTAGTTGACCAATTGCAGACTATGTATCATGAGCTATTTCTTGCAATTCTTGGCATTCCTCAAAATTCCTCTTATTTTATTCCTTACTATTTCTCTTAACAAGTTCATTTCTATCTATTAAGTACCAACCACAAGCAAAAGGATAGGAAACAGTGAACATTTTAGAAATGTAAGGAGAGAATAGAATGAAGCGTGATATTGAGGTTTCATAAGAGATAGGGCCAAACCCTGATCTTCTTAATAGATGATTCACAAACCATTACTATTGAGAATCCTTCAAAACAATCTTAAAATTCTCAATGTTGGTAAGGTCTACTTATGAAAATAAACTAGAATCCTCTAACTCCAACAAATAGAGCTCCATATCACTTTTGTTGCCTTTTTTTAGAAACTTATTTTGTTCCATGGTAACATTTAGCTCCTTATAAATCTTGAATCTAATATCCATATAATCCACTTGTGTAGTCACCTCTAAAAAAATTGCAACCAAGCTTGCCTGCTCTATAATGATCACTATTCACTACTGCTCTGATTGACAATAGTAGAACTACCCTTCACATTTCAAGTGGTCTACTGTAATAAATTTCTAAGCATGGAATATGGAACATTGATTCACCATAAGTTGTAAAAAGCTCAATCAATCCATTTTAAGGATCCCAAGCACCCATTCTTTCCTTATTTCCAAATTCAAGCACAAATTGTTTTTTGTTCAAACTATACCACCCATTTGCACCAAATGAAGAGTTTTTAAATGAAAAATTCATTGGTTGTTAAAAAGATGGCTAAGAGGACACATAATAAAGGTTCATTTGAGATTGGTCTCTCATCATGGATGAAAATATAACATCATTTTGACTAGACAAGTAAGATGTGATGACCCCAATTTGGTCCTAGAATGTAAACCATTGCCTTGGATAATGCCAAATTTGGATCAATATAGAATGGTTTTTTCTTAGCTTTAGAATCCTGGCATCCAAAATGATTTCCATAGTGTAGCACTATATATTCTTTCCATGCAATTCTAATATAAACTATCATGAATGCATTTATCAAGAAAACACACCCAAAATGTATTCAACCTAAAGACTAGGTGCATCTTCTTATGACAATGATAGAGTTTAAGAGAACAAGTAGACCTATTTTTTTCTTCTTCTGTCATCCACCTACATAGTCCACTATTGAAGAGAAATAATGAATTCTACCAACTTTCTAACCATTTCCAACCTAACTTAATCAAAACTTTAATTTCAACGTGAGACTTCCCTCCTTTTTGATGAACGTGAACTTGAAGAATAAGGTTTTATTAATAATGCAAACTAAAAATTAAATGTGAGATAATATTACCTATATCAAACCTTTTCAAGATTCTCTTATAATACATCTTTTGAGTCAAAAGACCCAAAAATGTCAACAATACCAATGGTTGCATTCCACGCTTAGGGCTTCCTAGTGGAAAACCTTATAGCTTTGTCACATCACCCACAACATCAACATATTCATCACCCCTATCAACATGCAATATAATAGCCCACTAGTCACTTACAATAGTCCACCATATTCAACAAACTCTCAAAACATGTCACTTAATGATCTAGTGATAAATCAAATTTTGCAAAACATGACATCACTCCAACAATAAATTTCAACTTTAAATCAAAATCAAATTGGTCAACCTCCATAGTACCTCACACATAACCCATTGTCATTTTCTATCCTAAAAACAACTATACCAAAATACATTAAAATACCTTGATTTGAAAAGTACAATGGTAAGGGAGATCCTAACAACCATGTATCAATTTTTATCATATTATGTAGTGACTTCATTTTTTAAGACAAGCTCCTAGCTAAACTTTATCCTAGATTGTTGAAAGATGTGGCCTTGGAATGGTTTTTCTCATCACCAAATAACTCAATAAACTCATTCAAACAACTTGTTAGTGAGTTTCTCCAAGATTTTTAAGAAAACATTGGTCCTCAAGTAACATTAATAAGCTTAGTGCATTACAAACAAGGACACAAGGAAAAGATAATAGATTTTATAGGATGATACCAATTTCTTTACTCACAAATATCCTATAGTCTTCCCGATGTTGATGTTCAACAAATATTTATAGGAAACTTGCAACCTAATATTAGGGATAAAATATTGTTGATGAAGTATTCATCCTTTGCACACTTATGCATGACTCTTCGTGGTTATCAGATATAGATTTTAGGAGGTCCAACTCTTGATTCTAGCCCTGAATCCTCTTGATCTAGGTAGGTGGGAGTAAAATCATAAGTACTTAGGTCAAACTAGACGAGTTCGCCCACAGGCATTGATCAACAACAAAATGGCACCGAGCTTGATTAATTGGTAAGGGGCAAAAGGTTGCGTCAATTTAACATTCAACTAGTCGGTATGAAGGAATACCTTCATCAAGACTCCTACTAGCCAACATGAATCCTTACCTCAAAACCATTACCAGTCCTTTAAAATAAAAAATAAAAAATTCACTAAGTGTAGCTAGGAAAACTTGTCCCTTTTTCACACTTAATTTGGGAATAATATTAAATAAAAATAACTAAATTGTATCTTAATTTAGTGTTGTAATATGTATTTTACATATTCACATTAAGTTTAGGGCCCTATTGATTAAAATGGACTTAATTGTACCTTTACACTTTCACACTTATCTAGAGCTTTATTAATTAATTGAGGTTAATTATGCCTTAATTGGCCTCTTTAGTTCAAATCCAGGCCTAATTAAATGTAATTTTTGAAGGGTAAAACCTAACATTCATTAATGCCATAAAATAACACTTAACATTAGATAATGTGTGTCCTAGGTGAGTGATCTAGGATCACTTAGGCCTAGGACCTAAATTTTAAATATGTTTTTGGTGGATTTCCAATTATTTCAAATGTGTATTCACTTGATGGCTTGTGTTATTTGAATTTTAGGAATTAATGTTAACATATGTATAAATACGAGGTCATCTCACTGTGTTTCACCTAGAAATTTTGATCCAAGCTTTCTAAGATTTCCCAAGAGCATTGATATAGAAATTCAAGAGCATTTTCAATGCATTCAAGAGCAAATTTGAAGAAGAATTATTGCAACATTCAAAATTCTATTACCATGTCAAAGTCTTCTTGCATCATGCATGTTATTTGAGCTAATATGTTGATGTAGTGTTCAATGCTAGAAAATTGTGTCTCAACCTTGCAATTATATAAAGGTTATTATTGATAGGATATATATATTTCCTAGTTACACCGATAGGTGTAATATATAATGGCAGCAAGGGGGGAGAGTGGGATGCGTGTAAACAATTTTTTGTTAACTTTTTCAGGAAACTCCTAAAATAGCTAACATACATTAGATAAATGATACATTGTAAATATAGGCCGTTAATTATTAGGTTTTAGATCTAATGGTGGATATTTTGTTGGCATGTCTTTCCTTAGAATGTAATCCTATTTTATGAGGGTGTTGTATTATGACTACAGTAGAGAGAGACGATGATGTATTCTGAGAGTCTAGTAGCAGTCGTGTTGTCTCTTGATCTTTGAGTGGTGATACTCTTGTAAGAAGCTTTCTTTTCATGTATATTGTAATCTTTGTGATTTACTAAATAATATATTAGGTGGCTTTTGGAGTGTGGGTTTTTTCTCCCAAAAGGGTTTTCCCCACGTAAATCACTATGTCATGGTATGTATGATATTTTTGTTTATTTTTGTTTAAGTTTTTGTAATTTTTAAAGATCTATAAAAGATTCACCCCTCAAGATTAGTGTAGGAAGTTTTTATACTACCTTAGATTCGTTACATTCAAGACCGATTCAAGCATTCAAAGGCATTATTTCAAGTCAAGTTTCATAATCAAGATCCACATCCATTGAAGCCATTTCATGCAAGTTGTGGATCTAAATTCCAAGGTTCAAACAAGGGTTTGGTGAGTTGTGACGTTACATTTGTTCATTAATCATTACTTCATGCTATTTCATTTCAATTCATTACAAGATTAGTGTAGGAAGTTGTTTCGCTACCTTAGCTTCCTTACAAGTGGTACCAGAGCCTTATCACCTTTGGTTTCAGCTATGGCTTGTTTGATTTTTTGGACTAATCTAGGTTTGAGTGGGAGCTTGTGCAGAATACACTTTGTGATCTTTTCATAGGAATTTTCAGATGGAAATTTCGTCAAGGAGAATAGAGGTGGAGAAATTTTCTAGAAAATTTTATGATGTGGAAGCTAAAGATGGAGGATCTATTGATAGATCGCGATTTGTGGGATGTTGATGAGAATGTTTCAAGGTATACAAATCCTACTCAAATTTCTCAATATGATGTTATGGACCATAAAGCCAAGGGTCTAATCAGATTGTTCTTGGAAAAATCTATTTTAATTAATGTCCATGAGGAGACCTCTGCACCTAAACTATGGAAGAATTTTGGTGAGATGTATCAAGCCAAATATTTAGTGAATAAGATTTTCTTGAAGAAGAAATTGTATTATGTGAGAATGGAAGAGGGGGGAAAAATCATAGACCACCTGGAAACATTCAATATGTTGGTGGCTCAGTTGGCATCAGTTGGTGTCAAAATGGATGAGGAGGATAAATGTTAGATCTTGCTTTGTTCTTTACCTGATTCATGGGATTCTCTTGTTATGGTTATTGGGAATACTTCTGTAATTTTGAAGATTGAAGATGTGGTGGGTTCTTTTCTTTCTGAAGAGATGAGGAGGAAGGTATTTTTCACTACCAAGGAGGCTCTAAATGTTCATGGAAGACTAAGGAAAAAGGAAAGAAGATTGAGAAATGTGACAAATCCAAGTCTAGGGGGAGATTTAAATCTCCTGGAAAGTCCAAATTTATTTAATAGAACTACGGTAAGCCTGGGCATGTTCACAAGGAATGCAAAGAAGAAAAAGAATAAATTTGATTTGGATTCTGAGTCTAAGAAGGAAGATGGCGACACATTCATTTCAGCTTTGGAAAATCATGCAGGTAATGATGCATGGTTAATTGACTCAGGTGCATGTTTCCATATGACCTTTAATAAAGATTGATTTTTTGAATATGAAGAATTCGATGGAAGTAAGGTGTACTTGGGTGGTGATTCTCATTTAGACATTGTTGGTCATGGTAAAGTTAAAATCAGGTTTCCTGATGGTAGAATAAAAAGGATTAATGGTGTTGCATATCCCTAGATTAGCACAAAATCTATTATTTGTAAGAAAACTAATAGATGCGGGTGTGCAGGTAGTATTTTTTGATGTAGAATGCAAGATGGTCAGAGGTGCTATGGTAATTGCTAGAGGTGTCAAATATGAAACATTGTATAATCTTGATGCATGCACTGTTGAGTGCAATAGTACTTCTATGAAAAGAAAGTTTGTGGAAGAAGTGAGGGTTTCACCTTTGACAGATGGTCATGGCTTTTGGGTACCCAAGGGTGCTCTTTCTTTTGAAACAAAGTTACTTGTAGATAAAACTATGTTATGGCACCAAAGACTTGGCCACATTGGAGAAAATGGTCTAAGGACCTTGAAAAATATTAACCTTCTTGAATATTTGTCTAATTGTAATCTTGAATTCGATTTTTGTAACCATTGAATTTATGAAAAAAAAAACCGTTTTCAGTTTTACTCGAGTTCTCATAAATCTTGTGGTGTATTGGATCTTATTCATTTTGATGTCTTTGGTCCTGTAGATGTTCCTTCACTTGGTAAATCCACATATTATGTTTCATTTATTGATGATTATAGTAGAAGGACATGGGTATATTTTCTAAAGAGTAAATCTGAAGTTTTCAGTCAATTTAAAGAATTTAAAGCAATGGTTGAGTTACAGACTGGAAAGAAAGTAAAATGTTTGAGGATCGATAATGGTAGTGAATTTTTCTCTAATGATTTTGATAGATTCTGTAAAGATTGTGGTATTCATAGAAAAAATACAACTCCATATTCTTCACAACATAATGGATTTACAGAAAGAATGAATAGGACACTAATAAAGAAGGCTAGGAATATGTTAAGTGGTGTTGGCCTATAACAAGGGTTTTGGGCTGAAGCTATTGCCACTGCATGTTACCTGATTAATAGGTCTCCTACATTAACTCTTTTTGATAAGATTCCTATATATTCTCCACAACATAATGGATTTGTAGAGAGAATGAATAGGACACTAATAGAGAAGGCTAGGAGTATGTTAAGTGGTGTTGGCCTATAACAAGGGTTTTGGGTTGAAGCTATTGCCACTACATTTTACCCAATTAATAGGTCTCCTACATCAGCTCTTATTGATAAGATGCCTATAGAGGAATAGTCTGGTCACAAGTCTTCATTAAGAAATCTTAGTTTTTGGTTATGAGGCATATGCACATTTTCCAAAGGAGAAGTGAACAAAGTTGGAGAACAAGGTTGTGAAATGTATGTTTGAACATCAGATATAGTTATAGTGTGAAAGGATACAATCTTTGGGAACCTATTGCACAAAAGGTAATATATAGTGAACGTGTTATTTTTAGAGAAACTAAGCCTTCTTCTACTACATTGTATCCATAACAAAGTAAACAGGAAGATGTGATTCAGTTTCCTTATACACCTAAGAAAGTTGAATCAAGGACCAGGGATAGACAAGAATTTGAGGAGAGCTCATCTAGCTGTAGACCTTCAAAAGATGAGGAAGAACCTCCAACTCAACTTGTTTGTAGGTCTACAAGGAATAGAAAACCACCTAAAAGGTAAACACCTGATGATTAGAAATGTATTTTTGCTTTGAATACTGACATGGATGAACCCAAATTCATAGAAGAGGCATTACGTATGAATGATGAAGAATCTTGGAAGATTGTTATGGATGAAGAAATCACATCTTTGTAAAAGAATGATACATGGGATCTTGTACTATTGCCTAAAGGATGGAAACCTGTTGGTTGCAAATGGGTGTTCAAGAAATAGATTGGTTTAGATGGAGGTATTGAGAAGTACAAAGCAAGGTTGGTTGCAAAAGGCTACTCTCAAGTTGAGGGTGTTGATTATGGTGAGATATTCTCTCCTGTTGCAAAAATGACATCCATTAGATTTTTGATTTCTATTTTCACTGCTTATGATTTAGAGGTTGAGCAAATGGATGTGAAAAATTCTTTCCTTCATGGTGATTTGGAGGAGGATATTTATACGAAATAGTCAAAGCACTATGTGGTAAAAGGTAAAAGTAAATTGGTTTGCAAATTGAAGAAATCTTTGTATGGCTTAAAATAGATTCCTGGGATGTGGTACCAAAAAATTGACACATATGTGTTGAGTTTGGGATTTGAGTGTTCTAAATCAGATCATTGTGTTTACTATAAAACTGATGGTGATCATTTCCTATTTATTGCATTATATGTTGATGATATGTTATTTCTTGGAAAAGGGAAAGGTATGATTTCAAAACTAAAATATCAACTTGCTGCTAAATTTGAAATGAAAGACCTTGGTGCAGCTAGAAACATTCTTGGGATGGAAATTAGAAGAGATATAATGATCAAAAAGGTATGGCTTGGCCAAAGTAAGTATGTCAATTCAATTTTAGAGAGATTTAAACAGCAAGATTGTAGACCATTATGTGTTCCCCTTTCTATTGGGACAAAGCTATCTATTTTAGATTGTCCAACATCTCCATCAAAGATGGAAGATATGAGTAGAGTTCCCTACCAAAGTGTAGTTGGAAGTTTGATGTATGTTATGGTTTGTACTAGACTAGACATTTCCCAAGTAGTGGGAGTTATTTCCAGATATATGTCTAATCTTGGTAGAGTTCATTGGGATGCAGTTAAAAGGGTCTTCAGATATTTGTGTGGTACTTCATATTATTCCTTGTGTTATCATAGTAATGTGACTGAAGATGATATTTACCTTGATATTCATGGTTATGTGGATTCAGATTGGGCAGGTGATATTGATAGCAGACAATCCACCAGTGCCTATGTGTTTAATTTTTTTGGTGCAATCAATTGGATGAGTAAGCGACAAGCTATGGTTGCTTTGTCCATTACTGAAGCAAAGTAAATGGTAGCTACTCATGCTTATAAAGAAGCCATTTGGCTTAAGAGACTATGTTCAGATATTGGAATAAAACAAGGTGCAGTGACAATTTATTGTGATAGTAAAAGTGTGATATGTCTAGCCAAGAACCTAATATTTCATGTTCTAGGACCAAGCACATTGATGTACAATATCATTTTGTTAGAGATATGGTTGAAGATGGCAGGGTGAAGCTGGTTAAGGTAGAGACTTTGATGAATGTTGTTGATTATTTAACTAAGTTTGTGAGCACAAAGAAGTTAAGATGTTGTTCAGAGATTATGGGCCTTTCGGCCCCTAGAAATTAAGAGACAATGTTTACTCCCTCTCATTTCTTTTGAAATGTGTTCAATAAGTGGGAGATTTGTTGGGAAATTGTGTCTCGACCTTGAAGTTATATAAAGGTTATTGTTGATAGGATATATATATGAATATATATACATACATACATACATACACATATACATACATATATATATGTATATGTATTTTCTAGTTACATCGATAGGTGTAATATACAATGGAATCAAGGGGGGAGAGTGGGATGTGTGTAAATAATTTTTTGTTAACTTTTTCAAGAAACTCCTAAAATGGCTGACACACATTAGATAAATGATACATTGTAAATATAGACCGTTAATTATTAGGTTTTAGATCTAACAATGGATACTTTGTTGGCCTATATTTCCCTAGAATGTAATCCTATTTTATGAGGGTGTTGTATTATGACTACAGTAGAGAGAGACAGTGATGTATTTTGAGAGTCTGATAACAATCGTGTTGTATCTTGATCTCTGAGTGGTGATACTCATGTAAGAAGCTTGTCCTACAAGTATATTATAATATTTTGGATTTACTATATAGTATATTTGATGGATTTTGGAGTGTGGGGTTTTTCTCCTGAAAGGGTTCTCCCCACGTAAATCACTGTGTCATGGTATGCATGATATTTGTGTTTATTTATGTTTAAGTTTTTGTAATTGTTAAAGATCTATAAAATATTCTCCCCTCAAGATTAGTGTAGGAATTTGTTCTGCTACCTTAGATTCCTTACATTCCAGACCCATTCAAGCATTCAAAGGCATTATTTCAAGTCAAGTTTCATAATCAAGATCCACATCCATTGAATCCATTTCACGCAAGTTGTAGATCTACATTACAAGGTTCAAACAAGGGTTTGGTGAGTTGTGACATTATATTTGTTCATTCATCATTCCTTCATGCTATTTCATTTCATTACAAGGTTTAATTACCAAAATAGGGTTTGACCAATGCAAACCCCCATTCACCTAACAAACAAAATTTTTCTCTCTTGATGTGTGATTACAGATTTTAGGTGGAAGATCTCTTAAAGAGAAAAATCGCAAAATTGTAAAAATGTCAAAGTTGTCACCATTCTTGTAATTTAATGGAAACTGACCTATAGGATTCATTTTTGGCTTTTCAATTACAAGATTGTGGAATCTTGGAGTCTAGACACAATAGAACAAAACCCAAAAACAAATTTCCAGGAGCCCTAGCCAGGACCCATTCACCATAGGGCGAATGAGTCCTCAGTAAGCTTCAAAAAAGCACTTTTGGTGATTGGTACACATCATCTTCCCATTCTTAGATCTACAATTTGATTGTTGGTTCCATGCCAGAATTGAGCTTAATCTTTTAGATGCACTTTATAGATCACAACTTGGAGTCATTTTTCTATTTTTAATCTTTCTCCCCAAAGTATTGTTTGACTCATACCCCCATCCTAGCATAAAAAGGAAATTTACAAATTCACACCTTGACTTGACTCGCCTTTTTGTTGATAGTCATTTGATTTTTTGGATCTCATTCCATGAATGAAATTAGAGAAATAGGTCCATCATAACCCCATTTCCTTTCACATTTGGAACTCCCAACCTATTTTTCTATGTTTGGTGAACCTATTTTTCCATGTTTTAGTATGGTGAACCTGACCTTTTGATCATTGCAATTTTCTGATTTTGGAGTCCATTTGCACCTTAGATTTAGATCTTGCATTCATTTGCATTGAATTGAGTCTCATTTAGGGTTGTTTAACTTGTATTAACTTTTCATTTCATTTAAGGGTTTTAGGATTGCATCTTTGCATTCTTTAAATCTAAAAAAATACAAAAAAATCAGCCATTTTGTATATCATTTATAGAGCATTGCTTCATATCAAATTGCATTTAAAAATTGAAACAAAACTTCATATCAAATTAGGTCTCCTAGTTTATCATTTTATCACATTTTTCACTTGCATTCAACATCAAATTCACACAAAATAAAAATTATAGCTTGTTGTTTTTGATCAAAATTTGGAAACCATTGAAATCATCTCAGAAAACTGTAAAAACTTTTTTTTAAACTCTAACCTAGGACCTATTCGCCATAGGGAAAATGATTCCTTGATCAAGGTCATTTCTTGATTTTTTTGGGCACTAAAACATCATTTTTTTCATTTCATTTTGTTGTTTTTTAGTTTTTTGTTAAGTGAAATTGATCATATTTAGCTTAATTTGATAAATTTAGTTCATTGTGTGATTTCAAAATTGCATTTACAAGAAATCATTTTCAGAATTTTTGCATTGTGTAATTAGAAAATTACCTTGTTTAGAATTTAAAAATTGCATTTACATATAGCATTTTAGGTCATTGCATTGTGCTTTACCCTCTTTCCATTTTGTGTGTGTACACTAAATTTGTGAATCTTGTATGATCTTTATAAATTAGTGTCCTATTATCAATACTGTTGTGGGACATAGTTCGAGACTCGTGTCATCTTGTGATACACCATTCACTATGGATCTTGGGTTCTCTAATTTTTTTACTAATAGTGTTGATAATCAATCCTCTATGGATCATAGCCTTCACACGTCATTTCCAATGACTTCCTTACCTACAAATAATGTGCATGATGTTAAAAAAATCCCGCAAGAACACATAAGGACACTAGATGAAGAATTTCAAGTTTTGCAAAACTTTGTGAGAATTGACCCTATTGGTGCTAATGTCATTCCCCTCATAAGTAACATACAAATGATGCTTAATAATTAGGCATATATTTTATATGTGTCTTGGCCCATATCATTAATAATATTTTTCCTCCCCCTCAACAACCTTCCAATACATCTCCCATGCATAAAAGAAAAGAATACAAATTTTTTGAGCACTTTACCACTCCTAGCACATCCTTTTCTAAAAAGGAAAGGGCTTGTGATTAGAAGAAGAAAGTGAATACATCATAGTAATCAAACCAACAAAGAATATGAAAGTACATGCACATCAAAGACTTCAACTACACAAGATGTATGACATTACTTCAAATTCCTATGATCTATTACAAATTTCCAATACTAAGAATATATTTTACACCATTATACATTTGAAATTGATAGAATTACCATCTAAATGTGAAAATCTAACCGAAAAGAAAACTTCTAAACATAGACCATATTTTTCTTATCATATATTCTATGGAAATCATACCAATAATTTTTGTCCTTCAAAGAGAATATTGAAGAAATTTAAATCCCCTAGGGATCCATCTTGACTTAAAGCATGTGCTTTTCTCCTTGCCATGTAATAGTTGTAGGATCCTAGTATGCTCACTATTACATGTTTAACATTCATTGGAAATCATTTCTTCATTGCAAGGAGCTCATTCTAATCACTTATCTTGGTTCATCCTTGTCCTACACTTAGTGAGGGCAAGGGGTTAGATAGCCTTGTCTTAGTTTTGGCACTTGATGTTGTCCCTTTGGATAGTTGTCCTCATTTTGTATATACTGAACAAGATTGGAATGAAGATGACCTACTATAGGTTGACTCACATGTGCCTTACTAGTATATTTCTTTATTTTCTTTTGCATGTTATTTATGTGATTTCACGTGTGTAATGTGATCCCTCGTTCTATTTTGTTTGGTGTATCTCTCTCTTCATGCACATTCTTCTATATGTCGTAAACACTTTATCTTTTCTCTTGTCTTGTGTTCTCCTTTTGGGGATTATACAAGGTGTTGAGACATTTAGGTCTCTTCCATGTTGATCCAAAAGCTTTTTCTTTCATTTCACTCCCTATGTGGCATTCTTCCAATTCTGCAAGTATTTGGGGAATGATGATGTTTTTGAGCTCTATAACCACATTGTAGAAAATATATATTGATCTTGAATCTATAGATCCCTTACGTGTTTTTGGGGGCAACCCCTTCCTCTTTATATCATGTAGCTTCATTTGGAAACATATGACTTGGAATAGGGCTTTCTGAGTAAGCTCTCATGTACTCTTTATGGTTAGCATTGAATATCGGCTACTTTAAAGTTATTGCTCACAACAATGGTGTTATCAATTCCTTTAAAGTGGGGGAATACATCGAAACTCATGTTTCTCTATGTGATTTTATTACTTCTTGTGATGCGTTCTTTTCTTGGTGGTTTCATTGGGTTTGACGTCCTCTGAGAGCATGATATTTCTTAGCATACAACTTTCCTCTTAGTGGTGATGCTACGCATTGCATTCCCTAAGTTGTGATCATCTTATTCTTGGACTTTTCCTCTCTTGGAAAATTAGGCATAATGATCCCTAAGAATAAGACCTTACATGAACTAAGCAAGATCCCTTTGAACAAACCATATATATTGTTCATAAGTTTTTAGCATAATACAACTTTTTAACCTTGTGAAGCCTAAAACTGAAATGTGTGTGGCACCCTATTGGATGTATTAGGAGGATAGATTTTGTATGGTAAGTATAGTGAGAGCTGACACAAAGGCATGAATTTCTCACTAAGCCACTTCCTTGGGGGCTCACCTAATGGATGACCTGAGGTTCCATTAGCCCAAAGTGAGTGTGTGTGTCCTTTTCATAGTGGACATCGAGTTTTGCTTACAAACGAATAGGGAAAACAACCATGTTCCACATTGTGTTGGTACATTCAAAGCTTGATCCTCCCCTTCCTTGTACAAATATTCATTTTCAACATCACATTGGGATAGTTGAAGCTTGATCCGCCCACCTCTTCTCCTAGGCTTTGATAGTGTATGATTGAGTATCTTTGTCATTGTTGCATACATAAGTGACTTGAATGTCTACTTTAGTGTGAGTTTTGCATGTGGTCATACTCTCACTAAAGTGGGGATTAAATTTAGTGTAGGAAAAATTATCCTCTTTCACACTTAATTTGGGAAATAATATTACATAAAAGGAGTAAATTATGCCTTAATTTAGTGTTTTAATATGTATTTTACATATTCACATTAAGTTTAGGGCCCTATTAATTAAAATGGATTTAATTGTTCCTTATTTATGGTGTTGTAAAGTGTAACTTTACAATTTCACACTTATCTAGGGATTTATTAATTAATTGAGGTTAATTATGCCTTAATTGTCCCCTTTAGTTCAAATCCAAGCTTAAATAATTGCAATTTTTGAAGGGTAAAACTTGGCATTCATTAATGCCATAGCATAATAGTTAACATTAGAGGATGTGTCCTAGGTGAGTGACCTAGGACCCATTCTCCCAAGGGTGAAAGGGTCCTCACTTAGGCCTAGGACCTAAATTTCAAATATATTTTTGGTGGTTTTTCAATTATTTCAAATATGTATTCACATGTCAGCTTGTGTTATTTAAATTTCAAGAATTAATGTTAATGTATGTATAAATACAAGGTCATTTCACTATGTTTCACTTAGCAATTTTGATCCAAGAATTCTAATATTTCACAAGAGCATTGATAGAGCATTTCAAGAGCATTTTCAAGGCATTCAAGAGCATATTTGAAGAAGACTTATTATAATATTCAAGATACTATTATCATGTCAAAATTTTCTTGCATCATGCATGTTATTTGAGATAATATGTTGATGTAGTGTTCAAGCTCCATTCAATAATTCAAAGTAATTTTTTCAAGTCAAGTTTCATGATCAAGATCCACATCCATTGAAGTCATTTCATGCAAGTTGCAAATCTACATTCCAAGGTTCAAACAAGGGTTTGGTGAGTTGTGACATTACATTTGTCCATTCATCATTCCCTCATGTTATTTCATTTCATTACAAGGTTTAATTACCAAAATGGGGTTTTACCAAGGCAAACCACCATTCACCTAACAAACAACATTTTTCTCTTTTGATGTGTGATTATAGATTCTAGGTGGAAGATCTCTTGAAGAGTAAAACTAAAAAATTGCAAAGTTGTCAAAGTTGTCACCATTCTTGCAATTTCACAAAATTGACCTACAAGATTCATTTATGACTTTCTGAGTACAAGATTCGAGAATATGGGAGTGCATACATATTAAAAAAAACCAAAAAATAGATTTTATGGATCCCTAGCTAGGAACCATTCACCATAGGGCCAATGAGTCCTCGGTAAGCTTTGAAAAAGCACTTTTGGTGACTAGTACACACCATATTCCCATTATTAGATCTGTAGTTTGACTGTTGGTTCCATCATAATTGAGCTTAGTCTTCTAGATGCACTTTATAGATCACAATTTGGAGTCGTTTTGCTATTTTTAATCTTTCTCCCCAAATTTTTGTTTAACTCATACCCCTATCCTAGCATAAAAAGGAAATTTGCAGATTCACACCTTTTGGCTTATAGTCATTTCATAGTTTGGATCTCATTTCCTAAATTAAATTAGAGAAATAGGTCCATCATAACCCCATTTCCCTTCACATTTGGGACCCCCAACCTATTTTCCTATGTTTGATGAACCTATTTTTCCATGTTTTACTAAGATAAACATCCTCAAGCCACTAATAATATTGAAGCACATGTCAGTGCCACAAGTACAACTCCTTATCAATTTAGGCTGAGAGATAGATAATTTACACAATTTCTTGATTCCTTTCATGCGATAATGTTATAATTTCTATTTAGAAAAACTTGATTCAAATACCTTTGATTAGGCCCATGGATACAACTAAGCCTTTACCTCTAAAATTTAATGCAAAAGCATTTTGTTAGTACCATCATACACCTAGAAATAATACAAAATGATGTATATTCCTTAAACATTAAGTGCTCATCGATTCTAATCACATCTAGTTGGTCGATGTTAATGATAAAGGAAACAAGTCTGTCGCACCACCTAGCCAAAATCTACAAATTTTCACAAATCCAATGCAAAATCATACATCCAACTTTGTGCAAAGTAGTGATTACATAGAAGGTGATTTTTCTCTATCCAACATTTTTAACACAATAGAAGTTCAACCTCGTAAGGGTTGAACCACTTTATTGCCTAATATTACTTTTCACATATTGATGCATCCATAAATTTACCTAATGGTCCTCTCTATATCGCCAATCGTATTAATGACAAACTTACAAGAGGGATACTCATTGATCTCATGTGTTTAGAGAATTTGATCATGAAATAATTCCTATTTGTGCATGAAATATAAAAATATTCTTATGAACAATCAAAATTATGGCTAAAAAATCATGATGGTTTTGTTTGCCCTATGATAGGTTTGATAACTCTCCTACTCAAAGTTTAACCAAAAAAGTTAGATATTTCATTCACCAACATCCCAATATCGTACCAATTTGATATGAAGCTTGGTTATGTATGGCTATGATCATTGAATGTGGTCCCATCAATAATCCATAAATGCATAAAATTCTCATTTGAAGAAGAAATACATATCATCTATCATAGTGGGTTTAAACCTTTGGCCTCTTGTGAATTTTTTCACTAAATTACTTTTGGCCTCAACCTATTGAACCAGTTAAACCTTGTAAGGATCACTCAATTTCACATCCTATCAAAACTTTAAAGCTAAGTGTATATCCAAGTTATCCCTTATTAATATCCCACCCGAGGTTCCTCAGTCTACTATGACAAGTCGATAGATGATCATCCTACCTCACAAGTAGTGGATGAACCCATGTCTGAACTAAGTATCCTCCTTCATCAACCTAGACTATATGTTGTATCTCCTCCTCTAATATCCAATAAATGACCAAGAGAATCACATAATTACCTTCGTGCCTCTGAAGGAAAAATAATTTAATATACGTATAAATGCAATGGTTTTGTAACCTGTGGTAGTCCCTTTAATTCCTCCTCAAAAAGAAGAAAAGAGACTAATGTTGGAAAATCCATTTATTACTCCTTCACAAGCTAAAACTCATGTGAAAAAAAATAGAAGTGGAAAGGAGCATAAATGAATATTTTGTTCCTTAGCTCATCAACTTTCTAAAAAATGTAAACCTTACCAAATGATCAACCACCCATCCAAACCAACTCCAAGTATTTTCCTACCACCCATCCATCCTCATAATCACCATGAAACTAGGCCTTACCTATCACAACCTAAGGAAAGAAGGAAAGAATAACACATGAATGATGTTACTCATAATCATGTTGCTCATAAATAATCTATTGTGATAAATTTGGATAGTGAATAAGAAGATAAGATAGACTTGAATGAAAAGAATATCATAATGTACTAGCTCTTATGTTTTCTAAATCAATGAATTTAAATGGGGAAAACCATGATAATACTCCTACTAAGATTGATCCACCATGTGTTGAACCTGATGATTCTCCTTGTATGTCGCTTAGTAAAGTCCATTTAGCATATTGTCTTCCTTTCATTTATGATGAGAAAGATCAAGATTCAGATGATTTGTGCTATAATGGCTTAGATTTGTAGTACTCTTTTATGTGTGTGTTGTGTGTTTTCCTGCGTATGATGTGATATCCTATGTTGTGTTGCTTGGCATGTCTTTTTTTTATTAGTTTTCTTTATATGATGATTGTTGTTCTCATTGGCACAAGGATACAAAGAGAAAAAATTTGTTGCGACATTCATTTGTTTATATCTCCATTCTTCTTTATATTGTAAACATTGGTGTCTTTTATTTTCCTTTTGGTGATGATGCAAGGTGTTGAGACATTTAGGTCTCTTTCACATTGACCCAAAATCTTATTTTTCATATTAATGTGTCATTCCTCCATTATGTTCGTAGTTCCAAGAGTATCTAAGGAATGATGTTGATTCTAAGAATAATCATATTATATATTATCTATGGTCTATACTGACCATAGATCCATGGATCCCTTATGTGATCTCTTTTGTCTTATTGTATGACTTTTTCTTGGGGGAAACCCCTTGTCACAGGTTAGATTTATTGGGAACATATCACTGGTATATGGCTTTAATATAAGCTTGCATGACCTTATCATGTTGTATTTATCATTTTATTCTACCTTAAATCAATAGCTCACAATTAGTGTTTAACAGTTACTTTAAGGTGGGCGCATGCATTCTATTATGTGCTTCACTTTGTTCACACACATTGGACTTAGTGATGTGTTTTCTTCGCATATTAATCATTTTTGTAACACCTTATCAAGATTATTGGGACTATAATTATTGGTATGGTTGACATGGGATCATGCCTAGTGAATATTAGACTTCACTAGCCTTTGTGTTTCTCATTTTGACCTTTGTAAGAACTCACCTAGGGAATATCAAACTTCACTAGCCTATGGTTCTTTGGTTCATGGCTCACCTAGAAAATATTAAACTTTGCTATCTTGTGACTCATGAAAACCTTGGGTATGGACCCTAGTAGGATTTTTGTGGATCTTTCTAGTTTTTTATTGTCATAACCCCTTTTACATGTTTGCATTGTGTTTGCATGGTGTTTGTGTCATGTTTGTTTTCATCTTATTTTATTTTGTTTCATTTTTATATGTTGTATATATTATTCATGTATGCTTCATGTTTGTTATATTACATTGTGCTTCATGTGTGTGTTCATTTATCCTTGTATTGTCTTGCTATAGGATCTTGAATCTTTGGGCTAGCACATCCCCTAGATTTGATGTCATTCTATCTCTTCAATGTTTGGATAATTGAACCCTTCTTGTCTTATTCTTACTTTAGTGTGATTCTGAGCATACGTTCATACTCTCACTAAAGTGGGGCTAAATGTAGCATAAAAAATTATCACCCTTGACAATTTCACACTAGGTTTTGCTCCCCCTATGTGCTTGGACCTAGTTATGCATTTAATTGTCCATTTTATAAATATCTTTAAAAAATAAATAAAGAGGAATGAAAAGGAACACTTAATATTTACCCACAAAAATTTAGGCCCTGAAAAGGATGAGCTTGGTCAAGGGTTCCCCATGCCCTTGACCAGCCTATTTTGGCTCATTTTTTAATATGTCAATGTTGGTATTTTATTATCTGAAATTTTGAATTTATTTATTAGCTATTAGCATTTGATTTTTAAGAAATTAGAATTATTGTATATAATGTTAGTGTTTTATAGTTGCAAGAGGTATTTCCCTAAGAAAAAATAATCATAGGCAGGTTGGCCTATCATTTGTTAAAACAAAATATTATATTCTTCTAGGTCAACTCTAGAGGAGAGCACCTAGTTTGGTATATAAGGGAGATAGAGTCTCCACATTAAGCATCAATTCATTCCATTCCAATTTGATTTCTTTAGTAGCAGGTTCATTATCAAGAGTGATAGATTTTCTTCAAGGAGAATTATTAGTTTTTGTATTCAAGGAAATCACACTATCTTCAAGTGCAGATTTGTTGTATGAGATTCATCCTTGTTAGGGCTTGATTGTGAGTGTTATTTTTGCACTTATTTATTTTGATTTATAAGATAATATTTTGATGGTTTTTCTCCCTCAAGTTGGAGGGTTTTCCTAGGGTAAATTCAGTGTTCATTGTTCTTTGTGATTGTTTTTTCTACTTAATTGCATTTTTTATCATAAATTTAACATGGTATCATAGTAGGTTTAGGAAAGATCTAATCAGATTTGACTAAATCAATGTGTGTAAGATGGTGACTGATTTCAAGGTAGAATATAGAATTGAGACAACAACTCCATCATATTCCTTGGAGATCACTTTCAATCTTGAAGAATTAAAAATCCTGATTAGAGAAGTTAAGAAAGATTATGTACCAAGACTTTGACTTTTTAAAGGGTTGAAAGATTGCGATTGTGGGAATCATTCGGGCACTTATTTGAATTTATCTAAGAATACAAATAGACCATCCTTGTTGGGAGAAGAAAGAATCAAATATAAGATCACCCAATAAGGACAAACCAAGGAGTCAAATTTATATTCAAGAATAAAATTATTTTTGGTGCAAATAGAGACAAAGGTAGGAAGTAGCTCACTCAGTTGTTGAATAAAGACAAATTTGCAGTAATCAATTTTATATAGAAATAGATATTGAGGAAGGAACAAAAGGCTAAGTCAACAACCATAGATAGGAATCACAACTTTATCTCATTCTCAATAAGACAATTATTTGATTAAATAATGATCAATGTTTGGGGGATCAGGACTCAATAAGGGATATGAAACTCACACTCCTGAGCAGACAATATTAATATTTTGTTCGAGTGAATTTTGAGATACATACAAAAAAAAATAAGAGGAGTCCCAATTCATCGCATGAGCTTAGCAATAAGACAAAGAAGTGAACATTTGAAAAGGGTCATTATTTTGGATGATTATCAGGAACATTATTTTGGACGCTATCTTCTATCATTTGATATTAATCTGAAGTTGCAGCCACTACGAGATCAAAGGTAAGGATTTATATCGCTAAATTCTATGAATCCAATAGCCAGCACAACCTAGTGGTTGTTATAAGACATTTGAAGGGGCATTGAATCCTATTCAATAAGAGACAGGAGTGCCATAGGCGTTGATTCATATTCTCCAATGAACAAAGATCTTTGGTGGTCACTGAATTGTCAATATTGGTTGTTAGGAGAGCTTATGAGAATTTATAGATCATAATTGGAGGCTTGTATTCACATCCTGAAGAAAAATTACAAGAAGTTCTGGAAATCACATCTATAATTTGTCATTCCTTCAATTATTTGCTTGCTTAATCAATCTGTGTGTCACTTTCTACAATAGCTTGTAATGGAATGATGTGGAGATAATTTTTGGAATTGCACGAGTTTAGAAGAAGAAGTGACCCATTAATACATTTTCAAATAAAATTGGATATCATGGAAATAATAGGGATTTCATGAAAGCCTTAAGGTATATCTGGAATAAGACTCTTCTACAAGAGATATTATAAAAGTTGTTCAATATTTGGTAGAGAAGGAACTGTTGTTAAGAAATTTTTGAAGACTACTAAGTAGAGTCAACATTCAGGAGCAGAATTAATGCTACATATGAGAAAATATAAAGGAAACATAAGAGAAAACCTGAAGAGGGTTTAAGTGTAGAATTTAAGGAGATTTTGATTCCACAAAGAAAAGTTCTATTATGTATCATTCATTTAATTGTTCTATCTAATATTTGCTAGATTACTACATGCTTCATTTGTATCGGGGTAGTTTGAATTTTTATGAACTGTCATTAATCTCTTTAAAATGTAGATGGATCGAGGAGAAAATGTATATGGATTCATCCCTTGATTACACTCCTACCATTCAAAGGGAGTTAAATTCTAAGAATCCAAGGCATGAGTTGAGATCATGTCGAGGAAGAGGATTAAGGTTCTAAGATTAGTCAATGGAAGGGAGTTCACTTCCAGAGGATTTTTTCAATCTTCGTATTGAGGTAGGGATCAAGAGGGAGTTATGTGTTTAGAAAAATGGAGTCCTATGACTCGAGGAACTAAAGCGACTCACTGCGAAGAAGTGAAGGTGTCAGCTAAGTGGGTTGCAGTGTTGCAAGGCCAAGTATTTGGAAGGCCTCTTCAGTTGCAGAGAACGAAATTGCAAAAAGTAGTCAACCTTATTTTGACATTGGTAGCACCGTAAACTTATTCAAAATAGGGTGATCTTGAATGAATTCGAGGAGGACTAAGTCCTAGACTCTCACAAGTCAATAGTGTCGAAAGTGTGTATTGGAAACTGTTCCTCTAAGGAAAGCATTGCAAGAAATCTTGGATGGATGATGCAAGTAATTGGAGGTCCAGAGGGAGTCACATCATCATTAAGATTTGTTGTAATGTATATTTCTCTAAGATGGAGAAATATGAGGTGAAATCACTTGTAGTGTATATTTCTTTGAGACGAAGAAATATGAGGTGAAAGCTCTTGTAGTGTATATTTCTCTAAGATGGAGATATATGAGGTGAAAGCCCTTATAGTGTATATTTCTCTAAGATGAAGAAATATGAGGTGAAATCCCTTGTAGTGTATATTTCTCTGAGACAAAGAAATATGAGGTGAAAGCCCTTGTAGTGTATATTTCTTTGAGACGAAGAAATGTGAGGTGAAAGCCCTTGTAGTGTATATTTCTCTGAGACAAAGAAATATGAGGTGAAATCCCTTGTACTGTATATTTCTCTGAGACTGAGAAATATGAGGTGAAAGCCCTTGTACAAGATCACATCTCTAAGACTAAGCTATGATTTCCACAATTGGGTGTAGCCATTGTGGACGTCATGCTGAGAGACTCCATGATGAGGATATTTGAGAATACCTCCCTAGCTAAGAGGGAGTGTTAGTGTTTTATAGCTACGGGAGTTATTTCCCTAATGAAAAATTAATCATAGGAAGGTCAGCCTATCATTTATTAAAACAAAATATTATATTCTTCTAGGTTTGCTCTAGAGGAGAGTACCTAGTTTGGTATATAAGGGAGATAGAGTCTCCACATTAAGCATCAATTCATTCCATTCCAATTTGAATTTCTTCAGCAACTGGTTCACTATCAAGAGCATGAGATTTGCTTCAAGGAGAAGTGGTACTATTTTGTGTATTCAAGGAAATATCACTATCTTCAAGTGCAAATTTATTGTATGAGATTCAGCCTTGCTAGGGCTTGATTTTGAATGCTATTTCTGCACTTATTTATTCTGATTTATAAGAGAAAATTTTGTTGGGTTTTTCTCCCTCGAGTAGGATGGTTTTCCCAGGGTAAATTTGGTGTTCATTGTTCTTTGTGATTGTGTTTTCTGCTTAATTCCATTTTTTATCCTAAAATTAACATATAAATACAAGTTGTTTTATCTTTTGAAATCCTAGAAGCAATCTAATGATTTTCCTAAGGCATTCAAGATTATTATTGAGCAATAAAAGGCATTCAAGAGTAGAATTATCATATTTATTACAATATTTATGTCAATAAAACATCATGTCATATTTTATAGAGGTGTGTTCATGTTTTGTGAGTACTAACACTTGCAGAACTTCAAATCAAGAAACAATTTCTCCTTGAAGGTGATAAGTACATGACTTTAGTACATCAAAGGATGTAGATCTAAGTGGTGAGTTGCAAAATATTTTCAATTCATTACTTTTTTATCATTGGCCTTTTCCTAATCAAGGGAAATCTCTTGTTCTCATATCATCCTAGCCATTATGGAAGTAGAAATACCAAAACGATGTTTGACTTAGGCAAGCCCCTATATGATACAACCCTTCCCCCTGTTTCATGTGTCTAGGTTTTTAAATCTAAAAAAAAATAGAGGAATATTGAAGACTAATTTCTCATTCATGCATTCAAGCCTTACAAGTTATCAAGTCAAGGAATTCAAATTTTATCATCAACAAATGAAGTTATTACAGTAATCTTGGGAGAATAGGACCTACTGACTAGAGACTTTAGGATTGTGATTTTAGATTTAAATAGAAGGAACCCGTTCAAGGATGCCCCACACCCTTGACCAGTCAATTCAACCTCAAAATTACATGCTAGGTTCTTTTGTGTTTTCCCTCTACTTTCTTAAAAAAAAATTGTCTATTAGTTTTAAATTTCTTAGAAGTTACCTCAGTTTGCCACATTTTCACAATTAGACTTAGGAAAATAATTGCATCACATAAAAGATAAAACTATCTAAGAATTCCCACCCCCACCAATGAAAGATTAAAACCTTAATCCACCACTTTGGCTCTCCCATTAAGATTTGTAGCCAAGTGGATTTTGAGATCACTTTTAATACTTCATCCAAAGTTGGGAAGAGTGCAATTTAGGACTTAGATCCCTTTCCTCGACCAAACAATAATTTTATCCTTATTGTAAAAAAGGTTATGTGTTATGGGATGTCATTTAATTTTTTTTTGTTTTAGATTCAAAAAAAGTTTTTAAAACTTACATAAAAAAGTTGACAAATAATTTAAATTAAAAAATATTGAGATTCTACATATTACACAATCTAATAAACCATTAGTTCACGTTATCTTTAAATTATTAACAATTTAGATGCTATGGGCAACTGGAAGTGAAAATTTAGTTAAAAGTATTGATTCCAATGTCCCACTTTGGAAAAAATGCAAACACATTATTGTGGGATGACTCAATTTTATTGAATCCTAATGTCGGCCACCATCAACATGTAGTTGGTTAATTTGAATTGTAGGATATGTTGTAGATTTCTATAGGCATTCTAAGTGCTCAATTCCTAATTTATATATATAGAAGTTCACTATTTAATTAAATATTTGCTCAGTGTTGTTTTTAGTGGTATTTTATGAGTATCAAGTAAATTTGAGAGTTTCAATTGTTGAATGTTTATCTTTTAAGAGTACAATAAACTTTGAAACATCTTTAAACATTTTGACAAAGAGTAGGAAGGTTTTGTAATGTACAATTTTAGACAATAGTATGTCTCTATGGATACTTGTAGTGATTTAATAAAAAATGTAATCAAAATCATATATTTTCTCTTACCACATTTGTTGGCATGAATGCAAAGAAGAATTGGTGTGTGTGTGTGACAACACCTAATGTATTACATATAGTTTGTAATAACCATTCCTTGATTATATATGGGTCATTTTAGCTCTTGTTATGGATTATTAAGTATGTTTATTACATAGATGTAATATTTGATAATCATAAATCTAGTTTTGTTGATACTTTACCTAGTGGCATGTTTTTTCCCTTTGCTTTTCATGACTTTTTTGCCCAAGGGAGTAGGCACCATTTCACATTGGTGAAGAAATAAATCATCCACTATTTACTCACCCTCCATCTTCTTAGTTGTAGGAGTAGAGTAGAATATGCATGTTGTTTATGATTTAATATTACAAACTAGGGATAAAATGAAGCAAATTTAAATTGTGAAATTATTAGAGAATATGAACATGCGTGTTTACAACTTACCACTATGTATTTAATTACAAATAAAAATATTTTTTAAGGGATTTTAAAACTATTGTTATTCATAGGTGCATATGCAAGGTGTTATCAACTATACAAAAAGGTTATATGTAACTAGTTTATCTTTGAACTAGCGACAATATTTGAGGTCAAGTGTACACTCCAAGTGTAGCTACTGATTGTTATTGTCATGTTACATTTTAGTTGATGTACTAAACTATTTTGGTACCTCTAAGAATACCATCTTAGATTTAAGTTGAGTCAAAGCAGTAGGAAAGACCACCTACTCTTGTTGCAGGCCTTTAACTATCCATAATTTGTTGATGAACCCCCTCCTTTACCTTCTTGATGACATATAATTGGTCTTGAAGGTGTAATTTTAGGGCCCTAATAGATAAAATAAAAATAAAGAAGTAGAAAGCATTTTCTATAATTCCCTAATGTTTAACAAGAAATATAATTGTATTTAAATAGACACTTTTAAAGATCTCCTAAATAACTATTGAATCATTCTATGATGAGGATAATTTTTTTGTACCATATAGCTTTGTATAATTTTACATGGAAAGATATGCACCACAAAGAAATTTGTCTTTCCTCACAACTATGAAAGCAAACTAGTAAATAAATCTAAGGATTTGAAGGGTGAGACACATTCCACTTTCATTAAAAATGGTGTGAACAAGCCAATAAGGCCAAATTATAGCTTAGAAAGGAGAGATGTATACCACTTTCTTTAAAGGTTAAAATCAATCCAATAGAACAAATCTATAGATAAGTTCACCTTTCTTCACAAAGTGTGAAAGAAAACCAGTAAGTCAATAGAGGCTCTAGAAACCCACATAATAAAATTGCATAGTGTACTTGACACCACATAAATTATGAAGTAAATTAATAAGTCAATAAATAGCTCATAAACCCACATATAAAAACTGCATAATGTGCCAAACACCACACAAATTGTGAAACAAACCAATAAATCAACCAAAAACTTAAAAACTAACTGAACAAAATTCCATAATTCAATCAACACCATACAAATTATAAAATAAATTACTAACAAATAAAATTGTATAATACATTAGGAACCACTCTAATAGTGTGCCTCCTTATCCCAAAACATACATCATTTCTTCTTATAAAGTCAAAGACAAGGACATTCCTTTTGCATGAATAAGGAATGCACCAATGAAATATGATGACCTCAATGAAACTTACTTTCTGACTAAGGATAAGCATGTGGTAGGCCATTTTTTTTAATTATCTAAGAAAAGAAGGCGTCCTAGGGACTTTTTTTTAAAGTTAAGGATGATTATATACTATATAAACCGAGAAAACCATAACTTTATTCAACATAAAAAATAGTCATTACTCCACATCAATGTCACAAAGTTGTAATTAAAATGACAACTTAAAACCCCACTAACCACTCATCAATAACCTTTATTTGATTAAAAAACCATTTTCAAATAATCTAGAAAGAAAATATATATTTTTTATTTTTTAATTGGAAGAAAATACCTGCCTTAAAAGTACAAATTTCCTTAAAACCTTTTGTGAAAAACCATTTAAAAAACATAAACAAAATAAATATTGCATGAGTGAATGCAATTAGAATATGTATCACTGGTATAGGGCTTTCCAATAAGCTCTCATGAGCTTATCATTGTTACACCCCGATCATGTAAAATTACCTATTTACTATTATTGTGCTAGGATAAATATTGCATGAGTGAATGTAATTGGAATTCTATTTATTGAATGGTTATTGAATTGAATGTTCTAACTATGGAGAAATATTATGTGAAAGCATATTTTTTTGAACAGTTCTGACTATCGTTGGAATGTGTTAGTTGGATGTAGGTATATGTTCAATCCTCTAGATGCAAGGGGAAGTATCACTTAGGAGAAGAACTTGGTCGGGTAACTAGCAATGCAACCTAATTGAGGTTATACACACACTCACAGTAGAATGGCTAAGTCAATTATTAAGTTGGGAATTGGTAAGTCATCCTTAGTATGAAGTGTTTGCATTAGTAAGGGTCATGTTTACTATTGAATGCATGCTTGGATGATGTTTATTTGTTTAGATCTTATGAGTTCTTCCTTATATTAAGTTATGCTTTAATTGATGAGGGGAACACAAGTGGAATGTATGCATATGTATGTATGTGCACGTCAAATGGTAGACCATACACATGGAGGAACACATACATGAGAGTACATAGGTAGATGTACCTATGCACACATATGAACGAGTTGCTTATGAGCATGGTGCTATCAAATGAACAAAATGATATGTATGTATATATGTATAAATACATTGCACATATATCTCCTATCAATAAGATAGTAATTGTGTATGCACTTGAGTGTGCAATCAAATGTGTATATATATAAGATATATACATACATGCATATGTATACATATGTCGATACATACGTATGTTTGACAAATGGAATGTCCATACAGATGTATCAACATATGTATACATACATATACATGTACATAGAGGAATATATATATATGTATGTATGTATATATATAGTCGATATTATTATTGTATGAATGCTGATTTGATCTTATTCATTTGTATATTAAATTTTTATGTGTTTGATTGTCATGGAATATATATATTAGAGTATATATACATAACATATATGTGTGGTAGAATTTAGGCTATTCATGACATATATATGTACATGTATATATGCAAATATATATATTTGTATATATATATATATATATAATAATTAAATAGAGGTCAATTTGTATATCTGCTATACAAAGTATTATGGCCTGAATAATACATATGTTATATAATAAATTAAAGGTCGAACCATATGCAAGTAATGTGTAAACATTAAGGTTGATATGGGAAATAGACCATAGTCAATACTATTAAAATGCATCGCTATCTTTATAAACAACAAATTATTCAACTTAGAATGATTTTATCCAATGTATAAAGTGATGGAAATATATGAACCTACTTCATAAAGTATTTTGAAATGCATATTATATGGAAATAGCAACACCATGAAACATACCAAGTCAAAGAAAGAATAGAATGATATAAAAGAGGAGTCGATTTATCTTTCCTTGGAAATGAAATAAGCTATGATTAAGTTGACCTTGCTTGTGTGTAGTCTATAAATAGAAGACTATTTCAATGACTTAAATTGCACCAAAGAGATAGGGAAGTTGGCTGCAACATAGCACCAAAATATGAAAGTTGTATTTTTGTAGAAGTCCATTTTAGATGCAAGTCAATTGTCATCATTTGAGCATGTGTACATTTGAATAAGTCCTTAGATGTTGTCAAAGAAAAGTGTCAATCTGTAGGATAATATGTTATGTTTACACTTAGATAACTACCACCTTTTAGCTGTATAAAGTGAGTCAACCTACATAAAGAACAGTGTTGACTGGAATGCCTTTTTTGTAGGTTGCAATGTCTTAATTTTCTATAAATAGAGAGGCTAGTTCTCTCAGTTGGACGCATTATTTTATCTGCAAACTTATTCTTTTGCAAATAATTAGTGAGTTATACTTTGTGAGATTTGAAATTTATTTGTGAGAGTGTATTGATATTTTGTGAAGAGTATAGTGTTGTCTTGACTCTTGAATAAGAGGCTATAGTGAATAATTGTTGCGAGTTGGTAAAGTAAGCTAGAAGATATTATTGGAAGGTCGTACGTCAAGTTAGTCAATTGATTAAGTGTATCACAAGCATGAGGATCTAGTATTCTCTTATTTGTCTTTATTTACGAAAGATTGATATTTTAATTCTTTATTTGATTTGCTTGAGATTACTTGTATTAGGGAATCATAGAATTTGATTTGGAAAGGAAAAATAAGTTTTATGCAATCAATTGGTTAAGTGTATCATAGGCATGAGGATCTAGTCTTCTCTTATTTGTCTTTATTTATGAAAGATTGAGATTTGAATGCTTTATTTGATTTTCTTGAGATTACTTGCATTAGGGAATCATAGCATTTTATTTGGAAAGGAAAAAAGAATTTTTATACTTTTCTATGAAAGTTCTTGTATTTACTCCATAATAGGAGGGATTGTTTGTCATAAGTATAAATATAATAGATATGATTATACAAGGATAGCTTAAGGGTTATTCATATCTAAGTTATTTGATTGAGTTAGATAGCTTATGAGTTACACCTAGGATTGATTATCCATTGAATGGGGGGTAACTTGTATTTATGCTTTATGGGTAGAAATACCACTAAGTTTGTGGGAAAGGGGATAGGTTATTTATAGGGTTAAATATTACCCATTAGAGGAAGAACCTATGCATAAATTATAGTGGCCTAAAGTCAAATCGAGCTTGAGTGGTGTATGTGAGTAGGATGACTATCACTCAAAGTACTGAGTGAGAAAAATTTGGCCAAAGTAGTGTGTTATCCTTTGGCTCCACTATCAATTCACCATGATCCATTTATGCATGCTAGTTCCATATTGTATGGTTTACAAGTTCTAGTCATGTAGGACACAACACTAAGATCATAATGGTTGTTGTTATGAGGTTACTCCACCAATCTCTTCATTAAAGGGTAGGGCCATCTATCAAATTGATAGATGTGTGGGGGGTCGTATATGAGTCTGTTGTTGGTAGAAAAGCACTTGAGTGATGCTTATCCTCCTTAGCAAGTGACAAAAGACTAAGATTTGAAAGGAGGTTCCTGGACCATCTATATCTATTTCTTTGAGGCTCATTTGAGCTATATATGTACTTTGTACACATTCTTTGGAATATTTTAATATATGAATTATTATATTGGAATGGAATCAATGTTGATTATTGTTACGACATCTATGTTCATTTGTTCTTTATAAAGAAAAGAAAATTTTTATGGCAATGGTTAAGTTACATAGTTTATTTACTTGCAAAGTGAAAAATTAGGAAAAATTACTTCAATGAATGGTTGGCATGTTAAAATCATGTTGTATTTATCACTTTATTCTCCCTTAAAGAAATTTCTCACAGTTGGTGTTTAGCAATTACTTTAAGGTGGGGGCATGCATTATATTATGTGCTTCACTTTGTTCACACATTGGACTTAGTAATATGTTTTCTTGGCATATAATTATTTTTGTAGCACCTTATTTGAATTATCGTGACTATAATTCTTGGTATGGTTGACATGGGATCACACCTAGTGATTATTATATTTCACTAGCCTTTGTGTTTCTCATTTTCTACCTTTGCAAATGCTCACCTAGTGAATATCAAACTTCACTATCTTATGTTGTTTCTTTCCAAATCTCACCTAGTGAATATTGGACTTCACTAGCTTGTGATGCTTTAGTTCATGGATCATGTAGCAAATATAAAAATTTTCTAGCCTATGACTCATAAACACCTTGGTATGGATCCTAGTAGGATTTTTGTGGATCATGCTAGTCTGTGATTGTCATACCCCCTTTTGCACATGTTTGCATTATGTTTGCAGGGTGTTATTTTGCATCTTGTTTTGTTTTTGTTTCATGTTTTTATGTTATATATCTTCATCATGTATGCTTAATGTTTAAAATCCTTCATTGTGCTTCATGTGTGTGTTCCTTTGTCCTTATATTGTCTCACTATAGGATCTTGAATTAGGGGGCTAGCACATTCCCTAGATTTGATGATGTCTTATCTCTTCAATGTTTTGGGTGATTGAACCATTTATGTCTTATTCTTACTTTAGTGTGAGTTTGAACATAAGTTCATACTCTTGCTAAAGTGGGGGCTATATGTAGCATCAAAAATTGTCACCCTTGACAATTTCACACTAGGTTTTTCTCCCCCTATATAATTAGACCTAATTATGCATTTAATTTCCTATTTTGTAAATATCTTCAAAAAATCAATAAAGATTAAAGAAAAGGAACACTTAATATTTACCCACGACACTTTAGGCCCCAAAAAGGATGGATTTGGTCAAGGATGCCCTACAACCTTGACCAAACTATTTTGGCTCCATTTTTAATATGTTGGTGTTGGTATTAAAAACTTGAATTCATTTATCAACTATTGACATTTGAGTTTTTGGGAAAATAGAATAATTGTATTGTTACCAATTTTTCACCTACTAGTTCAAAAGGGTAAAGTTTGTTTTACACTGAGGAAGACAAGGTGCATTCTATCATCCTTCTTTATCACATTCAAATACATGAATAAAAAATTTAAAAGATTGCAACTACAGATTATTACATTCATATATATGCATGTAATATAGAAAGACACATATTTCTAAAAATGTAATCTTTATTGAATATGATAAGATACATGTGTCTCGCACAGCAAGTCGTGAGATTGAATTTTCTTTGATTCGAATAAAGATAGGTTGATACACAAATAAATGAAGAAAATAAATAAGCATGTAGAAAGGATGACCAGTCATTGCCTGAATGATTGGTTGAGGCTTGTCTCGCTTTGATGTGTCCTCGTTGCTTGTCCTTCCTAGTTTCCATATGCTCATGTTCCTGCAATAGTCAAGCAATGTGTTAGATTTATACTCTAAGCAATAAAAGGTCAAAGCTATACATGATCATTTATGTTATCCACCTATCTGTGCATCAATTTATCTCCATGAGCATCAGTTGATCAATGAGTGCCTCAAGTGTTTAGGAAAAAACATTTGGTCAATGTACACACAAAAGACAGCCATTTTTTCTAACTTGTTTGTTTCTTGTGCAGCTACAGGTGTAGATATGACTTAAATCAAAATGAGTGGGGTAGAATGAGGCTCCCACAAGGGTTGAGCCCAGATCATAATAAAATGTGCAACCATAAAGAATTATCATAAATGAACAGGGATATGTTATATCATTTCACATCAACAGCTATAGTCCACCATGAGTTGAAGGGGACGGTCACAATCATCATGAAGAAGCTTATAATACAGTCAAGAAGAAAGCTCTCCTTAAGTGTATAGTGACAATGGATCATCCTTAAATCTGGAAGGAGCATAAATAATTTACAATGCTTAGATGCAACTGACAGGGGGTCCAAACAAGGTTCACACCCTATAAGTATGAGAAGCATAACTAACAGTTTGACACTCAATGACACCTCAAAGGACCATACTGCCATAACAAGTAATTATTAATTTCTTATTGGGCAATAGAGGATGATGATGTTTCACTGTTAAGAAAGGCATCATTGAAGGACAGTGAGATCAAACAACACATAAGGTAAGGAAGACTTCATATAAAGGTATTGCTACAGTAATCAAGTATAAAAGCATTGAATAATCATTTTGTGATAAAGTTGTTCATATATATGAGGTTACTGTAGATCTGTGTGCACAGTGGAAAAGATAAATACAGTCTATTTATTAAGAAAATGTCAAAGGGGGTTTGACTACTTCAAAGAATAGTGAGACACATTTCCAACATTTTTATCAGATATGATCATATAAGTTTTACTCTTGTAGACATAAGAGTAACAAGTCATTCAACATAATCCAAGGGTGAATAGAGTGTCCTGTACACTTTGTAATGAGCATGTGATGTGTTGCAAGTAATAGAGTAATGACCATGATTACTAACATACGCAACAATCTTTAATAGAGGTAGCAATAAAGGACAGTCAAATTACAGGTCTATGATAGATTCATTTATTTTTTTAAAGTAGGCGAGCATTAATCGCTTGTGTGGATAGTCATCAAGCTACAAGAAGTAAAGAGTCATGAATGTAGTGCATATGAAAATAAGTGCACAAAGATGAAAGGGAAGAAATGCAATTGGGATGGTGCAAGTAAGAGTGGTATGATGAATATTTATCCCACATAGATAAAATAGTATCTAGAAATTTACCTCAGCCTGCAATTAGAATTTTTACAAAATGATAGAGACAGTGGGTCCTTGACTTTAAAATGACAACTCAACCCTTTATGTTGTGTAAGTAGTTTCAGAGAAACTACTCGGATATGATGATAGTCATAAGATAAGAGACTGTGAGGCTAATGAGAAATGGCAGTCCCTGGAAAACTCAATGTCATCCATGATGTATAAAGGGGATATTCATTTGCATGAGGGAGTGGTGTATAGGACAACAGGAGGGCACAAAATGCAAACCCTCGACCATGAAAATGAGTGTTCTTTTCCTACAGAGGGAGAAGTAAAAAGCATGGTGACGACCTAAACATAAGGAGCAACTTTTGAGGAATCACTATGGACTAATAGTGGGATATGTAGAAGTTTGTACAGCTACAAGAAAATAGCATGAGGTTAGTGGGGTCTCTGTTTTGAGTCAACAAAGGATTCCAAATGATGAATAGAGTCAAGGGCCCGATAGAAGGTAATAATGCTGATTAAAGTGAAATTTTCCATGAAATACACAAATGATTGCTACAAGAAAGGTGCATATAAATCATAGAGAATAAGAAAACATAAAAAATGAGTGGGAAATACAGAGTATCGCGGACATGGAAGATCTATACAAGTATAAAACAAATGAAGGATTTATGGTTTCCTCAAAAAAGTCATAAAGGGATTACCACTGCAAGTTCCTGAAGCTTTTAAAATGAAGAACATCAATGGAAATGCAAGTCAATGAGCTTGTGAATTGTAGTAGAGAAGGAGCTTGAAGATGTTTCCAGGAACCCTTGGCATCGGCAGTTTTAGCTTCTTCCTGAAGCTTCCAAAATAAAGTGAGAAAATGCCTTGGTTTTCTTTTACTTTTAGGGTTTCAAACCCTATGCCAAGGGCCGATTGAAGATAGGCATTTTTTACTCTTTTTTTTCCAAATATACATTATCAACTAATTCTCGTGGACAAAACTTTAAGTCTTATAAATGACTTTGCTTTTGCCTTGTAATTTTGGTATTCAAGTATGCCTTTATGACTTTGGCATGATCGAGTCATTCCTTGACTTTGTAAACCCTATTGCCTAAGGTTTTAGCTTGGCCAATACATTAGGGTTTTGGTATTTCCTTTGCATTCATTACATGATGTAAAAAAGAGGAAGATATGTTTGATTTATGACTTGGAGGGAATATTGGGGCATTTATTGCAGTTTGAGAACATATGCCATGAATGGAGGGGAGTTGTGAGAAGTTTGCAAACATAAGGAAGGTATCTAGGGAGTGGTTCATCTTTGTAAGAGTGAATTTAGGCCTTTTTGACTCAGTTTGAGGCACTTTTGAGAAGTGTTTATGTTTTGATTAAGTCTTGTATGACTTTTTCAACCATTGGAAGCCTTTTTGGAGATAATCTAGGGGCTAAATTTGTGGGTTTATTGTTGCATCCGACCCAAGATGCTTCTAGTTCCTTTTTTGGTGGAACTGTTTGGAGCTTGGCTACTTAGCCACATTTGTAACTCATTTGACAGTTAGTTCTAAATTGGTAGATTTCTAAAGATAGTGATTCTACAGTCCTTTATCAGACTTCAACATATTTTGTAACTCAAGCTTGGATATGGAATACAGTAGAGACCTTTGAACACTAATGATTTCTTAGGAACTTTTTGCCTTCTTTTAATTTGCTTCTTTGTGTGCATCACAGAGATTTCATCAAAGTTATTTGTGAGGTATTATCATTTCCTTATAGCTTCATCTCATTCAACACCTTTATGCAAGATATTGTTAGTGCAGGTCATAGTTTGTGTCTGATTTTGTAAATGGCTTGTAGTTGTGAATCCATTTTCCTTCTAAAATTATGAACATTAAGACCTTGTTATGAAATACTTATGCAGTGACATACATAAATAAGTTGTGCAAACTTTTTTTTATGGTTTTCAATCATTATAACCAAAGTGTTAAATTTCTGAATTTCGTAGTCCTGACTTCAATTAGGTGCATCACCATAGAAATAGATTATTTTCATTTTAATGAAAGTCTTTCTTCCTTTTCCTCATTAGTCAGTAGTTCAGATAACATTGTAGAGAGTCGGTCTTCTTCGGAGGTTGACCTCTGCCTACAAGTAACCCATAGCTTTAGAGGTCTCCCCATGTTACACTGAAGTGTTGAACATCAGTTTCAACAGGGTTCAATTTCAATTGATGACATGTATATAAATACAAGTCATTTCATCATTTGAAATCTTAGAAGCAAGCTAATGATTTTCCTAAGGAAATCAAGATTATTATTGATCAATCAAAATAATTCAAGAGTAGAACTATCAAATTTATTACAATATTAATGTCAGTTAAGCATCATATCATATTTTATGTAGGTTTGTTCATGTTTTCTATTCATTTGTTGTGTGAGTAATAACACTTGTAAGATTTCAAATCAAGAAATAATTTCTCCTTAAAGGTGATGAGTACATGACTTCAATGTATCAAGGAATGTAGATCTAAGTGGTGATTTACAATATCTTTTCAATTCATTACTTGTTTATCATTTTCCTTTGCCCAATCGAAGGTAAGATCTCTTTTTCATATTATCCTAGCCGTTGTGGACGTAGAAATACCAAAATGGGGTTTGACTTAGGCAAGAACCTATATGACACAACCCTTCCCACTCTTTCATGTGTGAAATTTTTAAGATTTAAAGAAATTTGGAGGAAGATTAAAGACTAATTTCTCATTCATGCATTCAAGCCATACAAGTTGTCAAGTCAAGAAATTTGCATTTTATCATCAACAGATGAAGTTATAACAATGATCCTAGGAGAATAGGACCTACAAACCAGAGACTTTAGGCTTGTGATTTTAGATCTTAAAAAGTAGGAATCTAGTCAAGCATGACCCATGCCCTTGACCAATCAATTCAACCTCAAAATTACATTATATTTTCTTTCGTGTCTATCCTCTACTTTCCTAAAATCTATTTTTGTTTGTCAATTTTATATTTCTCAGAAATTACATCAATTTGCTACATTTTCACAATTAGACCTAGGAACATCATTACATCACATCAAAGATCAAACTATCTAAGCATTCCCACCCCCACTAAAGAAGATTAAAACCTTGATCCACCACTTTGGCTCTCCTATTGAGGTTTGTAGCCAAGTAGATTTTGAGATCACTTTTAATCCTTCATCCAAATTTGGGAAGAGTGTGATTTAGGACTTAGATCCCTTTTTCCAACCAAACAATAATTTTATCCTTATTGTAAAAAGGTTATGCATTATGAAATAAATATCATTTAAAAAATATTGTTAACTATTCAAACAAGTTTTAAAAACTTATGTAAAAAGGAAAAAAAAAAAAATTAAAAAAATTGACATTCTACATATTACACAATCTAAAAAATCACTACAAGTCATGAAATATTTTCTAAATAGCCTACCCAAAATTCAAATGACTGAAGGAAAGAAAATACATAAATAAAATAATAGAAATAATAAACTATGTTATTTTCAAGATAATGCAAATCTTCTATAAGCTTGAGAATTGGAATGAATGGTGTAAGATTACAAAGGAAATGTCTTGGTTATATAGGCCAAGGGGAGAGATAGGATGGAATCAGATTATGACAAGTGCTTTCATCCTATGAGGTGTGACAACTTAGGTCATTAAATCTCAACAACCTTATCCATATGTAAAGTTAAGCTATGAAGATGACCTAAGTGGAGAATTAGCTAGGAAATGAACTAGCTAGATAAAGTACCACTTTCACACAAACACCCCCCTTAAGTGTAACTTAGGGAGAAGTATATAATGAAAATATGAAATACGGGTCTTGGCTACTAGGCCTGATAAGGTACCCAAATACATAATAACCTCTAAATGATAAAAGAAGGATAAAACCCAGTGGGAAAAAACTCCCTCCCATGAGAGGTTGAATGAAGTAGGTCTAAAAGACCCCCCAAAATATAAAATATCTTGTGCTAACGGTGGATGCTCAACATAGAAATTTGAAGATGGTCCAAGATCACTGAGCAACATTCCTCCCCTTATGAGGAAAATGATACATGCAGGATATATTCCCATTCTTAAAGGAATAAGTCTCTAGAATACACTCAAATGTCACAATGTCAAGAGTCCCAATCTCAACTGAATAAAGTGACAATGTAGAAAAATTTTAAGGTTGATGTAGAGAATCAACCAAAGATGATGATAAGTTCTCCAGATGCTACTCCAAAAGATGCCAAATGATGACAAGCACTGATATAAAGAATCAAGTACCACTGCAAAAAATGCTAGCTTGAATGGAGACTAAGTTAAAACTATCAACTCATGAGTATCTAAAAAATCTATCATAGTTTAAGATTGCATATAAATGTGAAGATGGAGCAAGACGATCTAAATGTACCCATTTATAAAAAAATATGGGAAAGGAGAAATCCCATTGGGAACAAAACTCCTAAACATTGATGTCCAAACTCCAAAAAATAGATGAAGTATTTGTCGATGAAAAACTACTGATGAATCCAACACTACAACAATAATAAGATCAAAATCAAAGAGACCACTACATGGGTATCAACTAGATACTCTCAAATGCTCAAAATTATAGATTTGGTACAAAGTTCATATGAGTATCACTAATTTTGGACACCGCTAAGCTAAATATTGGCTGAAAATACAAGTACCAAGTCTTTGGATGTACAGTTTGACCCTTTGAATACAAAGAGATTGCTTTCTTAACAAGAGTGTCTATATGGTATCTAGTCCATCACACTAAAATGCATGGGAGACTAGCTATTGCATTCACTACATATATAAGAAATGACACTTGATACATAGATCAATCCTAAGAAGCTTGCAATATGAAAGATTTGGTAGATTACACTAAAGTGACAAGATTGCGGCACTTTATTTTAGTGCATTTACAACATCTTTTACATACAAGAGTTATTTCGACAATATCATAATGCATATATGGAAACTCTAACGAAGAAGCCAAGCAAAAATCAACTCTGAAGTTAACAACTAGATGTGACTATTAAATGTGCTCTCCAATTGGGATGTTGCCATAAAGTCAGGAACAACCGACCCCTGTTGGCTACCAGATGGAAGAATGCCATGAATGGTACAATACAAAATTTGTTGATCAATCAGAAAAAAGTTTTCCAATTTGACTTATTAATGAATTTTTTTTTTTTCAAAAAAACTTAATTAAAAAATTAATTTAAAAACATTATTGAAAAACTTTATTAAAATAAAGAAAATTTAATTTTTTAATATTTTAAAAACTTTATTAAAATAAATTAACAAAATTTTAATAAAAATTATTAAAAAATTTGTTTTTAAGTTTTATTAAATTAAAAGTTTAATTGAAAACCATATTTTAAAAAACCTTTAATAAAAACAATATTAAAAAGATTTTTTTTTAAACTTTATAATAAAAGGGGGGTCGTAGCCTCCCCCACACCCCATGTGCATTAAATATAAAGCTTTTGGAAAGCTTTATTGTGGTTAAATGTGGGGCTTTAAATAAAGAAAAGTTTACTTTATAATAAATGGAAAGCTTTAAAGTTTTATGAGTGGCCAAATAAAGGTGTGAGGCCCCATGGATCTGTACCTTTATGAGGTGTGGGTGCGGGAGCCTATGTGGGTACTCACATATCCATAGCTTTATATATATACAGATTTTTTCTTTTGCTTTTAAATAATGATTTAAAAAAAAATAAAGCTTGGATTAAAAAAATTGCAAACTCAACTAAAATTGACAAATTAATTAATTTTAGTTTGTTTAGGCCTTCTGAATGCGATGACATGGTCAGATTTGACCCAAAATGCTCCAAAATGGCAGTTCTTTATTGGATTTGGCAATGAACCTTTCACTTCAAATTCATGTAGATCTAACCTCCGGTGTCTGATTTAGACAAAATAAAGGGCAGATCTAACTTTCTCAATTGCTCTTAAATCAATGGCAAGCTCAAAATTTCTCCATGAAGCTTTACAAAACCTATAACTGGCAAGTCAATGTTTGGAACCCCCCAAAATTTGATATTTTCTCCATACTTTTCTGATTCTCCAAATCATCCAAGGATACAAGAAAATAGCATACTAAGTGTTTGACAAAAAATAGCTCTACATTTCCAAATTTCCTAAAATATTGCTAGTCCACAACTCATTTTTTCTCTGATACCATATAATTTTTTTAAAATATCCTACCCAAGATTCAAATGACTAAAAGAAAGCAAGTACAAAAATAAAATATAAGAAAAAATAAACTGTATTCCTCTCAAGAGAATGCAAAGCTTCTATGAGCTTGAGAATTGGAATGAATGGTGTAAGATTACAAAGGAAATTCCTTGGCTATATAGGCCAAGGGGAGAGATAGGATGTAACTAGATTATGACAATTATTGTCATCCTATGAGGTGTGAAAACTCAGGTCATTATAACTCAACAACCTTATCCCTATGTAATGTTAAGCTAGTGTGAAGAAGACCTAAGTGGAGAACTATCTAGGAAATTAACTAGTTAGATAAGTACCCCTTTCACACTAATAGTTCACATCATCCTTGAATTATTGATGATTTAGTTGCTATGAGTGATTGAAAGTGAAAATTTAGTTAAAATTATTGATTTCAATGTCCCACTTTAGACAAAATTTAAACACACTATTGTGAGATGAATCAATTTTATTCAATCCTAATATTGACCACCATCAATGTAGTTGGTAAATTTGAATTGTAGGAGATGTTACAAATTTCTATAGGCATTCTAAGTGCTCAATTCCTACTTTCTATATATAAAATTTCACTATTTAATTAAATATCTGGTCATTGTTATTTTTAGTGGTATTTTATGAGTATCAAGTGAATTTGAGAGTTCCAATTGTTGAATGTTTAGCTTTTAAGAGTACAATGAACTTTGAAACATCTTAAAAATTTTTGTTAATGACTAAATTGTGGATGCTTAAGATATAATATCTTCAAGGGAACTTGTAATTGTTTGTACAAGTTCTCTTTTATCGCATTTGCTTATATGAATGTAAATAATATTTGATAAATATCACATTTTAAAAATACTATAAAATTTTAGTGATCATTTATTTCTTGCATATAAATTTGTATATTGTAACTTTGGATGATTAAGTATGTTTTATGTTTGATATCTACTCTTTGGTGCATTTATGTTTAGATCATTCTTTTGTATTTCCATTCTTAATTTTTTTCCTCTTGTAAATTATGACACTGTTACCCATTTGAATAGTCCATGGTTTGTGGAAACAAATAATTCAATCATATTCTTTAAACAAATAAATCATTAACCAAGAATTTCAAATTAGTTCAATAGTTTGTAGTTCATGGTTCAATGGTTAAAATAGGAAGAATACTATTTGTTACTCTTTTTGTAGAATACCTTGTATATTGTTTATACTTTCTTTCATCTTACAATTTTACAATGATATTATTATTAGATCTATTAGAAGTCTTATGTGCAGTTGGATAGCTTTTAATCCAGTGACAATATCTAGGGTTAAATTTTCCCTAGATACTGTAACTGCAAAACTATTACACTATTTTATCTTTCAACACCATTAATCCTATTCGGTATTACCTTTATGAATACTCTTTTGGATTTAAGTTGAGCCTGAAGTGTAGGAGAATTATCCACTCTATTCATTAGCCTCTAAGCCTTCAAAATCTATAGATGAACTTTGATTTTACTTTCCTGAAGACACCCTTGGCCATGAAAGTAAAGTTTTATTATAGGGTTATGACACAATGGTTTCAAGGCCCAATAAAACCCCCATCTACTACATTTGTGGCTCAATTTATGACATCCATCAAGGGAGAATAATTTTGGGGACTTGATTAATATCTTTTATAGTGCTTGGTAGTGATATTTGTTGGCATTATTTATACTTGCATTTTATTCTTTCAAATGATTGGTGTCTAAGCCAATTTTTTTGGGTAGGAAAGGTCTACAAAAATGTTCTAGGGAATCAATCACTGAAGATATTAGATGCAAATAAGAGAATTAATTTGACAAAGAGTATTAAGGCTTTGTAATGTATATTTTTAGATAGTAATATGTCTCCATGGATACTTGTAGTGATTTAAGGAAATATGTTATCACAATTATGTATTTTGTCTTGTAACATTTATTGGCATGAATGCGATGAAGACTTGGTGTGTGTGTGTGTGTGACGACACTAGATGTATTACAAATGATTTGTAATAACCATTCCTTGATTTCATATGGGTCATTGTAGTTCTTGTTATAGATTATTAAGTATGTCTATTGCATGGATACAATATTTGATGATCAAAAACCTAGTTTTTTTTATACTTTACCTAGTGGCATGTCTTTTCCCTTTGCTCTTCATGACTTTGTTGGCCAATGAAGTAGACGCCATTTCACATTGGCAAAGAAATCAATCATCCACTATTTAATCATCCCCCATCTTGTTAGCTGTAGGAGTAGAGTAGGATATGCATGTTTATGATTTAGTATTACAAACTAAGGATAAATTGAAGCAAATTTAAATTGTGAAATTATTAGAGAATATGAGCATGCATGTTTGCAATTTTCCACCATGTATTTAATTAAAAATAAAAATATTTTTAAGGGATTATAAAACTATTGTTATCCATAGGTGCATGTCCAAGGTGTTATCAACTACACAAGAAGTTATATGTAGCTAGTTTATCTTTGAACTAGCAACAATATTTGAGGTCAAGTGTACACTCCAAGTGTAGCTGCTGATTTTTATTGTCATGTTAAATTTTGGTTGATGTACTAAACTATTTTGGTATCACTAGGAATACCATCTTGGATTTAAGTTGAGTCCAAACAATAGGAGAGACCATCCACTCTTGTTGTAGGCCTTTAACTATCCATAATTTGTTGATGAATCCGCTCCTTTACCTTCCTGATGACATATAATTGAACTTGAAGGTAAGAAATGTTTTAGGATTTTGGGGTGCGATTTTAGCCACTCTTGTTGTAGGCCTTTAACTATCCATAATTTGTTGATGAATCCCCTCATTTACCTTTTTGATGACATATAATTGGTCTTGAAGGTAAGAAATGTTTTAGGATTTTGGAGTGCGATTTTGGGGTGCAATATTGGGATCCTAATAGATCAAATAAAAATAGAGAAGTAGAAATCATTTTTTTATAATGCTCAAATGTTTAAAACAAGAAAAATAATTATATTTAAATAGAAACATTTAAAGATGTCATAAATACTTATTGAATCATTCTATGATGAGGATAAACATTTTGTACCAAATAACTTTGTATAATTTTACATGGCAAGATATGTATCACAAATAAATTTGACTTTCTTAAGTATGCAATAAAACTAGTAAATCAATCTAAGGCTTTGAAGGGCGAGACACATTTCACTTTCATTAAAAGGGTGTGAACAAGCCAATAAGGCCAATTTACGACTTAGAAAGGAGAGATGCATGCCACTTTCTTTAAAGGTTAAAATCAACCCAACAAAAAAAAATCTATAGATAAGTCCACCTTTCTTCACAAAGTGTGAAAGGAAACCAATAAGTCAAGAAACCAACATAATAAAGTTGCATAGTCTACTCGACACCACACAAATTATGAATTGAACTAATAAATCAATAAATAGCTCATAAACCAACATATAAAAAATATATAATACGCCAAACACCACACAAATTTGAAATAAACCAATAGACCAACGAAAAACTTAAAAACTAACCTAACAAAATTCCATAATTTAATCAACACCATACAAATTATAAAACAAATTATTAGCAAATAAAATTGTATAATATATTAGGCACCACTCAAATGGTGTGCCTCCTTATCCCAAAACATACTTCATTTCTTCTTGTAAAGTCAAAGACAAGGACATTCCCTTGCATGCACCCATAAAAGATGATGACCCCTATGCAACTTACTTTCTAGCTAAGGATGGGCATGTAATAGGCCATTGTTTTTTAATTATCCAAGCAAAGGAGGCATCCTAGGACTTTGTTTAAAAGCTAAGGATGACTATATACCGTATAAACCGGGAAAACCATGCTTTATTCAACATAAAAAATAGTCATTACTCCACATCAATGTCACAAAGTTGTAATTAAAATGACAACTTAAAACCCCACCAACCACTCATCAATAACCTTTACTTCATTAAAAACCCATTTTCAAATAATCTAGAAAGAAAATATTTATTTTTAATCTTTTAATTGGAAGAAAATACCTGCCCTAAAAGCACAAATTTCTTTAAAACCTTTTTGTGACAAAACATTTAAAAAACATAAATAAGAGAAAAATATTTATTTTTTCTATTTTACTTGGAAGAAAACACCTGCCTTAAAAAGCACAATTTTTCTTAAAACCTTTTGTGGCAAAACTTTGAAAAAGACATAAACATAAAATAAAATAATATAAAACTAAGAAAAAATTATTTAAAAAGAAAAAAGCTTCTCTTTGCAAATCAAAACGTATCTCACTTTCCAATTACAAATAGTTTTCCGCTAAGCTTGGCATTCAAGTGAGTGGATCTCGTGAAGTTTCCGCGTGGTATTCGAATATTCCAGAGAGTAAACAGAAGCCGTAGATTTCTCCATTGGCTAAAGCTGACCGTCGGATATTTGTACAGAAAGCGGTTTAAACACCTGACAGGTCATGCTGTTCTGGGAATGACAGCACAACAGTAATATTGATAATGGACGCGCAACTTAGTCAAAGAGGATGAGGAATATAGCCATTAGAAGTTGATCACATTTCTGAATTGCGCCATTGAAGTTGCAGATCTGCTTAGCAAAAGCACAAATAAACAACAATGTCGGATCCCAAATACGCGTATCCATATCCTGCACAAGGTAAGCTTGTAATCTGCAAAAGCCTGGGCTTTGTCAGTGTTTTTTTCTTGAAACCCTCGATTCTTTTGTTTTTCTGAGTGATGAGGATTTTTCTTTTATGAAATTTGTTGTGTTGCAGGGTACCCGCAGGGATATTACCAGCAACCGCCACCCGTGGTAGCGCCGCCGCAGTACGCACAATCGGCGCCTCAGCGACAGACAGGGTTTTTGGAAGGATGGTGTGTAGTTTCTGTGCCCTAAAGTTGTTGCTTGTTTTTTATTTTAATTTTTAAGTTTTACAAATATGTAGTATTTCTATGGATAAGTATATGATATAAATACGGTACATAAAAAAAAATCGAGTGAAATCATAAGTCCATGTAAGGTGAAGTCTTCAACAAATTAAAGTAAAAGACTATAATCGTTGTCAAAATACTACAGAGCAAGAGTTATAGAAGCAGTGAGCTGGAGGAGTTGAAGGAACAGGATCAGAGGGTTTCCTTCAAAATATTTCCTCACAGTCATCTAGGAGGTTCAGACTGTGAAGAGTTCACTCACTGCATAAAATCTTCTTTTTTCATTTTTATTATTTTTTTTCATTTTCATTTAATTTTATTAATAATAAATTTTGCAGAATCTTCCAGTTTATATAATTATATTGACGAAAAGCATTTGATTTTTAAAGGTTTTTTCAGAATTGGTTAATTAAAGACATAAAATTTTCACAGTCCATCATGTTGGCTTTGGTATATTTGCAGTGTTCCACGGAGATGCGTCCCCTCCAAAAAACCCCACGTCTCCTAGAGGGGGACGTCTCAGAGACTTGGGGACTTGGGGGGACATCCCCCCACCATCCCACCACTAGTGTCGCTGTCTCCAAGATGCTGCTAGAACTCCGAGGATGCTGGGGTGTCCTCAAGACATCTGTGGGACTCCTAGTTGTCTCCAAGATGTATAATTCTTATACTTATACATCTTTTTATAGCTATTTTTTCAAGTACTATATGTATTTCAACACCCTACCGCCCCTCTGCCGCCGTCCCCCCACCGTCCCTCACCACCCCCAAACTTAGACCCCCCGTCCCTGCCGTCCCCTGCAGTCCCCCCGTCCCCATCCCCGAAACCCCGTGGAACACTGTATATTTGTTGGTTTGATTATGTAAACTTTTCTTTCATCAGTGTCTTCCTTCATGCTCCATGAATCAAGATGGAATAGTAAGAGGAGAGAAATGAAGGGTAATTAACAGACCATGTTGAGGGAGTGATGTGGCACAAAACTCAAGAAACAAAATAAAGGGAAGAAAAACTGTCAACCAATTTCTTAAAGACTCGTAACATTAAAAAAATGAGAAGGGAGAGGAGTGATACAATAATAGAGAGCTAAAGATAATAATATTAAAAAAAACAGATACAATAATAGAGAGCTAAAGATAATAATATTAAAAAAAACAGATAACAAAAATGAGAATTAGAACAGTCTCAAGAAAATGCAAGATTAAAAGAAGGAATGGAAATAAAGAGTGAAATACCTAGATTAGAAGCCGGACAGTGACATATCTGGTATAAAAAAATGAGCAATCAATGTATGATAGAAGAAGACAATGGAAAAGCAGGAATATAATGAGAGCAACAGACTAAGTAAAAGAGTGTATACAAAAAGATAGGGGGAATTTATGACACGATGATGGTGATTATAAGAGTAAATGGATAAAGATAAATAATATGTATATGGTTTTGAATTCTAAGTTACTGCTTGTTTATACAATGTTCCTAGTGATACTTTGTAAACAGAACATAATGATTTTCTGCGTTTCACTGTCTTTGTAGGCTTTTTTAATGGTTGCTCTGTAAGTGGCTGACAAGGGTTTCATTATAAGAGTATCTAGTTGCAGTTTGCTAATAATTTAATAAGGGATTTTATGGTGAACACTTAATGTTTATAAGAGTGTCTAGTTGTAGTCTGTCAATTTAATTTTAAGGCTTTTTATGGTGAAATACCAATGCGTTTTTTTGGGGGGTTTTTTAATGGTAATCTGTTTAATTGCTTTAGAACAGTTTATAATGGTAGTTTGTTTGTTCTGCAGTCTGGCTGCCTTGTGTTGCTGCTGTCTGCTGGATGAGTGCTGCTGTGATCCCTCTATAATATTTGTCTCTTGAACATAAAGGTTAATTGGTCTGCAGATGCAATCTTTATGTACAGAGAATACTTCTAGAGGTTGGAAATTTCAAATATATTATCCCTGAAGCACAGAGATTGGTCAATGCATTTGTGGTTAATGATGGTATATTTAATATGTCAATAGGACTAAAATTGTTGCCCTAATTATGTATTAGATTTATGTGTTTTCAACTGAATTAATTGAACTTTGCAGTTTGTGTTAGTATATCAAATATTGTAGAGTTAAAAGATCATTTTCAAGTCTATATGGTATTATTAACCAGAGACCATTTTTCTGGTTTTGATGTCTTTGACCTGTTTGTCTATGAAGTTCAACCGTTGGTATTGTAATATACTCTATTGAAAATTAAATCCAATAGAAAAATTTAGTATGTATGATTGTTTTTAAGATTAATTGGGTAAATTGGGCTTCTGCTTTCAGTTTAACTCTGGAGGGTTGTCCTATAGAATTGGAAAATTTCAATTACAAGATTTAAATTATTACATTTTAAAAGTAAAATAATTTTTTTACATATATAACTGTAAAATTTTAGCTCGATTATGGAGGGGTGGAGAAAATATCCTCCACGAACTTGCAGTAAATGTTCGAATGTGTGACTTAGCTTATAGTATTTAACAGTCATAAAAAAAAATAATGTTTTTGTACGATAATATTAATGGTTCTATTTTTTTTTTTTAATTTGTTTGTTTACTATAATAATTGAATAATTACAACCCTGCCCTGTATTTCCAAAAGCCAATTAAATTTTCTTTTATTTTGAATTTTAGATTTATCTGTTTACTATAATAATTGAATAATTGCAACCCTGCCCTGTATTTCCAAAAACCAATTAAATTCTCTTTTATTTTGAGTTTTAGATTTATGTGATTATTTGTATTGTTAAAATTAAACAAAATATTAATAATGTTTATATATTTATGTGACAATTATATAATTATAATTCTTTATTAACCACTGTCTAAATATTCTAACTAGCCCCTCTCCCTCTATGGAACCATAAACTTGAAGTGGCCTTCAATATTCTTTTCTTTTTATACTCCAATTCTTTCTCAGTCAGTTTAAAAAAATGGAATTTAATTTCTTTTAGGTTATAATGTTGAGACTTGAAAAATTATCTATAATATTTTGAGGGTTTTATGAATTAGTCAATGTTTGAGAGAATATATCTAGATATCTAAAAGAGGCTTATAAAGCTTTTATTTATTTATTCATTTTTTAGGCTTTTCAGCTTTTTGAACAAAGTTGAAACTTTATCAATTTTTTTGGGCTTTCATTTAAAAGATTGATAGGGTTTAATTAAAATGGATTTGATTTTTTTTACAATTTTATGAAGGTTTTTGTTGGAAATATTTTATTTCAGTTTAATGTAGTAGAGTGAGAAAGAGGGGTGAAATAATGTAGAAATGCATTTGAATAAGATGGATTCAAATGAAGATTGCAAGAGATAAAATTTGTCTTGTGGACTTTTTTTTGTTTCCTAGCAATACTAACTACAATTAGACCATGTGCATCAATTATATACATGACTTGAATATTTGGTGTGTAGGGGTCAATTACACCTAAATAATTGTTATAATAATTCAAGTTTTTAAATTTACCTAGGCTTGGTTTAATATATTTATATCCATTGCAATCACTATGGTGGTCCATTGTATTAAAGCCTCTTAAATCCAATCTAGATTAGGGGGATGTTTATACATCCAATCCCAAAGAATAGTCATCTTTGTGGCATCATTAGGAGCATATGGAGAGGAAAACCCAATAGCTTATCCATTGAAGAAAACAAGAACCCAAACACAACTATGTGAGTGGTCTTCACCTTTATCAATCACATTGGAAATCCATAAAGACACCCCTAGAACATCTCCACCTTTGTATTTATGAGATGTTTATAGTAAAAAAAACTTCTTTCCTTATATAATGAAGAGAATAATTAAGTCAAACATCACTTAATTTGGCTTAATGAAAAACACAATATTAAACTTTCCATTTATTAATATCCTTTTTGACCCTATACTTGACAAGAGAGATAAATCCATCACATTCAAAGAAAATATGGTGGTTCATGATGATAGAGGGATGCTTTCATCATTCAAAGGATATGCCCTAAAACAATTGTAGATCGATATGCATTAATCATGATTGATTTGGTCCCTAGAAGTAATTAAAGGGAATCTTGACCTTTGGCACATACTAGGGGGTGGGGAAGTAGAAGATAGATTAATAGGGTTTAATGAGGAGGTGGAAGGCGGAGGGTGGTCATGAGATGGAGATAGTTGGAAAAATGGAAGGGGACTTAAAGGTTCTTTGTTTTTTTTAGTTATTATCCAAACATGTGAAACTTCATAAAGAGGAAAGAGTTGAAGCGATGATTGGGTAGGAGCTAAGGGGTAGAAGATATTTGACGTTGGGAGAGTCTAGTTTTCTTGATATGACACTCATGTATCTAATGTTCCTCATTTTAGTAAACAAAACATTAATTGATCATTCCATTTCAAAACAAGGCCTCATCATTTTAGTATTCTCTAGCAAAGTTTGATTCAAGTCAACTTTTAAATGAACTCTAGGATGAATTTTTAGGTTAAAACTACAATGCCAAAGATTTGAAAAGCAAAATAGAAACAAACAAGCATGCAAGTTCCCACTTCAAACAAAACAAAGCCTCTAGATAGAGCTCACAAAAGAGATCAAAATAAAACATAACATCAAACAAAGTAAATGTTACCAAAACCTCCATTTGTGAATGATTTTCTCCAATGACTTTGATATGCAGATGTTCCATTGGTTGAAGAATACTAATTTGACAACATGTACTTAGCATAAGTGATAATTGATATGGAAGGAAGGATAAAGTGCTTGGATTTATAGACTTTTGGAAGGAGGTATAGATGGTTAAAATTTGATTGTGAGGTCAACAATGGAGGATGGTTGAGAGGATTTCCCTAGGATCAAGGAGAGGATGGAGGGTGGAGATGGAAGTTGTTAGGGTGTGAATGGATGAGATGAACTTACCAAATTTAATAAGTAGTTGTGAGCATGAGGGAAATAAGGAACATGTGCACCTAAGAAGGCTATATTCTTAGGTTTCGTTGAGAGAATTATGGGACCATAAGGACAAGTTTTCTTAGGTATCTTTTATTCTTGGAATATGTTTTTGAAAAGTTAAGCAGCATTTTCAGGATGTCGTGCCCTTCACAAGGGGCCCTAGGGACCAAAAAAGAAAAAACATGGTTCAAAACAGACTTTGAACTATAGAACAACCAAAAACAACTATCAGACAGCTGTTGAAACCAAAGAAATTAAGCAGCTCTAGACACAGAGGGGTCCAGACTGGCTCCACGAGCCCAAGTCTGAGGAGACGACACAAATTTCTTCTTCCGGAGAACAACCGACCAAGGAGGCTTGGAAGCAGGAAGTGAAGAGAACGGAGAGAGGAGCGACTCTGCCACAACCACCATGGGACCACCAAACAACGAGGGAGTCGGCAGTGAGGCAATCGAGGAGGAAACAACCAACGAAACAAAAGTATTTCCCAACAAAGGGGGTTCAGGGTCTGTCAGCGCAGCGACAATAGGGGACTCTGGCACAACAGTGTCAGCAAAACGGATCAAAGGAGGATCCACAGTAGAGAGGTTCAGGAGAGGAGCAACAACAAGATGGACGACCTCCGAAGAAGACCCAAGTGGTTGCAAAGAAGAAAGGTCCGGGACAGGAGCAGCAGACAGAGGAATGACCTCCTCAATATCTGAAGAAGAACCAATTGTGAGATGATCCAGGAGGGCGTCCTTCCACCAAGTCGTAGCGCCCTTGCGGCGAGCTTGAGGACAGGCAGAGGCCAAATGACCCACCAAAAAGCACTTTCTACACCAAAAGGGGAGACCATCATAGTCTAGGAGTTGCTTCCATGGTCGGTCCTCCACTAGCAAAACAACATCCGCAGGAAGAGGTTTGGAGGTGTCAAGATCAACTAACAACCGGGCAACCATTGTGTGCCCAAATTCCCAGGTTGTGGAATCCACCATAAGGAAGCGACCAATGGAATTGCCAATGGCCTCGAAACATGCTACCTCCCAAAACTGAAGAGGAAGGTTAGGCAAACGAACCCAAATAGGTCTGGTATTCAAAGGCTCCGTAAGTGGGTCGAAGGATCTAGTCCAGGGCCTGATGGATAGAGAATTGATACCCCACATCCATACCCAGTCCAAGACGCTATTCCACTCCAAAGGGGAGGCAAATGTAGCTATGAAGAACCCTCTAGCATAGGAGTAAAGCTCGATCTCCCCGACGACCAAAGGCTTCCAAGAGCTCGAGACCCAATTGTGGAGATTGGGGAGGGAGGGCCACAGACCATTGAACCTGCAAACCACACCAGTTTTCGAATAAAATTCCTCATTTTCCACGATCTCCAGACCGCAGACAACCACAGGTGATTCTTGGGCAAAGGGAAGAGACCGGCCAGAGGGAGGAGGACCCAAACGTGCTGCATCGGAGAAGGATTTGGCCACACCCGAAGCACCAACAACCGGTCCAAGATTCCCAGCCACAACTGAATCCCCCAAAGCATCAGATGACCAACACACATCACCAGACCCAGAAAACAAAGACACACTAGACCTGCATAAAAACTGGACAGGAACACCATCGACAGGAATCCCACACGCACTAGAGCCAACAACACTGCTAGGAACCAAGGGCCGAGACAGAGCTGACGGCGGAATGGAAGAAACTAAAGGAGCAGATCCCACAGAGCGCCTCCAACTCACGCACGAGCCAGGGAGAGGAGCAGAGCCCACGCTAAATGGGACCAGAGGAGGTTCCGCATAACCCAACGACACTAGAGGCAGAGGAGCCGCAGCGGAGGAGCCATTGTAGAGAGCATCGCGGGAAATCCTCTAGATGGTTTCTAAAAAATGTCTTCTTATTCTTGGAATATGTTGAAAGAATATAGGATTAATTAAATAATGTTATTATTTAATTATTTTAGCCATGTGTGAGATGGAAAATGGTATTATTTATTGATTTATTATGAGGAGATGGAAAATATGATTAATGACTATTTAATTAAGTGGACTTTAGATAAAGGGGAATAGACTAGGTGATATGTTGGTTGATTAGAACTAGGTGATGGGGAGTAAGCCTAGGGAATATTTTAGGTGTCTACATTTTTCCCCTCTTTGATATAATGCAACTACGTGGCATTGTGCAAAAAATAATGAAAAGTAGGATGAAATGGAATGATGCTTTAGTGACAAGTTGCCTTAGTTGCTTAGGGATGATGGTGGAAAACGTAATGGTTTTGCAGATCCTAGGGGAAAGGATCATATTAGGACAACAGTGCGACATGTAGATGTCCACATGGTGCATGCACATCATTGACAAAAAAATCCTCCACTAATGCAAACATACATGACCAAGTGGAAGGGACAAAGTAGCAGGTAGACTTTGCATCATCGGGTTTATATTTTCTAAGGTAGGGGTAAATAAATGGGGAATTTATCTAAGGTGAAAATTTGTGCCATTACATTTTTCCCCCCACTTTAGCGAGCGTACGTGTCAGTGCGGATGTGAGGTAAAGTAGAAAGAGATTGAAGATAATATACCTTAACCATTAAGGAAGCAAACCTTCAATATGGTACACTTAGAATTGAAGGATGCGACTCTACAGGTTCTCGATCTTGTAGGGAAACCTTGACATGAAAGAAAGATGGCTTCATAGGTTCTTAGTCTTGCAAAGTTATGGAAAACAAAGGGGGCTCCCTAGGTTCTTAGTCCTGCAAAGCAAGCTACGATATCACCAAAGACATGTTAGGCTAGTAGGTGAAATCATAAGACACACAAGCCAACACGATCAAACACAACCTGATTAGATACACTAGTCAAGTAAGGTTGCAGCTACTTCAAACTTTGTTGCAGGATAGTCACAGAAAAGGTAGGTCTAGTCGGGCTACCCCCAAGCTAGAATCGAGGATATACAATGTTGGACATAGTGACATCGATTATCAGATACAAGGCACATAACTTCACAAAACACCAGAGAATGCAATTGAAGGAGAATTTTTCAAAGGGGTTCCTTTGGAAACTCTTCAAGACACCAAGGGGTCCATTCAAAGGAACACTCCAATTGAAAAATATCACATTTTTTGCAAATGATTCGGTTGACAAGGAATCCTTTCATCAAGGAGTCCATTGGAAATAATGCTCCTTCTCAAAGGAAATTTTTTAGACTCTCATTTTAGAAAAAGTACTCCTTTCTCAAAGGAAATTTTTCAAATTCTTTCACATATGAGACCCTTTTCGAAAGAAAATTTCATCCAAGAGTCTTGAGATAATTCATCCTTTTAGAAAATGTCAGGTTTCAATAAGGGATTCTTTTGTCAAGGAATACATTAAAAAAAATTTACACTAAGGAATCCTTTTCAAAATAATTCACCAAAATTGAAAATCAAAACATCATGGTAGCCCCCCTTAGGATGGCGTGTGCTACATAGAGGAGCAAATGGAATCCTAAGGGGAGAAGGGAAAGGAAAATATGTCATGACACACAACATATGATGAGATGTATTTTGTGGTACATTGTCAGACATACACACGAGGGATACCACATTAGAACCACAACATCAAGAAGCAGAGAAAGACAAAGAAATCAAGAGAGATAGGGGTATCTAATTGTTCAGGGTCATATTTTCTCATAAATACAAATAGATATGATATGATGTATGAAAAATGGTCATCAATCCCTAAAGTGCTCAAATCGTTAAGAAGAGAACATGAAGACAAAAATAAAATAAAGATTGGGTCAACATGGAAGGGGACCTAAATGCCCCCAACACTCTGCATCGTTCCCAATTGTCAAAAAAAAAAATTACAACATAGAAGAATAATGACACACATAGAAGAAGTTTATAAAAAAAATTCTAGGAATGTATGCAAGCACCTACAAGGGTAGCAAGGGTCCTCTAGGCAGGATAACAAAGACATAAAAATAAGCACGAAGAAGTACAAACACAAAAAAAATCTTATCTACAAATAAAATAGAGGTACTATCCTACTCATCGAGTAGTAGGTTGTCCTACTCCCAATATAGATCATTATAGGGGGAGGGAGGATGAGCCTACAAGGGAAAGATAGCGAGGGAAGTACCCTCTAACTCTCTTGCAACAAGGGCCAAGGAAGAAGGCCCCTCAAGGTCTTCTTCGCTGAGCTCTTGTGAGGTAAAGGTCATCAATCTTGCGAAGATCAAGGACAGAGTTGGGATATCATCCACTGAGTTAAAAATGCACTTCACTGGAGTGCCATGTGTTAACCGAGTGGGAGAAGAAGGAGGCACCCAAGATCCATTGCCAACCTCATTGAGAGGGGTAGTGAAAAACATAGGGGACACAAGGGTTGCCTCTCTCATAAGGACAATGTAGGCTAGAACATAAGTCACTTCCAAAGAAAGTAAGCCCTTCTTTCAACCTCCACTGGTGGTGAGGTTTTCCTCCAACTTACGCCTCAATGGAGGATGTGAAATCTCATAGATGAAGCAGAAGGTGATGAGGAAGAAGATAAAGCTATAGCAGACATCATCGTGGTGTTCAACATGTTTACGGGTTGCGAAAAGGGAGGGATGCTTGGAAGGGACATCAAAAGAGAAGGCTCCATGGAAGGAGTGATGAAGAAATGCACCCTTTTGGGGTGAGGATCATCAACACTTACCGTGGGAGACGAGAGTATAACAAAGGTTATTGGAACTGAAGAAAGCACAACAAGAGAAGACAAAAGAACAAAAAATGATATAGAATTGAGGGCCACTAGCCCCCCCTTTGTCTTCTACGAGGCTATGTGTTCAACAATGAGATAATTTTTCCAAAACTTGTGCTCATGCACAAGCCAGTTACATCGGCTATGAGTGCTAGAAGATGCGGCCTAGGAAGAGGTCGGAGGTTGTTGTCCAACCACATGAGTATCCTTCACAACCATGGCTAGTGGAATGGGAGAATCCTAGGCAAGAGCAGGAGGAGGAAGCACAGGGGCATGAGAAACCATGGGAAGATAAATAGGAACCAACTCCTCGATGGTGGGCCTCTTCCCATTCTCTACCTTAGGGGTAGGTAGAGAATTAGTAGGAGACCTAGGAGGCCGAGACATAGGAGCAACCGCATAAGGACCTTTCCCCTTGCCATAGACAATGGGCCTAGGAACTGTGGGTAGGACAGGAAGTTCAAAGACCTGGCACTTAGATTTTCTTTATGTGGGAAGCATCAGACTTCCCATACAAGGCATGGGAGAAGGAGTCAAAGAGGCCACAAAAGAGAGAGAAGTAGAATCAAGAGAAGAGAATACAAAAGAAGAAGGTTGTTGAGCATGAGAAAGATTCTCCTTCCTCTTTTGCAAGAAGTAACTTGATGCTACACAATCATGGAAGCCTTCACAGAGGCTTCATAGGGGGACACAAGATAAAAAACCTTCGGCATTAAGCCCCCTTTTCTTATACTTAATATAAGCCTTGTATAGAAAATCTCCCTTAAGAGGGAGAGGCTTGACCAGGGCAGGCCAGAAGTGATCTAGTACAAAACCCCCACGTGACACAATTGGTTTATAATTGATTTCATGCACTATGTGCATAGAACCTTCGTGAATGACTTTCAAACATATATGAACCATAAAGGAAAATCCATTTACAGAGGCAAGCCAAGGGATGCCCAACCTAACTCAAACTAGATCAAACTTTGGAATGATAACAAATGAAATATTGACAACCTTGGGTCCTACCAAGATTGAAAAATAAATAGAACGTAAAGGAGCAACCGAGAGCCCATCATTTGTACAAAGGGTGGTCTCCGACTCCTCGTAATTCTCCCTATGTTTGTCGTTTATGAACAATGTCTCCTCTGTTACCACATTGACATGACTTGTTGGATCAACTAAAATGCCAGTTACAAAATTTCTATTGATTCGGGTAAGGTGTATAAAGGGGAGAGTTATTTATTAATAGGCTCATCATGTGAGGTAAATGTTATGTTAGGTGTAACGATCACATTTTTGGGGGAAGTATGCATGAATTCAAAATTGTATTCACGTACTCTAATGGGACTACTTCAAATGATGCAAAAGATTGAATAATTAGATAGTGACCTACTTGAATTCCACTTTTGAATATCCAAGAGCCCTTCTAACTATGTAGCTAGGGTTTGTAGATTGGGTTTGAAGGCTACATGCCTTACAACAAACGAACCTACAACACACCTAGGACATGAGAGAAGGTTCCTCAATACAAATAGACAAAAATAAGGAGTTCACATTAGGTTCAAAAAAAATATAGAGGAGGATCCATCACCCCCGAGACTCCAAGTCACAAGAGAGCCCCAAGGAATAGAGTGCCTTAAAATACCTTGGGTTGACGAGACGGGTTTGGAAAGATCAAAGATTGAGGCTGAAAAGGAAGGGAAAGAAACACACCATTTTCCTTCTACTAAGACTAGGTGTTTACAGAGCTAGAAGAGCTGACTACAAAGGTTTCGATCTGCTACCTAGACATCTCAATGTCTAAGGATGGAAACATGGATTTCAGACTCTAATGTGGCATGTTGGCATCCTATATAGATAGAGGTCCAAAAACTAAATATAAAACATTAAGAGCTTACTAACTATCTGACTATTGATATTTTGCAGTTTGACAGAAAGTACAAAAAATGTAGAAAACAAATACTTGAAAGGAAACTATTCTAAAAATAGGAATAATGAAAAGAATAGGAAAAGGTACCATACTTCCCACAATTTGATTATTCAATTAGTTGCACTTGAATGTGCCTATACACATAGAAACGAGAAAAATATAAGGTTGTATTTGAGGTCTACCTTAGTTAAACCCCCATTTTTATGTTCCCACCTCTACGAACAACTAGAATACCACAAGATATAGAAATTGATAAAGAAAGTAGAAAAGAAGTAGTAAAACTAGATAGAAATAAAAGAAAATAGAAATGATATCCAATAAGAATGGTGATGCAACCAAATAGGGGGATACATAGTTACCTTCCTAGCTACGAGCTCTCAAGACCAATAGCGGAAGGGATGTAGTGACACCACCACATAGGGAAGATGAAGCTTGAAAATTCTGCAGTGACAATGGTGTTGCAATGAGAATATGCTTTTGGATCCAAGTGAGAAGCTTATAACAAGAATAAAAATGGTGTAGAAGCAAGAGTGAAGTGAGAATGAGAGAGTGAAGTGTTAAAATGTGAGAGAGAGCATGAAAGAATAAATGAGAATAGAACGAATTGAGTTTGAATTTGTAAAATGGAGGCAAGAGGGTGATTTTAGTTAGTCAAGGGAGGTAGAGGATATTACCTTTCACAACCAATGGAAAATGTAATGGTTCTACAGATCCTAGGGGTAGGAATCCTATCAAGATGGTAACACGTCGTGCAAATGTCCATGTGGCATGCTCACGTCTGTGACAAAAAATCCTCCATCGACATAAAAAAATGCAGCTAGGTGGAAGGGACAAGGTGTCGACAGTAGGCTTTGCATCATCAGGTTTATATTTTCTAAGGTGGGGGTAACTAAATGATGAATTTGCCTAAGGTTTGAATTTGCACCATTATAGGGTGAAATGAAACCCAAAAGGTATCTTAAAAAGACAAAGACTAATAAAAATGTGTCCTAAATTCTAAAATATTACTTGATCTAGAAATCATGTTGGGATGGTGTACATTTCGTGAATGTAGGACTAATGATGGATTAAGGATTGGTAATTTTGATTGATACCGCTAGGATGATTGGATTGGATTGCATGGACACACAAATTGGATGATGAAATATCACTAGGATCTAATGTAGCCAAATGATTTATGATTTGATGATGAATGATAAAAAGGATTATGAAAACATACTATCATAGTAAATTAATTTCCAAGGAGAAACCTTTTATGTTGTTGTAGCACTTAGTGTTATGCACCATGATATAAGGGATCATGATGATGATGTATCATGTACATATGGACTTACACATAAACAAATAAGTTTCAAATAATAAAGTGATCCAATAAATGCATCATTGGCACATTATCATATGAAGGATGAGGGTGACAATGATGATGTGATGGAAGGAGCATGGAAACTATAAGAAATAAACATACACAAACTCACACAAACAAGCAATGAAAAACATACAAAAAACACAAGTTGGTATCGAATGACATGTTGAAGCCAAGGGAATGGATTGGTTGAAACATTAGTGAGGATCCAAGGATTAATGATAAGGAGTGGATTAGATTTTACCCCTGTTCAAGCCAAAAATTGATTGATTTATGATGATGATGATGATGATGATAACATTGTTGATGTGGGAAGGATGCAACCCAAAAACAATGCAAGGATTGGGAAAGATATATCTCAATGATGATTGATTGGATTGATTTGAGATTAGGAACAACTTGTATCAAGATAAGGAAAAAATATTATGGAAATTTTTGGATGGATGCAAAATTGTAAGCGGGGTATACTTATTTGAGGGCTTCAACATGGATAAAGTGTTTTTGGGATCATGCTTATATATTGGAAATATGTTTGGATAAGTTTTTGATTTTTTTGTTCATCTTGATGGTGAAAAAAATGACAGGGATGATCCAAGCCCAAAGACAAGGAATAATGGTTTAAATGGAATGGTCAAGACAAAATGAATGGGATGGAGAGGATATGGATTGATGGAAGGATGTAGGGGAGATGCTCAAGGACTGCATCACATAGGATTAACATGTTTTGATCCAAGAATGGGCATTAGGTAGTATTGTCTTAGAAACTAAGTGATGGTAAATGGTGTGTGGCCAAGGAAGGATATATCAAGATTTTTCCAAAGTATGAATCATGTTCCCCCAATCATTGCTAAGATAAAGGTGGGTACGAAATATGGATGATGCATGACTAAATGGGCATGGTGGATGAATATTATAGAATGTCATGATGCGATGGATAGGTTTGGTGTAATGGATGAGACAACTTGCTCCCAATTGCAAGGTTCACATAGCTAGTTGACTTGCGTGTGATGCCCATGAATTTTATTTATCATGGTACTTTCCTAGGGTGCCACAAGAAGTGGTTTTTACCTTTAAACAAATTATTTCTCTTTACTTATTTCTTTCTATTTTTTTGAAACTTTTCTGATTTTGTTATTTTTTTGGAACTTTGGACTTTAGGTATCACATTCATGGACATTTGATGTTGTAGATTTGGATTCTTTTTTCATGACATGGCCATAGTATCCTACCTTATAGGGTTTCTTTGCGAGGATTGTTGCACTCGTATACAATTCACAAATTCAATGATGTTGTTTAATTGGGTTAACCTTGTCCAAACATAAACATATCGATAGAGTTCCATCATAACTCTGATGATAAAGTGTTGTGAAAAGGATATGATGGATTCTAGGTCTTATTTTGGATTTATGATGAAGTTGAATGGATTTAAATATTGGATTGGAGAATTGGGATTTGGATTGTGCATTTGATAAGTGGGATTTTGGAGGTGAATGTGTAGATTGATGGATTTTAGATGTAGGTATTTGACATTTGGATTGGAAAGAGGGATATTGGGATTGGATGGTAACATTGGATTTGGATTTGGGATAAGACTTAGGATTGGGGCTGACATTCTTTTTGGATTGTGAAGTTTTGCATGATAATTGTGAAGGTGGTCCACACATATATTGTATGTAATATTTGACTCTTGATCTATGGATTTATTTTAATTATTTTCTTTGATTTGATTACTTATCTTTGGGATCCACATTTATTTTTTATTTCTTCTCGATTTTTGAATACATGTTTATATCTATTCTCATCATGACTTTGATAGGGATTCCAGATTTTCTTTTTCTTTGGTAGTTGATTGTGATATTTTACTTCATGGGAATGCTTCACTTTGTATAATGGATAGTGTTGTTGGTCTCAAGAAAGGGGATTAAGATTTTGTGAATGTAGGATTTATTATGGATGAAATAAGCAGGGTAAGTATGAGTGGAAGAAGGATTCTTATAAGAGTTATGGATGGCCTTTATTTGGATATTTTCATTAGATGAGGTTGCCCCAACTATCATTGAGTTGTCACCATTAGGCTACTTTCTTAGAGATGTATATCCAAGACCTTGAAATCCATCACTTTCATATATTGATACTAGCTATAGAATGCCTTTTTCATGAAGGCCTAACCATTTACCATTGTAGCATACGCTTTGACAAATTTTGTTCGCCATAGGATATTTGTTAGATTTGCAACATGATACAAGTCCATCATTAGGAAATATTGAATTAGTATAAATATCTATGTTCTCTTTTGTGAGAAGGTCAAAAGGTGGTTGAAACCAGCTTGCAAGATGATTATGTTTTTTCCTTATTTGCAATTATGGCATCTTGATCAATGATATGCTCAATATGATCAACCTTGTCTTGAGAATCCTCATGCATGGTGGGATCCATATCATTTGTTTGATCATCTATGTGTCCAAGGGAGGCAAGTGTCTCATCTTGGGAAATGGAAGTTTTTGGAGAATGAATATGGTCATATTTGAATTCATGGTTATGGATGGGATAAAGGTGGAGTAAGGGATCATCTTGGATTTCATGATATATAGAAATATCTTGACCAAAGATCAAATTTTAGATGTCACTATCAAAAATAGGATTTTGATTAAATATTGGATTCGCATGGGTTTCACACTCATCCATTGGAACTTGGTCAAAGATTGGATTAACATGAATACCATGATCATTATTGGGGATTTTCTCAATAACCCGATCTTGGTTAATGTTGGAGCTTGTAGTGACATTATTTAGAGAAATCTCTTGATATAGTCTTCATTACTTCTTAGACAAAACAAATGCACTTTTCTTTTCTTGGATATTCCCTATGTAGACTAGGCCTTTAATATGTGTTCCTAATGTCACATTTATGCTTGGACTAGTGGGATATATTTGGACTTTATGACACATAGATTTTGGACCTTTTGGATTTTATGTATATTATGAAATATTTATGTTTATCTCCCCATGTGTATAGAATCGCGAAGATGGTAGCATTTGACAATATTTTATCTAGGATAGACATAGTGAAAAGAGGCTCATGTATAGGTGTTGTGGACATGAATTTATTGGATTTGTTGTTTTTTTGTTTATCCCATGTGAGTAGTCTTGGATAAATTATTTAGTGGATTGAGATGAATTAAAGGAGTTGGTTGATAGTTAGTTGGAGGAGGTGGATGCAAATTATTGGGAAGATGCAGATGATTTAGTATATTTAAAATTTTTAGGTGAAGATAACTCAAATGAAATGGATTGGGGAAATGAGGTATATTATTCTAGGATGGTATTTTCCTTGCCAAAGGTGGGATACATATGTAGCATGAATATTTGAAGTTTGTTAATGAGGTAGCTAGTATTAGAGAGGTTCTAGTTTTGACGGATATGGGAGAGAATGATGGGGTGTATGGAGTTCATGGAAAACAATCTATAAGACTTTCATCAAAGGTATCTTGGTCAATGCTATCATCATCATTGTAAGGGTCATATTCAGGTTGGTTGATAAGACCATTATCATCAACATAAGGATCATATTCAGGTTGTTTGATTAGACCGTACTCATCATTATAAGGATCATATTCCAGTTGGTAGATAAGATCATCCTAATCATCATAAGGATCATACCTCAGTTGATATATAATGTAATTATAGTAATTATACTTGGCTTGATTTGAAAAAAAGGATTTTATCTAAAGGGATCATGTTGTTGACTTTTCTCTTGATAAAAAATGTAATTATAGTCATTATACCTTGATTTGATTATGAGTTTGTGATTTTATTGCATGGGATATGGATACATCATCTTAGTTAGATCCTTGGGATGATTTAGATTTTGGATTGTTTAACTTATGATGACTATTTCAAAAGGATAAGCCTAGGTGGACTTGATAGATGACTTGCATGGATAACTTGGATGATGAGGATGACCCTAGAAGATGGGAGTAGGTGATTAGGTAGACTGTATATTCAACTTACTAATATTGGATTAAAGTCTAAGTCTACACACTTGGATCTTAGGATGACTTGATTATGAGTTTAATTTTAGAATCTACAAATTGGTGTAGAGTTTCCAAGGATTAAAAAATGGGCCTTAGGATGGACTAAGGCAATGAATTTTATTAAAAGATCCAAAAGTGATACTTTCAACTATGTCCAAGGATTAATTTTTAATGATGATAATGTTTGATTGGAAAAAGGGATCTAGGTTTTAAATCACATGTCTTCCAATTAGGAACATTAGGGATTAAAAGTGATCTCAATATCCACATGGCTAGAAATCTCAATAGAAGAGCCAAAATGATAGATCAAGGTTTTAATCCCTCTGTGTGGTATGTGAAGGGATGATGTAGATTTGATTAATTGAATTTTAATTGATTAAATTATATGATGCAATTTTGTTCCTAGGTTATTAATGAAAATGTAGCAAATTGAGATGATTTCTAAGAAATGTAGAACAAAAAGATAAAAAATTCCAAAAAAGAAAAGGGACAACAAAAAATAACTCGGAATATAAATTTGGTGTTGAAATGGATGGATAGGGGCATGGGGCACCCTAGATTGGATTCCTTCTATTTAAGATTTGATTTCATACTCCTGTTGCTATTGATTTATAAGTCCTTCTTTCTCAAGGTCATTATCAGTACATTATTTTTTGTTGATAAAATACATTTCCTTGACTTGAAAACTTGTAGGGCTTGAATGCATGAATGAGCAATTAATCCTCAATCTCCCTCCAATGTGCTTCAGACCTAAAAACTTGCACACGTGAAAGAGGAGGAAGAGTTGTGCCGTATAGGGTATTGCCTAAGTCAAACCCTATTGTGGTATTTCTACCTCCACAATGGATATGATGATATATAAAAAGGTCTTACCCTCGGTCAAGTAGAGGATAAATGATAAACAAGTGATAATTTTTTTTTTTGCAACTCACCACTTAGATTTACATTCCTTGATGGACTGAAGCTATGTACTCATCACCTTCAAGGAGAAATTATTTCTTGATTTGAATTCCTACAAGTGTTAGTACTCACAATACAAATGAACACAAAACATGAAAAAAATTACATAAAAATATAACATATGATTAACATGACACTGACTAAAATAAATGCTGCAATAATCTTGATAATTTTTCTCTTGATTAATTTTAGGATGCTAGATTATTCTCAATAAAAGTGCTAGGATTCATTAGGCGTGCTTAAAATTTAAAGTGATAAAAATGACTTTAATTTATGTTCAATTTTTCTAATTTCTATTCAATTTTTCTAATTTCTCAAAAATCAAATGCCAATAGTCAAAAAATGAAATTAGATTTTCAAGTAGTAAAATGCCAAAATTGACATATTCAAATTGGAGCCAAAAAGGGTTAGAAAGGTTGTTGGGTGCCCTACTCTAAAACCATCCTTGTTAGGGCCTTAAACATAATGGGGAAATATTAAATGCTTATTTTTATTTCCATTGTTTGATTTTTTGAAGATATTCATAGAATGGGTATTTAAATGCATAATTAGGTCCAAGCATATGGGTGGAGCTAAACCTAGTATGAAATTGTCAAGGGTGACAATTTTTGATGCTATATTTAGCACCCACTTTAGTGAGAGTATGAAATTAAACTCAAAGTCACACTAAATTATGGACAATCCAATAGGGGTTCAATTATTCAAACATTAAAGAGATAGGACAACATTGAATCTAGGGGATGTGCTAGCCCCCACGTTCAAGATCCTATGGAAAAAAAATATAAGGACAAAGGAACACACATGTGAAGTGAAATGAAATGCAACATAACATAATATAAACATACATATGAAATGAAAACACTAATTGATGAATACATAATGCAAATATGCAAAAGGGTGTATGACAATCACAAAGTAGAAAGCTCCACAAAAATATTACTAGGATCTATACCGAAGGCGTTCATGAGTCATAGGCTAAAAAAGTTTGATATTTATAGGTGACTCATGAATCAAATCATTATAGGCCACTAAAGTATGATATTCACTAGGTGAGCCTTGACAAGAAACAAAACATGTTAGTGAAGTATGATATTCACTAGGTGAGTTTCTGCATAGGTAGTAAATGGGAAACACACAAGGGCTAGTGAAGTTTTATATTCACTAGGTGAGATCTCATGTCAACCATACCAAGAATTATATTCCCAATAATTATAATAAGACATAAAAAAAATGATCAATAGGACAAATAAATGCCTCACCAAGTCCAACATGTTTGAACAAAGTGAAACACATAATAGAATGCATGCCCCCACCTTAAAGTAATTGCTAAAATCAACTATGAGAAATTGAATTTAAGGTAGATTAAAAAAATATATGAAACATGAAAAGGCCATGTGAGATTATTGGAAAACCCTATGCCAATGATATATTCCTAATTATAAAAGATAGCTTACGGTAAGGGGTTTCCCCTAAGACAAATCCACATAAGGAGACAATAAATAACAAATAAGGGATCCACAGATATGGGGTAAGTATAAACCATATAAAATTTATAGTATGATTATGCTCTCAATCAACATCATTCCTTGGATACTCATGGAACTACAAACACAATAGAGGAATGACACATGAAGAAAACATAACAAGCCTTTTGGGTCAACATGGTAGACCTTAATGTCTCAATGACTTGCATCATCCCCAAAATAAAATCACAAGACAACAATGTTTATGAACTAAAGAAGAATGAAGAGACAAATAGATGGATATCAAAAAAAAATTATTTTGTTTGTATCCTTGTGCCAACAAGAACAAAAAGGGTTATTTAAAGAAAAATAATAAAAATAAACACACCAAGCAACACAACATGGGGAATCACATCATGTGAAAGTAAGCACGTTAAAGACATACATACAAAGGTACTACACATGCGAGCTGATCTTAAGAAAATTGTTTGAATCCCAATCTTGCTCATCATAAATGGAAGTTGGACAATATGCTAAGGTAACCACAAAAATTATCATACAAGGAGTATCATTGGGTTCAACACATGGTGAATCACTCTCTTTAGGAGGATCATCATGGCTGCCCCCATTCAGATTCTTTGATTTAGAAAATATAAGAGTTAATTCATTATGACCTTTTTGTTCTTTTGTCTTATCTTCTTCTTCACTATCCAAATGTATCATAATAGGTTTTTTATTATCATCATGATTGAAGCTAAACCATGAGGAATTTGAAGATGATGCAAACTAGTGATTTGTGATGTTTTTTCTATAGATTCTAAATATCAAAATGGTGATAAAAAATAACTTTTGATTTACCTTTTAGAAGATAAAATGAATTTATTTAAAATATATTTCAAATTATTATGGTAGTCCTCATAACGAGCTATCTGATGAATATAATTTTAATATATTTTGGTTTTATTATGTATATGTTTTTTCAATTTTATTAAACATAGGTTTTTCACCGAAAATCAAGCTCTCTGTTCTACACATGTGGAAAAATAGTAGAATATCAAAATAAAATTTTAAAAAATATGTTCGGGCTGGGTATGGATGTCCTTGATCCATTAAAAAAAATAAAATTGAATTTTGATACATACAAAAAAATTTATGTTGTATATAGTCCGCCTATGTCTGAATTGTAATCGGTTTGACTTTGAAACTTGATTGAGGAAAAAATATTCAATAAAACACTATAAAACCAAATAAAAGTGATATATATCATAGTTAAAAATCTAAATTAGAAAAAAATAGAATTTTATCCTTCATACAAAAAATATTATGCTGTATACGGTAGCGTCACTCCTTAAAAATACTGCTTTTTTTTAAAACTAGTTTTCGAAGGATATGGAAAAATAAGTGCAATATAATTCCAAAACAAATGAAAAATATATATTTAGAATTTATAGATAAAACATCATAAACCACTAGTTTTCATCATCTTCAAATTCCTCACGGTTTAGCTGCTATAGGAGCTCGAAAGTGAATATTTAGTTAAAAAAATTAGTTTGGTGTCTAGTTTGCCCAAAAATTGTAAACCAGTATTGTGGGATCACCCATGGTAGAGGTGGAACTACAACATACATGACAGGTGAATGATGGAGGACACCTAGATCAAACTTAGGTTCCTCTACTAACTTTGGGGTAGGAGAAACATCTATTGAATTTACTATAAAATGATGAATCTCAAGTGGAATATTACTAAAGGTTAACTTGACTATACTATTAGATTTAAAATTTTGATATGATATGAGAAAATGATCCCCATGAGGCTTAACATGTGGGTATGTGCAAGATCATCATGGAAAAACAGGCTATTAAGTGGCAATGAAAATTCAGAAAATCAGAGTTAGGCAACTTGACGTAAAAATTTGAATAAGTTATCTATATTATTTCAAAAATATGTAAGAATATAATTTGTAGCAAATTGAATGTATTTTCTAAACTACTAGATTTATTTTTTTTAAAAATCTATTTGGTGAAAATTTTGAAATTTCATTGCAGTAGTACTTAAATTTTAGGGAAAAAATAAGAAGTGTCTCTCTGACCACCCTAACCACAATAAAATGATAATATGTTTTTATAAAATTTTAGATATAAGTAGAGGACTCATGTCTCGATGTGATGCATATTATTTTATTATTTTTTTCCAAGTAAATCATTAATTATGATTTTTTTATTACAACTTTTAAAAAATATAAAAAATCGTATGTCTGACCACCCTAACTTGGTCAAAACTTCATGAAATTCATTTTTTTTAATCCTATAGTATGCAAAGCATAGCATATGACACATGTTTCAGATTCAAAAAATGTGATACTGTTTGAAATCTATAGATGTTTTTCAATCAACCTATCAATCAAGACTTTAGTCGTAATTGAAATAGAAAACGAATAATAATAATTTATTAAATTCAAAGTAAAGCATAAGGGTATGTGTAGGATCATGATGGGCCAAAAAGTGGTGATATGTAAGTGATATCATAACCCATGTGGCTAACGATTTTTTTTAACCCAAAATTGATGAAATGAAAAGGGTTTTTAAAGGAGATTCTCAGCTTTCCACCCATATAAATTATGTTAATAAATAATTATTATTAATTTTCTATTTGAATAATGACTAAAGTCTTGATTGATAGGTTGATTGAAAAACATCTATAACTTTCAAACGGTATCACATTTTTTGAATCCAAAACACGTTTGACATTCTATGCTCCGCATAATATAGGATTAAAAAGAAAAAATGAATTTCATGAATTTTTTACCAAGTTAAGGTGGTTAGATAGACGAGTTTTTATATTTTTTAAAAGTTGTAATAAAAAATTCATAATTAATTATTTAATTTGAAAAAAATTATAAAAAAATATGTATCACATGGGGACATGAGTCCTCTAATTATATCTAAAAGCTTATAAAAAAATATTGTCATTTTATTGTGGTTAGGATGATCAGACAAATATCTACTTCTTATTTTTACCCTAAAATTTAAGTACTACTGCATTGAAATTTCAAATTTTGACCAAATGGATTTTTTTTTTTAAATAAAGGTCTAGTAGTTTAGAAACTACATTCAATTTGATAAAGATTATATTTTTACATTTTTTTGATATAATATAGATAACTTATTCAAATGTTTACGTCAAGTTGCCTAACTCTAATTTTCTGAATTTTCATTACCACTTAAGGGCCTGTTTTTTCCATGATGATCCTGCACATACCCATAATTTATATTGGTGGAAAGCTGAGAATCTCCTTTAAAAACCCTTTTCGTTTCATCAATTTTGGGTTAAAAAAATTCGTCAGCCACATGGGCCATCACTTACATATCACCACTTTTTGGCTCATCATGATCTTGCACATACCCAGGTTCAATAGGTTGGGGCCAAAATTAATCTAGGGAGAAATTTCTATGGGAAGCCAAAGGTTTACATCGACTATGATAACCAATGTGAATTTATTCTTCAAATGGGAACTTTATGCACTTGTGGATAATAGATGGGAACAAATTCATCAAGTGTAGTTATGGATAGCCTAACTTCAAATGAAATTAGTCTAACATTGGAATGATGGTAAATGAAACATCTAACTATTTAGGTCCAAATTTGACTTTGAGAGTTATCAAACCTATTATGGGGAGAAAAAAACCATCACGCTTTTTAACCATGCTTTTGATAGTTCATAGTTATCTATGTAATCATCCACAAATACAAATTCTTTAGTGATCACATTATTTAGACATAATAGATCAATGACTATACCCCTTATGGGTTTTTCATTAATTTGACCAATGATATAGAGAGGGCCATCAAGTGCATTTATGGATGCATTAATATGTGTGAAATCAATGTTAGACGATAAAATGATTAGGCCATTACAAGGTTGAACTTATATTTTGTTGAAAATGTTGAATAAACCATCCTCTTCTTCATCGTTATCACTACATTAAACAAAGTTGGATGAATGACTTGGTAATGAGTTTGTGAATATTTTATGTTTTGGTTAGGTGGTGAAACTAATTTATTTCCTTTGCAACTAACACTAGCCAATTGGATTTGATATATTATAGTCGAAGAGGTCTTGTATTTGGTGCTTAAGACACATACATCATTCCATATCATGTCTAGGTGTATGATGATATTGAAAAAATGCTTTTGCATTGAAGTTGGGGGTAAAGGTTTATTTGTGTCAACATGCCTAATTAAAGGGAGTTGAATTAGGTTCTTGTTTAGCAACTACAACATTATCACATGAAGAGAATCAAGAAATTATGAAAATTTCCTATTTGTCGACCTGAATTGATAGGGATTTAAGTTTATGGCAGCGACTTGTGTTTCAATTTTATTGGTAGTTTGAAGAGTGTTTATCTTAATAAATTTTTTATTTTACATTTTAAACATGACTGATACTTGCTTTGATGTACAACTTCAAATTGATCAATACGAGCCGATGAAGGTGCATCCTCATATTGACTAACTAATATTTGATAATCATGAAGAGTTGTACAAAAATATGTAAAATATGGATCATACTTCATTAATAATATCTTATCTTGAATAATAGGTTGCAGGTTTCCTATAGAAAATCGTTGAATATCAAAATTAGGAAGAGTATATAGGATATTTGTGAGTAAAGCAATTGGTATCATTCTATAAAGTATGCTATCTTTTCCTTAGATCCTTGTTTACAATTAACTAAGTCCATTAACATCACTTGAGGACCAATTTTTTCTTAATTTTTTTGGAGAAATACATTAACAAGTTGTGTGAATAAGGTTATTGAGTTGTTCACAATAAGAAAAATTATTCCAAGGCCATGTTTTTCAATGATCTAGGAATGAGTTTGGTTAAGAGCACACCTTAAAAACTGAAGTCACTACATAACGTAGTAAAATTTGACATTTTTTTAGGATCTCCCTAACCATTGTATTTTAAATCAAGGCATTTCAATATTTTGTGGGATAGGTGTTTTGAGGATAACAAATGACAATGAGTTACGTGTAAGATATTGTGGAGGTTTACCATTGTTTTGATTTTGGTTTAAGATTAATTTTTTTTGAAGTGACATCATGTTTTAAAAAAGCTGATTTACCACTAGATCATTGGGTGACATGTTTTTGGAGTTTGTTGAATATCGTGAAATAGTATGGATGATTAATGGGTTGTTGTTTTTTATGCTTATGAGAGGTGATAGTGATGTTATGGTTGAATTGAAAAAACTATAAGGATTCCCACTATGAAGCCCTAAGATTGAGTTTATGCCATTACTATATTGTATCATTGATGCTATGGCTCGAGGTGTAAATATGGGAATAGAAGGCATGGATATAGGAGATGAAACTTGCTTTCCTACTTGGTTTTTAGCATTGGTGAACACTTAAGAAAAATTAGTTGCTTTAGGTATGTTGGCATCTACTATGTGAACTAGACTACATGTAACATGCGCATTTTTCTACCTAGTAAATCTAACAAGTTCTACCCACATGTAAATTATCTACATGCATCTAATGTAATAAGCAATAGTTTTTTATTTTCTATCAATAATAATGCACCATTTGAAATATAAATTTATCCAAACATTTCCATTGAATAACCAAAGAATCATTCCAATAATATAAGTCTGTTTTTAATGATTTTTGGCTTTGATTGTGTGAGAATTTTGATGCAAAAATTCTCACACAATCAAAGCCAGAAATCATTGCAAAGAACATTCTGGATTGTGGAAACTTGATATCTTTAATATAAGTTTGATTTAAATTTACATAAATATATTCAAGATAACATTTCACATTACAATTTTCATATAGATGGACACATGATTACGTACATTGCTTCAAAAAGCTTACAAGAACTAGAAATACAAATGCTCTAGAATGTCCTCCCAAATATTGGCCACCAAATACATGAGGAGAAGCATCCCTCAAGCATTTTTCACCAACCATGGACTTACTATGGTCCCCTACACATCTACCAAACTTGATAAGATGGGCCCCCCATTAACGAAGAGATTGGTTTGGTAACCTCATCCTTCAAATATCCTTTTTTGAGCATAGTGAGGTGTCCTACATATCTAGAGATACCATATTGTCTACTACCTCATATATAATTACCTCAACCTAGAATATAATCTGGATCACATAGTGAACTGACAATATAGACAATGGCTACCTACACTACTTTGGCCAAAGATTCATCATCTAGTAACTTCAAGTGAGGTCATCTATTCACCACATTTAATTTCTTGATTTTTATTGACCATTAGTATTATATTCTAAGGCTATCCCCTTTCTTGTGGATTATCCTAACCCCAAGAATAACCTTCCTATAAACTTATATCTAAATGAATTTACTATAAGAATCACAAAATAACTCTATCTTATGCTAGACACACCTAGAGTATTGTCAAACTATGTATAGTTTTGACATTCTACAAATAGTATTAGTAGTATACAAATGTATAAAACTTTTATAGTATAAAAAAATATTGATATTTAAACCCAATGAGAGGTTTCCTAATACAATAAATAATCAAAGAACTTTGAAAAGACTTGCAAGAATATAAAGACAATCTTTCCAACATGACACAAAATAAATAATCTTTTCAATATAATGACAAGCAAGCAGAAATCAACATGCCTTTTTAAAGCTCCAACTGAATAATCTTCCCTCTTAGCTTAATGGCTCAAGATCATTTGAAACTTCCACTATGAACAAACCAAATTCCTCTACTAGCTTCTCTTTAGATCTCTCAACAAAACCAATGTACAACAACAAATAACTTTCTAACTCACAACTCTCAACTCACTTAACATAAAAATTGCAACAAAATAACACAAGGAAAATAAGAATGATAAGTGTAATAATTGGTAGAATGAGCACCTCTATTTATACTAGTTTATGAGCAACCAAAGGCTAAAAATAAATTAATATTTTTACCACCTTTCTATCCTCATGCAATGAATCAACAAGCTAACTCATTGGTTTACAACACATAATAGTTCTCACCATTTAAATAGCTAAGTTGACTTGTTATAAGGCACATCAAGCTCAAAACAACTTTCCTAATTCAAATTCCTTCACAAAATGTTGCCAAGTTTACTCTTGACTAAGTCTCAAGGCTATTTCTAGACTTGTGCCCCTTTTACAAACTTATTTTACACTTCAAAGACTTCTAAAATGACACTACATTCATAAGTTGGTGTTCCTCTTTATAGCACGGGTAGACTTATTATGTTATGCTTCAAACTGTATTAACTTCCCTTTAATATGTATGCACAACAATTACAAATTCATATGTGCCATATAACTTTATATGACTCGGTCTTACATTGCTTCATGCATTGGTTTAATATGTAGTAGGATACGCCTTCTATCATATGCACAATACATTATCATATGTGCTTTAATTCACTTAAGCGCTTCACAATTATTAGCAATAACAATAGCACTATATATATTACGCTTTGATGATTATCACTAATGGCTTTTAATCATATAGTATATATATGATTATATGTAATGTATATCTATATATATCCTCCTTTGATATATATACACACACATATATATTAATATATACATATTTCATAAGGTTTAACAAATACATAACTTATTGATTATCAAACATATATATATATATATATAAAGAATAAAATTACATATATATATATTTATTTATAAATATATATTAATCTATATAGACCACTATATTACTTTCCACATATATATTAATATATATATAAATATACATAATATTATTTTAATATCTTTATAAAAAATTCACACTCATAAATTTTGATGGGCATATATACACAATATATATGTCACCTTAGTCCAATCGGTACCCATGAATATGGGTAATCCACCCATGAGCATGTGTAGGTAGGCCTACAAACATATACTCATGTATATATTCACTCACATGTATGAGTTTACCATAGACACATACATATATACATATATATATACATTTAATGCATAGATCTCATAGATATAATAGTAAACACACATAATGAAGGACTTCAACTCAACTTCAAGACTCATCACATTTCTCATTCCAAATGTTCATAAAACAAGATTTCAAGCCAACATAAACATTCACAATCAAAACAAAAGATCACTTACCCATTACCTGAACTGACTTGAGTAACTAAGACCAAATAGGGTGTGAGTGTGTGAATTCTCAGTAAGGTTGAATTAAAGGTTATCGAGCCAAGTTATTCTTTTGAGTGATACTTCCCCTCCCTTCTGGAGGTTTGAACTTGTTCCTACATTCAACTTAGTTCACCATAGCAGTAGTTAGTCAAATCAATGTATTCATATACATCACATACATGTCATATTCATAATATATAATTCATATATTGAATCAAAAATCATTTAATTGAATCAAACGTTCATTCATCATATTTCCAGAAAAATTCATAAAAACACATTCACATATATTAAAGCAATTTGCTAAACTAGGTAATAGTAAATAGACAATAACACATAGGTTGTAATATATTCCCCCCTATGAATCATCATCCTCGATGATTTTTAAGTATAAAATATGATCATAACATAAAACACATCAAAAAATATAATATCAAAAAACATAATTGTTTTCAAGAGTTTTCAAAATCTAGCAAGACTTGTGGAAACTTTTGCTTCATTTCAACATAGTCTTCTCCCGTGGTAGAATCTTCTACATAATGATCCCACTACACCTTGCATTGCAGAACCTCTTTGTTACACAATTTGAGTTTATGTGTTCCAATCACCTTGAGAGGCTTGATCATTACCACCCTTGGGTCCTGTGCCTATAAAGCATTCCTATCAAAAACATGGTTATCGCCTAGTATATACTTCTTAAGATACGTGACATGAAAGACATTATGCATCCTAACAAGAGCTAGTGGGAAGGAAATTCTATAGTGATGTGGTTGATTTCTTCAAGAACTTCAAAAGGTCCAATGTAGTGTGAAGCTAGTTTTGATGAATTTTTAAACTTGATAGAAATTTTGTGAGGCTTAACTCTCAACAAACCCTATCCCCTACTACAAAATTCCTAGGTACTCATTTATAATTAACATAAATTTTCTACCTATCATTAGCTTTTGCTAACCTCTTCTTGATAATTCCAACTTGTTCCTCCATTTTTGATAATATCTTTGGCCTAAGGTTTATCCTATATTCCAACTTATCCCAACTAACAAGAGTTTGATACTTCCTACCATAGAATGCTTCAAACGAAGCCATCTTGATCGCATAATGATATGAGTTATTATATGAAAACTCTACCAAAGGTACACAATATTCCCACTTATATTGTTGATCCATACAATACATCCTTAGTAGGTATTCTAATACTTGGTTTACCCTTTCAATTTTCTCATCCATTTCTAGATGATAAGCAAAACTTATGTTTTTTTGTGTCCCAAGCGAAGTAAAGAAATTTTCCCAAAACCTAGATGTCACTCTAGCATCCCTATCAAATATGATCCTTTCAAGAATACCATGCAATCCAAATATCTCTTGAATAAAATTTCATGCTATTATAGGAGCTCCATTAGTCAGATTCCTCAGTATGAAGTGAGATACCTTTGTAAGCTTTTCAACCACTACCAGAATGGCTTTATGATTGTTCCTTGACATAAGGAGACCTTGCACAAAATCCATACTAATAACTTGCCACTTACTTTCTAGAACTTCATGTGGATAAAATAGAATAATAGGATGATGATTATTTTCCTTCACTCTTTGGCACTCTAAACAACTTGCTACATCCCCTTTCACACCCTTCCAAAAATATAATGGATTTACATTGGCTAACATATTAGTTACACCAATATGTCTTAAATATGAGGCATTTTGAACTTCTTTCCGCACCATGCTCCTCAATTCTCCATTTTTAGGTACATAAATCCTTCCCTTAAATCTCAATAAACCATTAGGTTCAAAGTGACATTCCTAGTACCTTCAATCTTGCAGGTTTTCTATGAGTGCTTGCTTAAATTTCTTATAGAACTCACCACCTTTATATTTTTGCAACACTTGGTCCTTCAAGTCAATTTGGATTGATATCATAAAGGAGATATGATTCCTACAACTTAAGGAATTGACAACCCGATTCTCTTTTCCCTTGATATAACTAATATTGAAATGATAATTAGATATCAAATCCAACCATCTCCATTGTCATGCATTCAGATTGGGTTGGGTAAATAAATAATTTAGACCATATGATTAGTCTTTAGTTCAAATGGTTTTCCCAACAAATAATATCTCCACATTTGTAACACATGGACAACTATTGCTAAATCTAAATCATGTGAGGCATAATTTTGTTCATAGGGCTTCAAATTTATTGATTTATAAGATATGCTTGCCCCTCTTGCATTAATACTCCACCCAATCCTTCCCTAGATTCATCTATAATAACTATAAAGTTACCATATGGATCTGGTAATTTTAATATTGGTGTTGTCAATTTTTCTTTAAGTTGGTCAAATGCTACTTGACACTTCTTAGACCACTCAAAATTATTCCCCTTCCTTTGTAATGATGTGATGGGGAAAGGTATTCTCAAAATTTTTGAGACAAAATTACAATAATATCGAGTCAAAACCATAAAAATTCTATCTTCCAACACATTCTTGGACATTGGCCACTTTAACATTGCTTTTAAATTATGCTCTATCAATCGTTGGAGAACAATATCTAAATGCTTGAGATGTTCTTCATTCTTGGAGTTAATTAATGTTTCATCCAAGAAGACCAACACAAGCCTATCCAAATAGTCTCTAAATACAATGTTCATTAGGTTCATGAATTTTTTTGGTGCATTCATCAGCCCAAATGGTAGGTCTAGGAACTCGTAATGTCCGTGTCTAGTCCTGAAAGTAGTTTTGAAAATTTCTTCATCCTTGATTCTTAATTGGCGATATTTAGAACATAGGTCAATCTTTGAAAATACTACCACTCCTTGCATCTGATCAAAGAGATCATTGATATGTGGCAATAGATACTTGTTCTTTATCATTTCTTTATTAAGCAACAAATAATCAATACATAAGCATAGTTTACCATCCTTCTTCTTTACAAAGATCACTGGCACTCCCCAGGGTGAAACATTGGGTCTTATCAATCCTTTAGACAAAAAATCTTCTAGTTGTGCCTTTAACTCCATTAATTGAATTGCGGTTATCCTATAAGGTACTTTAAATATAGGTTTTGACCCCGGTACTATGTTGATAGAGAAATCAAATATCCTCTTAGGTGGTAATCTGAGAAATTATTCTAGAAATACATCTACAAACTTCCATAAAATAGGATATTTCTCCATATCCATTTTTCCAAATTCCAATACTTCAGCTTCTTTGACATCTTGGGATTCTTGGGGTCCATAATATACTATATCATCTTGAGAAATGAATTTCTTAAATTCCTCAAGTTTCTCCAGTTTTATTGCAAATATTTGACAACCTTTCTTCTTTTCCCTATGCATCTGAATAGCAGATACCTACTATAACTTAACCTCTCTATGTGTTCCTTGTAATGACACCTAGTTACCTAGATCATCTAAGAATTCAACTATTTTAGCATGGAAATCTAACTTGGCCCTATGTTTCCATAAAAACTTCACCCCTAAGGTGACATCATAAGAACCTAAGGGGTCCATGCACAAATTTACTTATGTTGAGAAACTTGGAAGTTCAACTATTGCTTCGAATAGACATTGACTTACTTCAGCTCTTGTCTTTTTTGCATATTCTACAACCCAATAATTTTTCATGTATCCATATTTTATAGAAATTTAACTTGATATTCTAGAAGAATTGATTTTTTTTGTTGCACTAGTGTCTATTAAAATTCAAATGGTAATTCCAGAAAAAGTACCTAAAACTTCTATTGGAGTAATCTTGTACTCTTTTTGTCGATTATCTACAACAATATTAATCCTTTGTTGGAACACAACTCTTTGAGGTGGAAGAGAGTTACCATGTGGTTGTGTTCCAAATGTTTTAATTCAATAATTACTTGCATAGTGATACCAACCACATGCAAAACATCCATTAACTAGTCCCCTCCTTTTCACAGGTATTATAGAATTAATTTCATTCTCTCCAACATTACTTTTGTAGTTTTTTGTTGAAATTGTTATTTTTTCCTCTTCAATCTCTCCTTGGTTCACTCTAATTATTCGTGGGTACCTTATCCCCTTGATTTTGAATTTTTTTCCCTTCAGTAGACTTCCTTGGAGCTTGATTTTTCTTAGTCCAAACAATCTTATTTCTCATTCTTTCTTGGTAGTTTGAGATAGACTTAAGCCTTTTTTCCTACTTAATTTCCTTCTTGTACACCAAATCCATAGTAGTTGGACCATGCATGTCTACTTCACCACCTATTTGTACATTTGTATGCATGATAAACTTGTTTATATGAAAATAATCATCCTTCTAGTACATAGGTACATACTTTAGGAGTTGAGTGAACTTCTCCCAATACTCATTCACTAAGGAGTCACCCTGCCTTAAGTTTTAGAAGTCAATGAAATTTTGGTCATAAGAGATTTGGGGAAACCATCATTTTAGGAAATCCTCCACAAATTCACTCCACATGAGACTTAAAGAACTAAGACCAAGCTCCATTTTATTACTCATCCACTAGTCGGATGCTTCACCCACCAACTGAAATGCTCCCCATATGGCTCTAGTGACCTCAGAGTAATTTTCGATTTTGAAATACTTCAACATCTTTGTAAGCCATGCTTTTTTTGCATCTCTAGTAGAACTACCTTCAAATTTTGGTGGTGTGATCTTCCCCATGTCATGTGACAACTCACTTGAAAAACACTTCCTTTTGGTTCCCTTAAAATATGATTGTGACCTATTGCTCTCTTGATCACTAGTTTGAGTGTGATCATGAGAATTATCCCCTTCTTCCTCATTGTTGGGAACTTCTTCCTCATTATTTTGAAATTATTTCTCCTCTCTTTCCTCTCACCTAACTTCTTGTTTGAGGTTTCCTATTCTTATTCTAGTTTCATCCATGATAGACAAAATGCGGTCTAACTTAGCTTCAACACTCTCAACACCTTGACCTTCTTCTTAACTTTCCCCAAAGTTAGTTCTTGTCCTAACCATTTTTCTAAGAATATTTATACCTTAAGGATTCATTTTAATTATATCTATTCATGTTTTCTCAATGCTAACAATATTCCAAAAATATCTATCATTCACATAAGAAATTCTATTTAAACAACTCATTCAAATATTTTGCCAAAAAAATATTTTTATTATAGTAAAAAAGGATTTTCAATTTCATTGAGTTTACATAGATTGAATATTTAGATAGTCTAAGGGAGAATATCCCTATGATTTACTTTTTGATACATAGCTTTGTGGGGTATTGGTGTAGGGGCACCTAGTCCACATTTTGTAGAAATGGGTCAAATGTCAAGTTTTGTTGTTGAGTCATGATTTTGGGTTGTAATAAGGTCTATTTAGACCATGTGTGTTATTTTGAGTCTTATGGGGTCAGTTTTAGGAGATGCCATATTTTGTAAATGTTGCAAAATGCATCAGCAACTTTACAAATTTTGGTGTGTTTGAAAGATGAACGATCATATGTTTGAAATGTAGTTGTGAATTGTTGGTTTTTGGCTGGTTATGTTTAAATATACCTTGTAAAGTTTGAGGCAAGGTTCTGAAGATATTTGGAGATCAAACAATAAGGAAAAGCTCCATGTTTCTATGTTATTTTCTATGTTTTTGCTTCTACATTGTTTAGTACGGCTCTGTACAATCTTAACATGATATAAGTGTTATTGGAATTGATCAAGGAATGAGTATTCTATGATTTTAATTTGATTTAATTGGTTTTAATTAAGGTTGAAGGGATTTAGAGTAATTTTACTAAGAATGGTCTAAAAACCTAGGGTTTGAGGGTTTAAGTGAAAAAATCATGAATTAGTGGCCATTCCACCAATCAGAAAGTTTGAAAATCAGTTGAATGGTAGTATTTAGGTTTATTTCCATGTTGTTAGGGTTAGAAAGATAAAGGGATGGATTTAGGGTCAATTTTGATCAAGCCCTAGCCTAATATTGGCATGTATTAAGCTTAGAAGGATAGGTAGAAGTAGGAAATTAGGTATAGGAGATTGGGGAATGACTCCAATTGATAAAATGTGCATATTCAGACCCCATGAGATGTGAGGAAATCCTTGAAGTGGATTTTTGAATTTTGGATTTTGTTAATCATAATGTTTCTTAGTAAAAGAGGCCTAGTTAGACCTAGTTGTTGTGTAGTAGACTTAATTTGAGGGTGTTTTTTCAAAAAAAACCTATCCAAGTTTCTAATATGTTTCTAAAGGGAATAAAGGGTATCTGAGATGGTACTTGGTTTCTAGGTTAGAGGCCTTCTCTAAAATATATAAAAAAAAACACCATTTGGAATGCTACAAGGGAAATTGAAAGATTTGTGAACAAACCCATCAAGTTGAGGTTACCAAGTTACAAAGTTGGTTCTTTAGGATTGAATTGTTTATCTCCACCTTGCTCTGCATCAGGTATAACCCTCATATTTATTCTCATTTACATCAAAAAAATGATATTAATCCTTTGATATGTCCTTAGACACATAGTTACGAGGTACATAACCCTCTAATTCAAAACTTGTGGCTATTACAATAAATTCATCTAATGGAAGAAATTGAGGATCCCTAAATATCATGACTGGAATAAAACTAAATCTCAAGGGCATATCCCTAGAAATTGACAAAGAGTCTGACTTGGCTGAAGAGAGAAAAGGTAAGAAGTTGAAGTTCACAGACTCTTTCACCCTTCTCTTCTCTTGACTGATTTGCGAAAGGGAATGATTGAAAGTATAAGTATTTCTTACCCAAATAGAGTTGTCATAATTAGTTCCCTCAATGGTTTAAATAAGGGTTCCTCTTTCCTTCTTAGCCCATAGGTAGCGCTCATTTCCAATTAGTGACTTTCTCACAGTCATCTTGAGACACACCATCTTGGCATAAGAATTTTCCAAATATTAGACTCATATAATGTTGGATTGGAAACATAGCAAGCACATAGGTTTCAGAGCTAAAATTGGTAGCTATAATACCACATGTAACATGCCCATTGATCAACCTAGTGAATCTACTAAGTTCTACCCACATGTAAATTGTCTATACATCTAATGTAATAAGTAATAATCTTTTTCTTTTCTATTCAATAATAAATGCATCATTTAAAATATAACTTTATCCAAGCCTTTAAATTGCATAATCAAAGAATCATTCCAATAATATAAGTATGATTTAAATTTACATAAATATATTCAAGATAATATTTCACATTAACTTTCCATATAGATGGACACATGATTACATACATTTCTTCAACAAGCTTACAAGAATGAAATACAAATGATCCAAAATATCCTCCCAAATCTTGGATGCCAAGTGCATGAGGAGAATCATCACTCATGCACTTTCTCACCAACCATGGACTTACTATGGTCTCCACACATCTAACAAATTTCGTAAGATGGCCCTCCCTTCGATGAAATATTGGTTTGGTAACCTCATCCTTCAAATATCCTTTTTTGAGCATAGTGATTTGTTCTATATATCTAGAGCTACTGAATTGTCTATTACCGCATATATGATTACCTCAACCTAGAATGTAAATTGGATCACACAATGAACTAGCAATGTAGACAGTGGGGTAAAAGCACAAAGTTGTGTCACACTTTCGGCCAACATATCAGCACAACTGAATTTAAGTATTTCTAACTAAAAATCAATTTTGGTCAAACATATGACCTAGTAGGATTCATTCTAGCTAAGTTAGATACTTCTAAAATTTATTCAACTAAAATTGTTGGCTAAAAATATGTGGAACACCACTTTGAGTCCAATTTACCAAAAAAAAAAATTATTTGAAAAAATTGAAGTTTTAATAACTCCTCGTCATGTAAGTAACATTTTTAAAAAAATATAAAAATACCCTTTTGTAGATCCATAAGTGTAGTTTTCAAAAATATATTTATTTTAATAGTTTAATTATTATTATTTATATTTGTATTTATACTAAAAGTAGTTTATCAACCAAAAAAATATTAGGTTGATTACCATGCCAAGGAAAAGTACTAAAGCTTATTAAAAAATATTGAAAAAAATATGATGCACTAGATAAAAGAATCTATTTCAAGATGGTATAATTTTTTTTCCATTTTAGATAAATATTTAATATGAATGTTGACGTCTGATGGAAACAAGTTTTTTTTATTCACGCACATTTTAATACTTATATACAAATATATATTTATCAAAATTGGAAAAAAATATATCCATGCACTAAAGTTTCAAGTTATAAATACACACAAAAAATTTGAAAGAAAAAACTTAAAATTTACTATAAAACGTTTGACGTCCCATGCAACTTCATTTTTCAGCATTTTATCAACAACTAAATTATAGTGTTAATTTATGAAAAACTAGTTTAGAATAATTTTTTAATTTCTTATAAAAACTACAAACATAAAATATACTAAAAAATACATATTTTACTAGTTTACATCATTTAAAAATTCAAAACATATATGCTACTTTTTAGTGATTCAAGTTTAAAAGTTAGATCAACATTGGCCATTTCCTTTATAAAGTGTGACACAACTTTGTGCTTTTACCCAGTGGCTACCTACACTACTTTGGCCAAAGATTCATCATCTAGTAACTTTGAGTGAGGCCATCTATTCACCAAATTAAATTGCCTGATTTATATTAACCATTTGTATTCTATTATAAGGTTATCACCTTCTCATGGATTATCCTAACCCTAGGAATAATCTTCTCGTTAACTTATATATAAATGATTTTTTTTTAATAATCACAAAACAAATCTATCTTATGCTACACACTTAGAGTATTGTCAAAACTATGTATAGTTTCAACATTCTATGAATACTATTAATAGTATACAAAAGTACAAAACCCTTTTATAATATAAATAACTATTTACATTTAAACCAAATGAAAGGTTTCCCAATACAAGAAATAATCAAATAAATTTGAAAAGACTTGCAACCACATAAAATAAATCTTTCCAACATGAAACAAAATAAAAAATCTTTTCAACATAATGACAAGGGAGTAGAAATCAACATGTCTTTTAAAATCTCTAACTGAATAATCTTCCCTTCTAGCATAATGACTCAAGATCACTTGCAACTTCCACTATGAACAACCCAAATTCCTCTACTATCTTCTCTCTAGATCTCTCAACAAAACCAATATAAAACAACAAAAAACTATCTAACAAAGAACTCTCAACTCACTTAGCACAAAAATTGTAGCAAAATAACACATAGAAAATCATAATGATAAGTATAAAAATTGGTAGAATGAGCTCCTCTATTTATACTAATTTGTGAGCAACCAAAGGCTAGAAAAAAGTTAATATATTTTCCACCTTTCTATCCTCATGCAATGAATCAACAAGCTAACTCATAGGTTTTCAACACATATAAGTCTTCACCATTTAAATGGTTGAGTCAACTTTATATAAGGGACAACAATCTCAAAAAAACTTTCCTAATTCAAATTCCTTCACAAAATTCTACCAAGTTTACTCTTGATTGAGTCTCAAGGCTATTTCCAGACTTGTGCACCTTTTGCATACTTCTTTTTCACTTCAAACACTTCTAAAATGGCACCATATTCATAAGTTGATGTTTCTCTTATATAGCATGTGTAGACAAGTATTTTTTTATGCTACAAACTATATTAAGTTCCGTTTGATATGTATGCACAACAGTTACGAATTCATACTTTCCATATAACTTTGTTTGACTTGGTCTTACATTGCTCCATATGCTGGTTTAATATGTAGCAGGTTGCACCTTTTATCATATGTGCTTTAATTCACTTAATCATTTCACAATTATTAGCAATAACAATAGTGCTATATATATTACACTTTGGTGATTATCACTAATGGGTTTTAATCATTTACTATATATGTACTATATATATAATATATATGTATATATATTTATATATATCCTCATGTGTCACCAAAAAATGTAACCTTGGAACTTTTGCACTCATTTTGGCCTTTTCCACTGGATTTTGGCCTTTTTTACCTTGATTCAGTCTTGTAAGCTTGCGATTCAAAAATAACCTAATGGCATTTTACTAAGTTTTTGTGAAGTGTTGTAACACATTTCCTCACTTTTATAAGACCCTTTCAACATAATTCACCTAAATAATACTTTCTTACACCTTCCTAAGCCTTAAGACAAAGTGTTGTAAAGTGTTGTGAAGCGTTTTCACACTTATCTAGGCTTATTGCCCCTAAATTAACCCTTTTTCTATGCTAATTTTCCCCTTTAATGTATCTTTAGTCCCGACCTAAGTGTGTTTCAAGAGGCAAAACTGATTAACTTCATAAAACACAAATTAATTCTAGACCACCACTTAGATTTTCCCAAGTGGACTAGGTCACCACTTTGGGTGACCTAGTCCTTTTAGGCATAAAATTGAAAATTAAAACATAAATCTTGTGGGAATTTTCCTCAAAAACCCGAAGGTCAGCCTATCATGAGTCATTTTCAAGAAAATTAGGATTTTATATGTACAAATAAGGGTTTGAATCCTCATTTTGCTTCTTCTTCCTCTCCCAAGCTCATTTTTTACATCTCTTCACAAGTACTCAAGCACTCAAGACTTCACAAGAAAGCATTCAAGCACAAGGGTTTCACAAGCCACCTCCATTGGAGCTACTCTTGCATGTTGCAGACATCCTCATCAAAGTTTTGGTAAGTGTTTGTATTGTATTTATCATTCAATCATCCATTCCCTTCATTATATTTTATTTGGATTTGATTATCATCAAAGGGGTTTGACTAAGGTAAACCCCTAATCTCTAACCCTAATCCTTATCTTCTCTTTGCATGTGTGTTTGTAGATTTTGTAGGTTTAGAAACCACTCAAAAATGGGTTGAAGGTTTTTAGGGCATATCCTTAAAAACTAGGGAAAAACATCCACAAGACGGAACCTACAAGCCAAAAATCAAGGTTTCTAGTCCGAACACTTGGAGGAATAGAAAGTGGAGATCAAGAACCTCTATTTCCACCTTCAATTTTTTCAGAAAAGACAAAAGGGACATTCCCACCAGTTGTGGCGACCTAGTCCAATTGTGCATATTTTCTAGAGATTTTTGCAGATCTGGATACCCATTTAGCTAGAATAAGCCTTAGGTCAGTTTCCCAAAATCACTCGAAAAAGGACTAGGTTGCCCAACTTGGCACAAGTGTCTTGACAAACATAAAAATCAGACTTTTTTCAGAATTTATGAGTTCCCCCAAATCTACAACACACTTCTAGGTACGCATTTCCAGTTTTATAGATTTTTATTTTGTTTTATAAGATTTCTTAGATTATTTAGTATAAGTCAACATATCATAATGTGTTTTCAAACATTGTTCATTTGGGTAGTTCTACATTAATAGATGATTTCTATTTTTAGCTTATAAAATTTAGGGCATTCCATACCACACACTTCACACCTTAAACCCCCATTGACATACAATATTTGAATGTAACATAAGCATTCTGGCCCATCTTTCTCCTTTTAGGTGAAAAACCCTAGAAGTGTTAGAAAGCATTAAGGTGCCAAAATTTGTGTTACATTTTGGTGAACCCGACTTTCGAATCCCATTGTCTCTAAATTATAGTACATTCTCATTGTAGGTTTGCATAGCATTGCGTTGTACGTTTTTAAATTTACATTCTAGGGTTTTAAACTTTTGTATTAGTGAAAAGTGCATTTAGATTGCAGTTTTGCATATCAAATCATTCAAAATCATCAAAATTCTACATTTTTATTTTAGGTCCGCATCATATAACCTCGAGACCATATAAATCAAGCAAAAAATTCATAAAATTCTCAAAAAAATCACTAGGTGGACTAGGTCACTACTCTGGGCGACCTAGTCCCTTTAGGCCTCTGAAATAGCCTTTTACAGAGCTGAAAACTTTGTTTTTAGGCTTATGTTTTCTCCCATTATCTATCTGTATCATTTGGTTGAATTTCTATAGCATGCATTTTACTTAATCTAGCTTAAATTGGTGCATTTCATCCTTTGCTTCACTTTCACTTTGCATTCACAATGTTTTATTTTTTGTAAAATAAGTAAATTACATTGTTGGAAATCTAAAAATTGCATTGCATTCTATGTCTTTACATTACCTTTTAAGTTTGCATAGCTTCTATTATATTTAATTTCATGGAACTTATGGATAGTATTAGAAATTTATAATTTTTATTTTCAACATTAGTTACTAGTTCATTTAGATCAAATTCATTATATTACAAAAACAACACCTTAAGAACATCACATGCACCCACTCACACCCTTATTAAGCCCTTTAGTAAAGATGAATTGGACATGTTAGATGAAGCCCTTGATGAATTCATCTCTCCTCACTCAACCACTAAAGCTTTGCCACAAGAGGATGCAAACATCGATAGTCACAATAATCATAATTGTTCCTCTCCTGATATCTCTCCCATTTGTGATGAAGGTATCTTGTGGAAAGGAGACACAATCATTGATGATGATGATGGCCCTTCTTGTCTACCTCTTCCTCCCCCCTCTTGCAATGACCTTATAAAACATAAATCTAAAATCATGGTTACTAACTTACCTAGTCTTCCATCCTCTCCCAACACCTCGCCTATTTGTAATGATGCTTTAATAACCAAGGCTATGTTAGTATCAAGCACTCCAATCATTGAGAGTTATAGCATTATTTATCTCCTTCCTAATATCCATCACATTTGGGAGGGTCTATTTGAACAAAATAGTCCAATCATTGGTAACCATCTAATTCCTTGTTATCCTTCCCTTAATGCCTCTCCTATGAGTGATGAAGCTACTTTACCAACTCCAATCATGTCATGTGATTAACCTATTGTTTTTCACTTTCCAAATAGCTCTCCTCTTAGGATAGATACTATGACACAAGAGAATGACACCTTAGAGGAAACAAATGCAACCATCCACAATAATAATAATCAAATTCCCCCCTCTCCTAATATATCCCCTATTTGTGAAGAAGATATTATGATGGAACAAGACACCTCAACCATAGATCATTCCCTTACTTGTGGTGAAGTCAATAGTGTAGAACCAAACAATGAATGTCTTGCACATCTTGTTTGTATTTCTCCTACAAACTATCCTATTTGGGAAGGTATCATGGTTTAAGAAAATAAAAACATGGTTGCACTCATCTCACGTAATATTCATATGTCTTCAGGTTGTACACTAATACAAAGATGATCCTCAAATGTGGTTACTTAGAGATACATCAACCTATGCCCACTGAGGTTATGCATACACAAGTGTCCATTAGATCCCCATCTACTATTGAACCTCCTAAGAATCCTTTCCTCCTTCACCCACCTAAGAACAACATATCATATCACCCAAGTTACAATGACATTACTCACCTATATGATAGTCTATACAATCAAGGTTAACTTTTCTAAAACCTTGTTTCCTTGCCCACATAAATAACATTAATTTTTTCTCCTTGCCATGTAATAGTTGTAGGATCATATCATACTCACTATTGCATGTTTTAATCCCTCACGAGGAGCAACATACCATCATCCATACCAAGCTCACCTTTTCCCTGCACTAAGTGGGGGAAAAGGGGTTGATTATCCTTTTTCCTCATATGTCACTTGTTGTTGCCTCTTTTGACTAGGTGTTAACCTCTCATGAACATATAAGAGAAAGCTTGGGATGTGGACGAAATTTCTTAAGTTGGCACACATGTGACATACTTAACCTCTCATACCTTCTTCTACTTTAAGGAAATTTCTCACAATACGATGTGTACCAATTCCTTTAAAGTGGGGGCATGCACTTGCACTATTTCCTTTTGATTTTTTATTTTCCTTGGTTCTTAGTGCATCCTCATCATTTCATATGATGAGTCTCTCACTTGGTGGATGTCATTGTGTTTAATGTCCTTTTATGAAAGTGACTTATCTTAGCATATTGCATTCCTCTTAGTGTCTTGATGCGACACACTACATCCCCTAAGTTGTGAATCTTCTATCCTTTGACCGGTCCTCTCTTGGAGAAATTAGACACAATGTTCCCTAAGTAAAATACCTCATATTAACTAAAAATGATTCCTTTGAACATCCCTTTTTTGCATTCTCCCCTTTTTCATTTTTCATATTGCATCTTCTGCACCTTCTCATACATGGCCACCTTGCATAACATAACTTGGATGCCTGCAGTGCCATCTTGCACTTGTTCATGGGTTCTAAGCATCCAAGGATTTTCTTGCCTCATGAACTGAATCCTTGTCCTTTGTGGCACCTTATCAAATCTATTAGGAGGTATAACTTTGGTGTGGTTGAGTGGGAAGCCCAACTAGTGGCAAGAATTTCCCCATAGCCACCCCTTTTGTGTGTGAGTGCATACCAACCGTGTGTATGTATCTCACCACCTTTTGGCATTCTCACCCAATGGACAACTAAAAGTGAGTACATCCCTTTACTTTCGGACAAACAACCTAGATCTAATCCACAACTAGTTAAACAAATGGTCGAAACTTGATCCAACTCCTTTCTCTCTCTTTCCACCTCTTTCACATCACTCCTTTTGTGATCTTTTGTACTTATGTTTTGTTTGCCATGGGATCTTGATCTTGGGGGCTTGATCATCCCTCTTGATTGATGTTATCTCATCTTACTGTAGATACCGAAAATTGGTCTAGGCCTGTGAGCCAATTTCGACATAATTTTCTATTATCCATGGTCATGCTTAAACAATTCTTATTATTTAATTAACCTTTCTAAACACATATTTACTCTATTAATTAAATACCCCTTTTTAATTAATTCATAATGACCTTTATTCAACTTGATTAATTAAATAAATCATATTTGTTTAATTATGTCACTAACTAATTAATTCTTCTTTCTTAATTAAATAATTTATTATTTAATTACCCCTTTCACATGTTCCAACTATAATTAAATATTTATTATTTAATTATTCATTTAATCCTTTTCAACAGTCAATTAAATAAATTACATTATTTATTTAATTCATATTTAATTATTTATGTTACATTCTTCTATCAATTAGTGGACTAATTATTCACTCACCTTCTGAGTCAAGATCTATTTTAAATCCACCAGTTATCTCCGGGTTCGATATCTGATCGTTGCTGCGAGAAGACTCTCTGTCACAACTAGTCAGTTAACTAGTTCTAACTCATATGCATGATGTATTTATTAATTAAATATCTTTATTTAATTAATTAATTAATGTATGCATTCAAATTCTTTATTCTTCAAGTTCTAAATTTGTCTTTTACATTCAAAGTCTATTTCTTCTATTTTCGAAGACTCTTAATTGAAGATTAAATTGTTTATTTAATCTGGAACTCTTGTTCTTTCTATTTTCAAATAGTCTTGACACAAGTTTAAGTTGTCGTTCTAATTTAATCTTTATCTTGTAGTCTTTCTTGACTCATGTTCTAACTCATGTTCTAAGTGACACAAAACTCACATCGCATGACATTCATCAATCTCATCTGTCGATCTCTCTTTTGAATTTGAGCCGATCGTTCGAAAATCCAAAATCTATAAAATGGCCTGTCATTATCATCATTCTTCCTCTCCCAAAATCATATACTTTTGAGAAGAAATATAATCTTCGATATTTTTCTTAGACATTCAACAAGGTTATGCTTGCATAAATACTAAAAATATGAGGGCAAGAATACTGAAAAGGAAAAATGAAGAAGGATAATCAAGATAATTTGAAGGAGTGGATGCATATTCGGTGAGATCTTTTCATTTATTTGTTTAGTTTCTTTATGTTCATTTATTCGTTCTTTGTTGTATGATTTTAGATTAATATTGATTTAGATTAGAATTAACATCATCTATTCTTGTTGTAGATCATTCTAGATTTTATTCTATGTTACATTTGGTGAAACCGACGTGAATCACCCTTCAAATTCATGCAACATATTTTCGTCTTTCCATTTTTTGTTTTGTAGGAATCATACGGTGCACTACATTTGCACAAATCAATGACGCATCCATATCCACGAGCCACATCTATTAAAACCTGCGACACATTTGCCATTACGCACCACATCCACGACATCCTAAACTGCATCTAACTGTCAACATTTCGTTTTGCACCTGACTGTCAATATGAACCGCATCCGCCTATCAATGTTGAGCCGCATATGTGGCTTAAAATACTGCATATGATTGGTAAAGATTTTTTACTTTTTTATTAACTTCCATACATCCGCCTTTTCTTTTTTCATTTTTTGCTAATGTTTGTTTGTAGTTGTGTTAAGGGGGATTAACTTAGTTTTTGCAGGACAAAGCATATAAGACCAAATAAAAAAAACCAAAAACATGTTTTTTTGCAGGACGAAAGCCGAAGACACAAAAATGAACTACTGATCAGTTTTCATGTAGGACCTAATGCCTTTGTTTTAATTTTATTTAGCAAGATTTCTGTTTGGTTGATAATTCATTTTCATTTGGATTAAAAAGAATTAGTGTTTGCTTTGTCTAGTGCGAAAGCACATTTTGTAACCCTTTACGATTCGGTATATTGGAGTATCCTCTCCCCTTGCGCAGTCATGCGATCTTGGGTGTAAGAGAAACTATTACTGACTCTAGAACTTGGGCCTATCTTGGTGGGAAAAAGTACTCACCCCAAGATGACTCAGACCGGTAACATGCTTTAGCCAGCGACTTCCACGCAGTATATAAAAATGAATTTTTGGGAGAAACCCCAGAAATCGCACTCACTGTTTCGAAGAGAAGGGTAGGAATGGTCTCTGGCCATTTTGGATGGTGTCCCATGAACGAAATGCCCTTACTAAATACCATGTTGTAGTTTTTCCAAAATCCTACCTATTTGCTAGCGCAACAGGTTCGGACCTGTGAAGCCATCTTACATTCTTACGGTTCATGTGTGGAGATGAGATGTATGCGATGGGAGTTTCATGGGTATAGTAGATTGGCTACCCCATATAAGTGAGTGCCATGGAGGGGAGCCAGTGGGGTCAAGCTACTAGTCATCTGCCATGAATATGTCTAGTTGGATTTATCCAAGTAAGAACTCAGCAAGTATTGTCCAAAAAGCCTAGGTTGTAAATTTTTTCTGGTATTTTAATGGTCTATCATTATAAAAATGAAAACACATTGATTTATGTGCTTGTGTTTGGTGTATTCATCCAAAAAATTGATCAAACAAATGGAGTTAGTCGAAATAATCTTTGGAAAACCGCAACTTTCATTTTTAACACCGCATTTGTCCTAGCAAGTTGCAATTTTTAGGGTAAATGCTGCATATGTCTATCACCAAAGTCCAATTTTACACACTCTGGATATTATGAGCGCTAGCTGTCAATTTTCGAGTTGCATTTGTCAATTTTTGAGCTGCAAGTGTCTTTTAGAAATTTTAGGTTTACAAAGTCCATATTTAGAGCCGCATATGATCCAATGAGTCACATCTATCACAAAAACTACAACGGCTTGTGAACATTCAAAACTAGGTTTAGTCAAATCACCGCATGCATATTATAAACCAATCTGTCATAACGGAAACCGCATCTTTCAAAAAATTGCAACTACTTGTCAACATTCGAAACCAGGGTTTAGTCAAAACACCACATGCACTTGATAAACCACATCTGTCAAAATTAGAACTACATCTGATAGGTGAACCGCATTTGACTATCTACAAAAAACTTTGAAAGCTGAAAATAGAGTCAAAAACATTACTGTCATTTTCGCTACTATTTGTAAAGATCAACCTTGGACAAAAACTAGAAAATTTACTCAAAAACTTTCATTATTAGGTGTCATAAACATCCTAATCACCATCATCCTAATTTGCATGCATTTAGAACCTTCCTAGGAAATTGCATATAGCAGAATAGAACAACTTTCCGCGTCATTGGATATGTTCATGTCCCGATTTGTCCTCATCATTGAAACTTGTCACTTTGGTCCTATTAGTGAATCTTTTTTGCTCAATAGTCTAGTCTGGGAAATTCACCTTGTCAATTGTCCTTGTCTTATAATCAGGTTCCTTGGTCAAACACAAATCATTGCATGCATTTATTCCATAAGTGGTAGGTTATCCCTATTTTAGAATCATTTACCGTCATAGTCTACTCGAGATTTTGCATATTATCCATCCTAATGATCTGATTATGGATCTAAGACAATTGCTTTAAGAATGCATTTCGTTTACAGTCACAAACTCCAAATTACTAAAATGAAATTAACACACAACATAATAGAATTAATGGAATTAACAAAAGTGATGAAATTCAAAATGAGAGACAAGAAAGAGAGAATGCAAACAACGTGATAACAGAGTTCGTCGTAAGAACGACTACATCTCCGAGCCCCTCTCCAAAGAGTAGATCAATCCGATTAAAATCTCCAAAAATTCGGCATTACAACTATTACAAAGCTTTTCCCTTCAAGCATGACAGAATTCTAGTATTCTCCCGACGTACAGGATCAACAATTCGTCTCTCCAAAATTCTCTTAAGTCTTCAACACCTGAATATATCCTTAAGCCTCTAAACCCCCCCTTTTTATACAAAAAAATATGCTCAATTTGGTGTATAACCAAATGATTTTCAAAACAACCTTATCTCTCCATTTCTACAATAAAATCTCATAAATCCCCTTAAAATATTCTATATTATTCTTTAATAGCCCTTGTAATCTTATATTATTGGGCTTTGAATTTTAAATAATTTTTAGTCACTTAAAATAGGGGATTGATATTTTATTTTTATATATTTTTATCTTATTTGTGGGGTTATCGGATTTCATATGCTAGTTAAATAGCTCCTCACCCCTCAAATATCTCAACACCATACATGGTGTAGTGGTAACGGTCAAGATTTGGGGTGGTAAGGTCGGGGGTTCAACTCCCGCCACCATCTACTTTTAACAAACTGTTAAATAATCTTTAAAAAGCAAAATAAACCTTTGGCTTATTATAGTCAAGCGCATTGTGCGTGCTGTAGTGATTAACCATACAAATAGGAGATACTAGGTCATGGGATCGAATCCAACTACCCGAATTTTTGCTAATAGAGCTTATCTTCAAACTGGACAGTGGAGAGAGAAGTGCTACGTGGCAAACCGTGATACGCTGCAGCCAGAGACACATGTCATGAATTGATTGGTTTGTATTGCAACATGTCAATATTGTATGATTGCCACGTGTCAGTTGAAGATTGGTCCATGTTGCTGACTGTACCATGCTGACGTCATGTTGATGTTAGCATGGTCAACATTTTTACCCAACCTTTGACTACTCATATCTCGGGCAAACAGAGTCTGATTTGCGCAAAACGAATGCCATCGGAAAGCTCTCGATGAGCTCTTCGTGTTGAGGCCAGTGTTGACCACTTTTGGTGACTTTGAATTTTTTCCTTTTTCCCTGACCTGAGCCTTGAGTTGACCAAGGTTTGACAAAGCATAATTCGAGCTCTATAACTCTGTTTGACTCCATTTGAGTTGCGTTGGAGTCAAAATTTTCAACTCTTTTTGATGATGCCGATTCTAGAGATAAAATAGAAACTTCAATTTTTAACGAAGATAGTCCGGATTAGTCCTCCCCATTGGAGAGCTTTTGGACCTCCGAAAGCTTGATTACTTAGAAATTAAGTGAGGGTAAAGTTCCCCTCACTTTACCAATCTCCATCTACTTTGTCTTGCTTGGATTCATCCCCTTCATTCCCACTCTGAGGTATTCAATTTCTCCTCTTCGTGAAGTCTTGAAATTATTGTTGAGGATGATATCTTCAAGAAACTCTGACATGTACTTTGGTGAAAGATCATCAACTGATGGAACCTAAATAGCTGTGTCTTCATCCAGTATCATTGGAGGCTCGTACAACTTCAAATTCTCAATGTTGACAACTGAATAGATGTGCATGTAGGGAGGAAGATTGAGGTGAAAAGCATTGGTTCCGATCTTTTCCAAGATCTCAAAGGGACCATACCGAATTGGCTTGAGCTTCCTTCCTTTGCCTTTCATTCTTTCCTTGCTAATATGTAACCAAACGCGGTCATCGACTTGAAAATGATGATCGGTGTGATGTTTATCATGTTGAGCCTTGTATTTGGCTTGACTCTTTTCCAACTGTGTTTCAACTACCTGATGGATGGCTTGGAATTTCTGGATGAACTTCAAAGCCTTCTCTGAATCATGGTGTCCATCTTCAACATCATCTTTCCCAAAAGCAAAATCCATCGGAGTCTTAGGCACATAATCGAAACAAGTCTCAAAAGGAGACCTCTTTGTAGAAGAGTGTGCTGCATGGTTGTAAGCATGTTGCACATAATGAAGACTCTCATCCCACAACTTGGGATGCTTGCTGCAATAGCCTCTGAGTAGATGCACAACTGTTCTATTTACTACCTCTGTCTATCCATCGGTTTGTGGATGGAAGGTTGTACTCTTCTTCAGTTTGGCGTCCATGAGTCCCCACAAAGTTGACCAAAATTCCCCTAGGAATCGAGAATCTTGATCTGATACAATAGAAGTAGGTAACCCAAAATGAACCCATACAAATTGGAAGTACATTTGAGCTGTTAGTTCAGCAGTGACTTGCTTTTTACATGGCATTAAGATACACATTTTTCTGAACCGATCAACTACTACATAAAGATAGTCATGACCCTTCCTAGACATAGGTAAACCCCCAACAAAATCCATAGATACACTTTCCCATGGATGGGATTGGACAGGTAATGGTGTGTACAACCCCAATTTTTTGTTACTAGGTTTACTAGTTGCACACATAACTCAGCCTTTAATATATTTTTTACGATAGTTTCTTGCATTTTAGGCTAGTAACAATATTTTTGCAACTGAATGACTATTTTACTTACCCCAAAATGTCCTACAATCAAAGAAGTGTGATCTTCATGGATTACATGTGCTTGTTCATCTTTCGGAACACATAACTTGCCCAAATGATACAAAATTTTATCTTACACATAGTAATCTTTCTCTTCTATCTATTTGCCTACAATTAGAGTTGAGTAAATATCCTTAAAGTTTCCATCATTAGCATATTGTTCCTGAAAGATTTTATGCACCAAGGAACTACCTTTAAGGATAATCAATGAGTTCTTAACAGGAGTTGTAGAAAGCATATCTGCTACTTTGTTATGGGTACCCTTATTGTACTTAATTACCAAGTGAAACTGTTGCAAAAATACCATCCATCTGAAATGCCTACTTTGCTGAAGTTTAGACTGTGAGTGCAAGTATTGTAGTGGCTGGTGATCAGTGTGGATTACAGTTTCTTTCCCCATTATGTAATTTTTCCATTTCTTAGCACTCTAAACTAATGCATAAAGTTCCTTATCATAAGTAGGATAGTTACTTATTGCTCCCGAAAAGGTTTCAGAGTGGTAGAAGATTGGTTTACCTCCTTACGTAAGAACAACTCCCATGGCAAACCCGCTTGCATCAATCTCGATCTCAAATGGTTGATGTAGATTTGGTAAAGCTAGAACTGGTGCAGTGCTCAACTTTTCCCTCAAAGTGTTGAAGGCCTTCTGCTGTGAACCTCCCCACTGAAAAGTTATCTTCGTACTTATCAATGCTTGCAATGATGATGCAATATAGGAGAAGTTTGCAATGAGCTTCCTCCAGTACTGGACTGCACCTAAGAAACTTCTGACTTTTGTTACAGTACTTGGCTTAGGCCAATTTACAATAGCTTCGACCTTCGTAGGGTCTACTTTCAATTGGCCATTCCCTATGACATAGCTTAAGCACACTAGAGATGTCTTTGCAAATTCACACTTAGAAATCTTTACATAGAGTTTTTCTTTTCTCAAAACATCAAGAATTTTCTTTACATGATTTACATGATCATCCCAAGACTTGCTAAATATAAGAATATTATCTAGATAGACAATGACAATATCATCAATGAAAGGACGAAATACATCGTTCATGACTCTCATGAATGTGGCAGGTGCATTACAAAGCCCGAAGGGCATAACCAACCATTCATAAAGTCCCTATTTTGTCTTGAAAGCAGTTTTCCAAATGTCATCTTCTGCAATCCTAATCTGATGATAACCACTTCACAAATCTAATTTAGTGAAGTAAATTGCATGTTTTAATTGATCAAGTAAATCATCAATTCTTGGAAGAGGATACCTATTTTTTACCGTTATTTTGTTCAAGGCACGGTAGTCAATGCACATTATCCAAGTTCCATCTTTCTTTGGAACGAGTACAATTGGAGAACCACAAGGAGATGTGCTAGGACATATGACTCCTTTCTCCACTAACTCCTGAACCTGTTTTTTGATTTCTTCATTCTGCATAACGGACAAATGGTACAAGCCGATGTTAGGAAATGGCACATCCTGCTGCAACTGGATTTCATGTTGTATTTCCCTCTTGGGTGGCAACCCCTTCAGTTCTTGAAATAGGTCATCGTAAGCAGAAACAATTTTGACCATTTATACCTTATGTTTTGGGTCACACCCCTTAAATGCCTCTGAGTTATCTTCTTCTTTGGCCTTTACAAGCATTAACACAAAGTTCTTACTAGAGTTGACTAATCTTTTCATTTGACCAACATTAACTAGTGTGAGATTAGTCTTGACTTTGTGTGCCTATACAATATATTCTACCCCATCTTTAAAGAGATGGTACTTGTTTTCTCCCCTGTAAAAGATTGCCTTTCTATCATACAAATAAGGACTCGCTAACATAAGCCCACAAATATCTAGAGGTACAACATCTACTTCTACTTCATCAATGAAATTAGTAGTGATGGCAAAATGCAATTTGCATTATTTTATCACCTACAACTATGCATCATTACATACCCATCCAAGTGGATAGGGCTTAGGATGAGGAGTAGTAGTTAGATTCAATTTCTTAACAACCTCTTCAGAAATCAAGTTGACTTGAGAACCTGAATCAAATAGTGTGTCAATCTTTATGTGTTTAGTTACCACACGAATGTGAAATAGTTCATTCCATTGTTGATCAACTTTAGGGGTGGATGCTTTACTTGCATTATAAATACTTGATTCAGAAGAAAGAATTATACCTTTCCCTTTACCTTGGATCCTGGCAACAACGATCTTTGTTTCATCTCCAGAATCAGATCCAAGATCATGTTGAGCGATAGTAGTAGTAGTCTTTTTCTTGCCTTTATAGCCTCCAATTTTTTTTGGCCTTGCCTCTGGATGCAATTTCCAACACCTCGATTCATCATGCCCCTCTTTCTTGCAATGAGAACATGTGGGTTTCTCATCCTCTTTCTTCACTGTAGCTATCTTCTTTCCTTTACCTTTATCTTTTTCTTTACCCTTAGACTTTCCCTCAAACTTAGATGGTTTTTTATCAAACTCATCAATGAAATATCCCTTACCTCTAGACTCTAAGTGGGTAGCTTGGACACAAACTTTGTCTAGGTTATTGGGATTCAAAACCAAAATTGAATGTCTAAGGTAGGAATGAAGACCTCCTATGTACTTCAACAAAGTATCCTGGGTGTACAAAGGAACATCTAATGCAATAGCCCTTTTACGAAACTCATGAGTGTACTCTTGAACGGACTAACCTTTCCCTTGCCTAAACATCTGCCAATTCATCATTAACTGTTGCATGTAGCCTAAGGGATAGAATTGCTTTTTAAGAGCACTTGCAAATTTTGTCCAAGACAAACTGACTTTACCATGTTGGGAAACTTCTGCTCTAGTCCTACTCTCCCACCAAGTCAGAGTTGTACCCCCTAACCGAAGAGTAGCAAGCTGGATCCTATTAGCATCATCTAAGAGGTTTTGGACTCTACAATAGACTTCAACCTGCTGAATCCAATCATCTAGTTTTTCAGCATTTAATTCCCCGCAATATTTTGGTAAGTCAAATTTTACATCTAATTTAATTCGAGGCTTATGTGCACCCTTAAAAGGATTAAAAGGCATAGAATGAGTAGAAGAAGGAGAAGATGGAGAAGAGGGAGGTGTCTTCGAAGGCTTAGGATTATCTCCTGATTTCTTTCCTTTGCCTGCATGAGCTTCATGTCTCCATATCTTTTCTTGCCTCTCCTAGAATAAGACTTCGACCATGGCCTTCATGTCGAGAAAAGCCTTCTCATCAAGCTCTGAACTTTGTCCATCATTTGGATCTTCCATCTGTGTTCATGGATGAGCTCTTCGTCTTCCAATCTCGGGGTTGTATTTTTCAAGCTTGCCTTTGCCTTGTTGAAGCTAGGATCGTGTAAGCATTCAAATCTGCAATACTAGTCAAAACACAACTCTGATACTAATTTGTTCTGATTATGGATCTAAGACAATTGCTTTAAGAATGCATTTCATTTATAGTCACAAACTCCAAATTACTAAAATGAAATTAACACACAACATAATAGAATTAATGGAATTAAAATAAGTGACGAAATTCAAAATGAGAGACAAGAAAGAGAGAATGCAAACAACATGATAACGGAGTTCGTCGTAAGAACGACTACATCTTTGGGCCCCTCTCCAAAGAGTAGATTGATCAATTTAAAATCTCCAAAAATTCGGCATTACAACTATTACAAAGATTTTCCCTTCAAGCATGAGATAATTCTAGTATTCTCCCGATGCACAGGATCAACAATTCGTCTCTCCAAAAATTCTCTTAAGTCTTCAACACCTGAATATATCCTTAAGCCTCTAAACCCCCCCTTTTTATACAAAAATATGCTCAATTTGGTGTATAACCAAATTATTTTCAAAACAACCTTATTTCTCCATTTTTACAATAAAATCTCACAAATCCCCTTAAGATATTCTATATTATTCTTTAATAGCCCTTATAATCTTATATTATTGGGCTTTGAATTTTAAATGATTTTTACTCAATTAAAATAGGGGATTAATATTTTATTTTTATATATTTTTATCTTATTTGTGGGGTTATCGGATTTCATATGCTAGTTAAATAGCTCCTCACCCCGAAAGTATCTCAACACCATACGTGGTGTAGTGGTAATGGCCCAAATTGGGGGCGGTGAGGTCGGGTGGTCAACTCACGCTACCATCTACTTCTCACAAATTGTTAAATAATCTTTAAAAACCAAAAGAAACCTTTGGCTAATAATAGTCAAGTGCCTTGCGTGTGGTGTAGTGGTAGACCATGCAAATAGGAGATACTAGGTCATGGGATCAAATCCAACTACCTGAATTTTTGCTAATAAAGCTTATCTTCAAACTGGATGGTGGAGAGAGAAGTGCCACGTGGCAAACTGTGATATGCTGTAGCCAGAGACACATGTCATGAATTGATTGGTTTGTATTGCCATGTGTCAATATTGTACGATTGCCACATGTCGGTTGAAGATTGATCCATGCTGCTGACTGTACTATGCTGATGTCATGCTAATGTTAGTATGGTCAACATTTTTACCCAACCTTTGACTGCTCATATCTCGAGCAAACTGAGTCCAATTCGCGCAAAATGAATGCCGTCGGAAAGCTCTCGATGAGATTTTCATGTTGAGACTAGTGTTGACCAATTTTGGTGACTTTGATTTTTTTCCTTTTTCCTTGACCTGAGCCTTGAGTTGACCAAGGTTTGATCGAGCATAATTTGAGCTCTATAACTCTGTTTGACTCCGTTCGAGTTGCATTGGAGTCAGAATTTTCAACCCTTCCTGATGATGCCGATTCTGGAGATAAAATAGAAACTTCAATTTTTCATGAAGATCCTCTAGATCACCTACCATATGTCATCTTAGTATACGTCATTTTAGAAATCTTTTTTAAACATCCTTTATTTTTAGAAAATCCAAAAAACACAGAAATAGGTCATATCAGTTTTTAGACATAGTCTGCATTACCCTAGTTTGAGCAAATTTTCATAGTCGAAACAACGTCTCGAAAGAAACATAAAAAAATGTTTGATCCTAACAAATTTGTCAATCCTTTTGGAAATCAACCATCAAGTAGCAAAAGACCACACAACCCTTTGCTTGAAAAACATGTCACTAGAGACACACATGGACAAATCATTGTCGAAGACATAGATGCTGTCGTACAAGATCCGAAGTTTGCATCCTTCATGGATGAGTGTTTGGCAAATGATCCGCAATGATATCTAGCAAAGTTGCTAGTAGAAGGTTCCACACTACCACTAGGATTTGATATTCATAATTTGACAACACCGTTTACTCAACCAACACAAACTGTGATGCCAAGTGTTTCTATTCCCCAAATTACCGCAGTGATATCAACTGGAATACCTACTCAAACATCATCAATTGTAAGCACAATCCCTTTCAACATAACACAAGGTTTACAATTTACTGTGGGAGTGACCTCATCAAACCCATTTGGCACCAACACTATTGGTAAGAGATCCAAAGTTAGCATGAATATTCCCAATCCAAATAAGAACTTTTAGATAGGAAATATTCCCAATCCAAATAAGAACATTCAAATAGGAAATATTCCCAATCCAAATCAGAACATTCTAACGGGACATATTCCCTCGCCAAATCAGAACCCGTCACAGAACACATCATTTCAGAACACCTACATTGATCCAAATAATGTGCACAACATGTCCTTGACACAAGTAGATGTTCTCCAAAACCAAATGCAAATGCTTCAACAACAAATGGACAACATGTCTATGTCAAGAAAATGAACTATCTCAGCACAAGATCTATGTCCATGTCCTTTCGACAAAGCGCTCTACATGACACCCTTCCCCCATGGGTACATTTTACCAAATTTTCCTATGTATAATGGGAGGAAGAATCCTTTGGAACACATTAGAGAATTCTCAACGACATGCATGGACATATCATATAACCTCACATACTTGATGAGACTATTTCCATGAACCCTTATAGGGATAACACTAGAATGGTTTTCTAAATTACCATATGGCATATGATCCTGGGGTGAATTAGCTAAAAAGTTTGTTGAACACTTTCCCTTTAACATAGAAAATGAAATAACCATAGCTACCTTGTGCCACACAACACAAGAAGACGGTGAAACTTTCACCACTTTCTTTCAGAGATGGAGAAGTCTAGCTAGCAGATGTCTAGTTGAAATACCATAAAAGCAAAAAGTCACAATATTCCTTGAAAAAATCAACCCAAAAATGAGAAGTGACTTAAGGGTACATTGTTGTACTTCATTCCTAGACTTGGTACAAAATGGCATCATCCTTGAAAAAGTCCTTATTGACAAAGGAGAAATTAAGGTACCAAGCAGAAACCCAGTGGTTCAACATCAAAACGCACCCAATGATAGAAACAAATTCTAGTCTAGAAACAATAATATTACAAATGACAGCATTGTCGATGCTTAAACCATACATACGGGACCAGTTATCACACTTAAAGGTTAAAAACCCAATCAAGACATGATGAATAGTCCATATCAAACAACCAATTATGTGCAAAATTCATAGCAACAACGACCACAAAGGAGATTTCCTACACATGAATTTACCCCTTTAGGACAACCAATCGAGACAATTTTCAAAGAGTTGATTAAACATAATCTCATTAAACCTTTGGAACCAAGAGATTATGATCCTAGATAGTTTAAACCTTCATGGTGGGATGATAACACCTATTGTGAATATCATCAAATGAAAGGACACAACCTACAACAATGTCACCAACTAAAGAATATTATACAAGAATTTTTTGAAAATAGAACAATAGAGGTCAATGGGTAGAAAAATACCAAGAACAATGATCATAAGGTCTTCACAGACCTGTTAGATGACCACACGAAAGGAAAAGCCTCCAGTTTGGAAACCAAAAATTCTTCGTCAACCAATTACGCAAACACCAAGTATGACTATAGAAAAGGAAAGATCATATATAACCTCCGAGCTGTAAATGAACATGTCGATACCATCACCATTAAGAAGCATCTTGAATGTGCTGTAAAAACATGTAGAAAAAATATAACTATTCCAGGTCCTTCTGAGCCACCAACATAGTCTTCCAGGTCTAAGTACAATCTCCTTGATCAACTGAGCAAAACCCCCGCACAAATATCCATTTTGGAGCTGTTGACTTTATCACCTGAGCATAGAGCCATTCTCAACAATTCTCTTGAGAACATGACTGTCCCTACCGACTTAGATGTCAATCATTTCGAAGAAATGGTAGGATATTTAACCAAATCCCATCATGCCACATTTTCCCAACAAGACTACTTGGGAGAAAAGATTGATCATAATGACCCATTACATCTTGAAGTCCTAGTCCATCAAACCAAAGTCAAATGAGTATTGGTAGACGGAGGAGAAGGTTTGAACCTGTGTACCCTAAAATTGGTTAAGGCACTAGGATTCTCAGAAGAATGTGTAGACACCTCAAAGAGTATAGTCATCAAGGCTTACAATGATGAGGAAAGATCATCCAAAGGAGTTGTCACACTCCCTATCAGAATTGGCCCAACAGTTATGAACACCAACTTCCAAGTCTTGGATCTCACCCTTCCATATAACCTATTATTAGGTAGACCTTGGATACACGCAATGAAAGCTATACCTTCCACATATCACCAATGTCTTAAATTCCCACATAATGACACCAAGATCACGATTGATGGTGATCCAGATCCTTTTCAATACTATACAAGCCTAAGTGAAATTCCACAACGACATGTACTCATTAATCAAGAAGCTTCATCATCCACTTTATCACTATACGTTAATCCATCACATCTTACCAAGTCTATTTCATTCAAACCACCATCATGCACTTCTAAGGTCGAGATCCAAGACAAGGGCTGTGGAGAATATTACATGAAGACATCCTATTGTGTCAGTTAGCTGGTTCCACCTAAGGCATATGGCTTACCCATGGTAGATAGAAGACAGTCAGTAGTCACATTTCATGTTACCCCTACAATGAAATTGACCAAATGGGAAGAGATAAGTGAAGAGGACGTGGATAAAAGCGATATTACCTCCTGGTTGTACCAGGAAGACAATGAATACCCCTCACCGTATATTCAAATAGCTAAGAATCAATATGCAAAAGGCTTTAGGATAATGAAAAGCGAAGGCTATGATGAACATAGTGGGTTAGGATTACATCAAAATAGAAGGATGAAACCAATCATTATCTCACCATGATCGAAATACCTAGGGATAGGGTTTCAACCACTTAGAATTGGTTTTCCTTGTACTTCATCACCATTTCAAGAGGACAAGAGTGCTTGTGCAGGCATAGAGATATCTCATGAACCACTTCCCCCTGTTTACGATGAATCCCTTGACTCGAGCGATTATGAATGGGATTCCCTTTCCTCTACCAATACCATGAACCTAGATAGTCTATTTGGAGAACTTGACCTCATGATAAAATCCTTGCCAAAGTCATCTAGTCCCTGTCATAAGAAGTCCTTGTCCAAAGAAGAATGGCTTAAGCACTATTATTGGGAAACCCTTGATCATGCATCTTGCGCACCTAATGAACCACTTTCTGAAAACCTAGCTATTGCAATAGTCCCACATCAGAATTTACCTGCCTCTAGGAAAAAGACCAAGAAGGAGTTAGTCCAAAAGTTTTGTGACCATGTCAACCACTCAATATTCACCTTGTTGGGTGCCACCTTTGACAACTCCGATGATGAAATGCTCCTCATATATCCTGAACTTATCAACTGGGATCAACAAGGTACACCCATCTTAGACACATTCGAGAATGACGAAGCATTAACTAAATTCATGGGACTTTGGGAAGGCATACCAAGAGGGGATCATAAAGTTGGTTTTACTGTAGAATTGGATAAAAAGCATATTTTGGGGAGTCTATTTACACCTCTAGTTGCAAAAATGAAAATAAAAATAAAAAAGATGAAAATGAGAAAAATGATGAGTCCCTAGGTGAAAACTGAAAGGCGCCTTTGGATGAAGAAACAGTCAAAATAAAGGATGTATCCAAGGGAAAAAACCTCTCAGAAGCACCCAAGGTTAGAGGTTTAAATATTCTCCCCGTTGAACAGGAAAAGTCACCAATGGTAGTAGAAGAGTTTGTTGCAGTCAACATAAATACAGAAGAAAACCCAAGGATGGTATATTTTGCAGCTTCTTTAACAGAAACAAAACAACCGGAGTTTAAGGACTTCTTTGCAAAGAGATAGAGAAAATTTGCATGTTCATATGCAGACATGCCTGGGATGGATCTAGACCTAATATTGCACCATCTACCACTACAACAAGGTATTAAGCCAGTCAAACAAAAGTTAAGGAAAATGCATCCACAGATTGCTCTACTGGTCAAAGCAGAACTTAAGAAACTCTTGGATGTGGGATTCATAAGAACCATAGACTATGCAGATTGGATATCAAATCTTGTGCCAGTGACTAAACCAACTGGGGGAATTTGCATAGACTTTAGAGACATCAACAAGGCATGTCCTAAAGATGACTTCCCTTTTCCAAACATAGACATTATAGTAGATCTTACAAAAGGATACGAGATGCTATCCCTCATGGATGGTTTCTTTGGATATAACCAAATCAAAATTGCACCTGATGACCAGCACAAGATAGCTTTCACATGTCCATGGGGCACATATTGTTGGAACGTTATGCCTTTTTGGCTTAAGAAAGCAGGAGCTACCTATCAACGAGCCATGACTACTGTTTTCCATGACTTTGTACATACTCTCATGGAAGATTATGTAGATGAAATTATAGCTAAATTAGAAACAAGGGAAAATCATTTGAAGGTTCTAGAAAAGATATTCGAGAGGCTAGAGAATTGCAACGTCAGACTAAATCCGAAGAAATCTATCTTTGAAGTGAAATTAGGAAAAATTCTAGGGTATATCATTTCTAGAAGAGGAATTGAAGTAGATCGAGAGAAGGTAAAAGCTATCATAGAAATGAATCCTCTAATTAGCATTGGTCAACTAAGGACACTACATGGAAGATTACAGTCCATCAGGCATTTCATAGTACAACTGGCAGATAAAATACACCCATTTCAACATCTACTTAAGAAAGGAGTACCATTTGTGTGGACACCTAAATTTCAAGAAGCCTTCCAAAAAATCAAGGATTATTTTTTCACTCCACCTGTCTTAATGCCACCTACAGATGGAAAACCATTGATGCTATACATTTCAGCAACTCAGTTGGCATTAGGGACTCTTCTTGCACAAAACAATGATCAAGGTCATGAGAGAGAAGTATACTACATTAGTTGTACCTTGGTAGGATATGAATTAAATTACAACAACATTGAACATGCCTGTCTTGCGGTAGTCTTTGCTACTCAAAAAAATTGGCACTATATGCTAAATCGTCAAACAATGTTGGTCACAAAGATTGATCCCCTCAAGTATCTCCTAAGTAAAGCAACATTAACAGGCCGATTGGCTAAATGGGTTATGATACTTAGTGAGTATGACATCCAATATGTCGAGAGGAAGGCTATAAAAGGACAAGTGATTGCAGATCACTTAGCAGATGCACCCATAAAGGAAGACCATCCTTTAGTGGTAGATTTTCTTGATGGATTTATCTTCAACATTGACACTAGAACCGAATGGAAATTATACTTTGACGGGTCACATACAAATCGTGGTTCAAGAGCAAGTGTCCTATTTGTTACACCTCAGGGCGATACTATTCCTAAATCATTCAAGATTGATTTCCCTTGTACCAATAACATAGAAGAGTATGAAGCCTTAGTGACAGGACTAAGAATGGAAACCCAGTGGAAGATTAAAATTCTACATGTTTTTGGCGATTCTCAGCTAGTAATCCGGTAAGTAAATGATGATTATGAGACTAAGGATGAAAAAATTGCCCCTTACAAGCATATGGCTGATAGTTTCAAGTAGTACTTTGATGACATTACCTTTCAAAAAATACCACATATTTAGAATAGGTCTACAAATGCTATGGAAACCGCGAATTCCTTATTGGATATTCCAAACAATGTGCCTAAGTTTGAGTTTTTGGTTGAACAGATGTTGGTCCCTGCCTATGATGTCCCCAATACTATGATGATGTGTATGATTTCTAGTTCTACTTCCCCTTGGTATAAAGACATATTCGACTACCTGAATGACCAAACCTTACCTCTAGATTTTTCAAATAACCAACGTAGAACCTTTATTCGCAAGTCAGCTAAATACACCATCATCAGAGATACCTTGTATAGACGTACCTTAGATAACACCCTAATGAGATGTCTCAATGTTGAATAAGCACAAAAAACTTTGTGAGCGGTGCATGAGAGTATATGCGGATACCATTCGAGTGGTCCTACTTTAGCCCATAAGATTATGAGACTAGGTTATTATTGGCCTACAATGGAGAAAGACTCATATATCTTTGTAAAGAAATACAAAAAGTGTCAGATACATGGAGATTTGATAAGAGCACTAGCATAGGAGCTTCGTCCGATTACATCACCATGGCCCTTTGCCTAATGGGGACTTGACCTCATAGGTAAGATACACCCTCCATCATCCAACAACCATAAATTCATCATAACTGCCACCGAATACTTCACTAAATGGATTGAACCTATTCCCATGACCCACATCACCGAAATGCAAATATCCAAGTTTATCTTAAACTATATCATTTTTTGGTATGGTGTACCCCAATCCATAATCACAAACTTTGGACGCCCATTCAAAAACTAAGAAGTATGCCATCTATGTGAAGAGTTCCATATCAAACATCATTTTTCCACCCCGTATTACCCACAAGGTAATGGCCAACCTAAGGCATCTAATAAAACCATTGTTAGAATCCTAAAAAAAACTATCAATGACGCTGGTCATGATTGGCACCTACAGCTAAATCCTACCTTATGGGCTTACCACACTAGCATCTGTACTCCCACTAGCACCACTCCATAATCCCTAGTATTTGGATCCGAAGCTATCTTACCTATTGAGGTTGAAATTCCTTCCCTGAGGGTATCCTTGAAAGGTCACATTAACGATGAAGAATACCGTGTATCCAGATTACAAGAGCTAGAAATACTGGATGAACGAAGATAGAAAACACTAGACCACTTGCAAGTATATCAGAATCATCTTTGTCGTAGCTATAATAGGAGAATTCTAAATAGACACTTTGACATTGGTGACCTGGTTTTAATGGAGAATCCTAAGAATCAAGTTGAACGAGAAAAGCCACGTAAGTTTGAACCTAATTGGTTGGGGCCCTATATAGTCACGAAAGCTGTTGGATAAGGAGCATACCAACTCTCTACTCCTGAAGGAGAGCCAATTTTGTTGCCAATTAAAAGCCTTCATCTGAAGAGGTTCTATGTGTAGCTTTTGAGAATCTGTGTCTTAATCTAGAAAATACAAAAAAAAATGGTTACCTTGATGAAAACCTGGCAAACAGGCATCTTCGTAACACCAAATTTTTTTTTATCAAAATAGTCAAGAGAAATAATCCATCCAATAGTGAAAACCACTTTGGTGGCACTATGGATAAGTACCATGGTGAAAACTTGGCAAATAGGCGCCATGTGTAGTCAAACTCGCTCTTCTGTCTACCATCATTCCAATTAGAATTTATCACCATCCATCATAATAAATGGTTGTCCTATCCATTACTTGGAATGATTGAAATCAAAGTCCATTCCATCACATTCCCCACTCCATCTCACAAGTCTTATTCCTGACTGGGGGAAAATCCTTGTTTTGTACCATGAGGACCTTGTACATAACATTACACCATCAAAAAATGTCTTGAAAAATCCCCAAAAAACATTCGAGAAACTTCAAAAATCCAAAAAAATCAAAACATGTAAGAAAATACCAAAAATAGAGTCAAGTCAGTCATGTTAAGTCAGTCATAGGCATAGTTGAACTACATTGCCTCTGCGACTGGGACGTAGGCAAGGCCATCAATCGATGTGCCCCCGAGGCATTAGGTATGTCTGTCTAGGTTTTTCATGTATCACACACATTTAAAATCATGACTCTTTGTACATTCAAATTCATTGGCTGTGTTGAACTACGAGGTCTCTGCGTGTACAATGTAGGCAAGGCTAATCAATTGATGAGCCCCCGAGACCACACTAGGTCAATCCAATAGGGTTTATCACATTCACTATCACACACATTGCATATCATCAGCTTAAGTACATATCTTCAATCCTTTAGGGTGTATCAACTCAAGTCATACACTGTCCACACACACACTTGTTATCAGTCAAGGAATTAAAAAAAGTCGTGCATCAACAATGGAAAACATCTAAAAGTCATCAAGTCAATATCAAACACATTGTTAGAATGATCAACTTACGTCTTAAGCAAGATATGTCTTTCTTGTCAACAAACGCTGTCAAATTGTCATAGCCTCATGTTGCTTGTCACATTAACGTCATCGGGCTCCAATGTCTTATATGACACATGTCTTTTTGAAACCAAGCTTTGTCATGCCTTATACAGATAGTCACCAAGTTGAAATCAAACTCAATGTCTTATGTGGTATGTGTCATCTTTCACATTACGCTATGTCAAACATCAAACAATCAAACAATCCAACAAGATCAAGTTTTGGTGAATAATTTTATTTGGATTTATGACTTTATATCTTATTTTGTCTTATCTTTCTATCGATTTGTGAAAAAGTCCAGTTACTAGCTTTCTCAATGATGTCCTTTGAAGGATTTAGAGAAGTAAGGATGTCTCAGGACTCTTTTTATTTTGGCTATTGTCTATCAACTATCTTTTTTAACTTTGGTTTTTGAATCATGTTTCTAGTTTCCTCAAGGATGTCCTATCAACAATTTAGAGGAGCAATGACGCTTCATGACCTATCTTTTATTTGTTTGTTGTTTGTGGTTTGTCATGACAAAACAAATGGGGAAATCTTGTCCTTAGTATGAGTTAAGATGCTCCTTGTCTATGACTCTCTATTTTTTGCAGATGGATTATTTTTTACACTATGGTCTATCTCATATCATGGTGTGTACTATCCATTTGTGTCATGTCCCACCCAATGATGATAAATTTTTTTGCAAGCTTAGCATAAATGGTAAAATATCGAAGAACATATGTTTATTCTCAATCAACTACCTTACATTGTTTCTTACTAATATTATGGAATCCTCCATGCTAACATTTATCTTTTTCGACATAATGATAGATTCCTATGACACAAAAAAAACATTAGATCATCTGCATATGCATACATATTCTAAGCATTTGATATAGATACATTTGCATTTCAAACATGTAGTAACATTGGCATCTTCATTGTATATCATTTTGAAATCATGTCATAATAGGCATTTCATCATCATAAGTTACATAATGTAAATGTTGCATGAACATACCACCATTCCATAAAGATAACATCATATAGAACATTACATCCATCGTCATATAGAATCATCATAACATCATAAACTGCATAATTCATAATATGTAGAAACATCCATTCATAAGACATGTACATACATCATCTAGGAAACATAATCATATAGAAACAATGCATCATCATAAAATAGAACTGCATATCATATAGAAGCTACCGAAAATAATATATTTATCACTCAAAATAATGTGTCACAGTACAATGTCAGAATGTATCCATAAATAAAAATGAGCTCATAGGCTCTCTGATCAAAATACAATGTCTACATATATGTCAATGTCAACGTGTCCCATTGCCACTACTATCACGTGGTGAAGGTAGTGGAAACTGCCTCAGAGGTACCCTCTATGAGGTGGAAGGCCTGCTATATAGACCTATCCTCGGTGGTCCTACCACACCCTCTGTACTCTGTGACCTATCCTCGGTGGTCCTACCACACCCTCTGTACTCTGTGACCTATCCTCGATGGTCCTACCACACCCTCTGTACTCTGTGACCTAGTCTGAATCCTACTCTATGAACTATGACTATGAACCTCTGAAAAGCTAGGAGCTCGTCTCTCTACTAGCACCACTGCCTCATATAGATCCCTGTAATAAGTAGCTCTCTCTACTGATCTGACTAGATCACACACCATACCATCAAATGAAGTGCCACTACATAGACGTTTGACCTCTATGAATTGCTGCTCTATCTCCTATCTCCGAGCTATGGCCTAGTCTCTCTCCATGAATGCACTATATCTCTCCCTATTTGCATAGCATCCAACTCTGCTGTGACTAGTCTCAACCTCTCCTCCAAAGTCTCCCTATCGCTGTCCCTAGGAGCCTCATCATCTCATCTCCCCTCTAAAATCCAATCTCGAAGCTCTCTCTCTTGCTCCTCCATAAGTATCTCCTCCTCGAGATCATCCTCCCCATAACCTGCAAGAATCACAAGAGGGTCAATATCCATATCTACCTCCTCCTCCTCTGCAGGATCCTCTCCGCTAATCTCTACCTCTACATGATCCTCTGCTATTGCCTCCTTGACAAAATTCTCATCTCCAACCTATCCCTTTGCTCCATCTCTGAGGTCCAACATCGGTACATCCTCTGCAACGGCCTCTCAGATAGGTGATAGTCCACTAGCTCGAGCACCTCTCTGACCTCTCCGTCCTCATCTACCACCACCTTTACCAACATCTCTCCCCACTCGACAAGAAAATCATGACCCCGCCGTTTTGGAAGAACTATCCCCCCTTTAAATTTACATAGGATACATTCGATCCTCTCATACCTGTCAGCTAGAACCTTCCATCTAATCTCGTAATGCTCTATACCTAGTCTCCTAATGTCATCAACAACATAGAATCTAGTCAACCACTAAATCCCCGCTGAGGATGATACATCACCCTCTCTCCTCTGATGGGAAGTATCAGTATCCTATATACGTCCTCCAATGTTATAGTCACCTCCCTAGTTGGTAGATGAAATGATGAAGTCTCTAAATGCCATCGCTTGCATAACACGATCAACATGCCTCTGTTTGCTTGAATCGTGGGCATAGTAAGAACATGTTGTAGTCTGATTCTCCATAGTCAACAAGTCTCCGCACTGACTAACCGAGATCTCAAATCAAGATTATCGGGACATGTCTCCCGTGTATAGATCAGATTTAAAACAACCTGCATTTCAACCAACAGGTCAAAAATTTGCAAGTTTTACTTAGAAAAAAAAAAATTGATAAATTTTACTAGCCAATGTGGCTCACTATGAAAAATGCGATGCATTCATACAAATGCATTGCATGACAATAATTTGCGTTGCATATCACATATGCGTTGCACAAAATACATACCATTTCCTAAAATACAAATGCGTTTCAAGATTACAAATGCAGTGTATTATTCTACATGTGTTTATCCTAAATGTAGATGCGATGTAGCAAGACAAATACGATGCATTTTCATTCATATGTGTTTAATGCCTAATCTAGTTTATCTCAGCCTAGGCGTCTTTTTACAAATGCGTCGCATACAAAAGACCACATTTGCTTAATTAACTTTTACATGCCTAAAACTATTTGCAAAAGAAAATTTCAAAAGCTAGTTTTTGGGTACATACCGGTGGTCCTGCATCGGCTGGCCGTCTATATGTACGGATAGGATATCCATGATGTGCAGTGTAGGAAACTGGAGACATCTTTGTCCACAACTCAAAGAAAATTTCTCACTTCTTCAACTCTTCCGGGTGCAAATGAATTGGTTTTCAACCTAATTCCTATTTATACCTAAAGTTTGAGTGGCATTTCTTCTGACCTTGTCTATTGTCCGTTTAACCTTCCAAATTCAAATGACCCGTACATGTCTATAATACGTCCAAATTCAATTCCATCAATTCCATAGCATTTCTGACCATCAAATTGACTTATCGGGAATATTTCCTGATTTTTTTTGAAAATTTTCAAAAATTGTCAATTTTCCCAAGGGGGCATATCCTAACCTATGTCATGCTAGGGAACGATCGGGGCATATTTTATTTGACACAACGCCTAAAAAACATTGTATCAAAGATGGGCAAACTGTAGATACCAAAAATTGGTCTAGGCCTGCGAGTACCACTTTCGACATAATTTTCTATTATCCATGGTCATGATTAAATAATGCTTATTATTTAATTACCCTTTCTAAACAAATATTTCCTCTATTAATTAAATACCTCTTTTTAATTAATTCATAATGAACTTTATTCAACTTGATTAATTAAATAAATCATATTTGTTTAATTATGTCGCTAACTAATTAATTCTTCTTTCTTAAATAAATAATTTATTATTTAATTACCCCTTTCACATGTTTCAACTATAATTAAATATTTATTATTTAATTATTAATTTAATCCTTTTCAAGAGTCAATTAAATAAATTACATTATTTATTTAATTAAATCTTTCATTTTTGAATGTTGATTTAAATTAACATTTAATTCATATTTAATTATTTATGTCACATTCTTCTATCAATCTGTTGACTAATCATTCACTCACCTTCTAACTCAAGATCTATTTTAAATCTGCCAGTTATCTCTGGGTTCGATATTTGATCGTTGCTGCGAGAAGACTCTCTCTCACAACTAGTTCTAACTTATATGCATGATGTATTTATTAATTAAATATCTTTATTTAACTAATTAATGTATGTATGCATTCAAATTATTTATTCTTTGAGTTCTAACTTTTTATTTTAAATTCAAAGTCTATTTCTTCTATTTTTGAAGACTCTTAACTAAAGATTAAATTGTTTATTTAATCTGGAACTCTTGTTCTTTCTATTTTCGAATAGTCTTGACACAAGATTAAGTTGTCGTTCTAATTTAATATTTATCTTACAGCCTTTCCTGACTCATGTTCTAACTCATGTTCTAACTAACACATAACTCACATTGCATGGCATTCATCAATCTCATCCGTCGATCTCTCTTTTGAATCTGAGCCAATTGTTCGAAAACCCAAAATCTATAAAATGGCCTGTCATTATCATTTTTCTTCCTTTCCCGAAATCATACACTTTTGAGAAGAAACTTAATCTTCGATATTTTTCTTAGACATTCAACAAGGTTATGCTTGCATCAATACTGAAAATCTGAGGGCAAGAATACTGAAAAGGAAAAATGGAGAAGGAAAATCAAGATAATTCGAAGAAGTGGATGCATATTCGGTGAGATCTTTTCAGTTATTTGTTTAGTTTCTTTATGTTAATTTATTCATTCTTTGTTGTTTGATTTTAGATTAATATTGATTTAGATTAGAATTAACATCGTCTATTCTAGTTGCAGATCATTCCAGATTTTATTCTATGTTACACTTACTAGCATGCATACATTAGGTCCTGCTCAACATGCATGATTCAACTACTTTATTGTGAGTTTAAAGTAAGTTCACACTCTCACTAAAGTGGGGGCCAAATGTGTCACCAAAAAGTGTATACCTTGGCACTTTTTTCACTCATTTTGGCCTTTTCCACTAGATTTTGGCCTTGTTTACCTTGATTCAATCTTGTTAGCTTGGGATTCAACAATAAACTAATGACATTTTACTAAGGTGTTGTGAATTGTTGTAACACATTCCCTAAGTTTTGTAAGACCCTTTCAACATAATTCACCTAAATAATACTTTCTTACACCTTCCTAAGCCTTAAGACAAAGTGTTGTAAAGTGTTCTAATGCATTTTCACACTTATCTAGGCTTATCACTCCTAAATTAACCCTTTTTCTATAATAATTTTCCCCTTTAATGTATCTTTAGCCCTGACCTAAGTGTGTTTCAAGAGACAAAACTAATTAACTTCATAAAATAAAAAATAATTCTTGACCACCACTTGGATTTTCCCAAGTGGACTAGGTTGTCACTTTGGGCGACCTAGTCCTTTTAGGCATAACATTCAAAATTCAAACATAAATCTTGCAGGAATTTTCCCCCAAAACGCTAAGGTCGGCCTATCATTAGTCATTTTGTGGAAAATTAGGGTTTTATATGTACAATTAAGGGTTTTCATCCTCATTTTTCTTCTTCTTCCTCTCCCAAGCTCATTTTTTACATCTCTTCACAAGTACTCGAGCACTCAAGACTTCACAAGCGAGCAAACAAGTATTAGGATTTCACAAGCCATCTCCATTAGAGTTGATTCATGCATGTTGCAGACCATCAACAACAAAGGTTTGGTAAGAATTTCTATTGAGTTCATAATTCAATCTTACATTCCTTTGGCTTTATCTCATTTGGGTTTAATCACCTTCAAAGGGGTTTGACTTAGGCAAACCCCTATTTCCTAACCCCAACATTTTCTTGCTCTTTGCATGTGTTTGTAGGGGTTTTATGCAGATTTAGGTGCTTCACATGTTTGAAAACCATTCAAAAATGTTTTGAAGGCTTGTTAGGGTATCCCCTTGACAACTAGGGAAAAAAATCCACAAAAAGACATCTACAGTTTGAAGATCAAGGTTTTTGGTCCAAACACTTGAAGGAGAAAAAATAGCAAATCAAAATTGTTGTTTCCACCTTGAATTTTTTTGAAAAGACAAAAGGGACATTCCTGCCATTTGTGGTGACCTATTCCCACTGTGCATATTTTCTAGAAATTTCTGTGGGTCTGGATACCCATTTGGCTGAAATAAGCCTTAGGTTAGTTTGTTGAAATCACCCCAAAAAAGGACTAGGTCACCCAACTTGTCACAAGTTTCCTGCCAGGCATAAAAAATAGATTTTTCAAAGTTTATGTGTTCCTTCAAGTCTACAACACACTTCCAGGTACACATTTCTAGTTTTACATATTTCTATTTTGTTTTATAAGCTTTTTTAGGTCATTTAGTATAAATCTGTATATCATAATGTGTTTTCAAATATCTTGCATTTTCTAGGTTTTACATTAATACTTAGTCTCTTTTATGAGTTCTTTGAATTCATATCATTGTATTTAGGCACATTCACACCCCCATTAACCCCATTAACATATAATCTTTGAATGCAACATAAGCATTTTGACCCATCTTTCTCCTTTTAGGTGAAAAACCCTAGAAGAGTAGGAAAGCATTAAGGTGCCAAAATATGTGTTACACCTCCTTTGATATATATAGATATATATATAAAAAGAATAAAAATATGTATACATATATAATTATATATATTAATCTATATGTCACTATATTACTTTCTACATATATATTAATATATATATATATACATATACACAATATTATTTAAATATCTTTATAAAAAAATCGTACTCATAACCTTCAATGGATATATATATGTGAAATGCATATATCTACATATATACATATACATATATACATATATACATATACATATACATATACATATACATATACATATATACATATACATATACATATATATATATATATACATATATATGTGTCACTTTAGTCAAATCGGTATTCCTATGCATATGGGTAATCTGTTCATGAGAATGCGTAGGTACATCTACTCATGTATGTATTCAATCACATGCACGAGTTTACCATAGACATGTACATATATACATATATATTTATGTAATGCATATATATATCATCGATATAACAATATACACACACAAGGAAGGACTTCAACTCAACTTCAAGACTCATCACATTCCTCATTCCAAACATTCATAAAACAAGATTGAAAACCAACATAAACATTCACAATCAAAACAAAAGATCACTTATCCATTACTCGAACTGACTTGACTAACTAAGACCAACTAGGGAATGAGTGTGTGAATTCTCAATAAGGCTAACTAAAAGGTTACCATACCAAGTTCTTCTCCTGAATGATACAAGTCTCCCTCTCTTCTGGAGGTTTGAACCTATTCCTGCATTCAACTTAGTTCACCATTACAATAGTTAATTGAATCAATGTATTCATATACATCACATACATGTCATATTCATAATATATATTTCATATATTGAATAATAAATAATTTAATTGAATCAAACATTCATTCATCATATTTCCATCATAATTCATAAAAACACATTCACATATATTAAAGCAATTTAAAAAACTAGGTAATAATAAATAGATAATAACACATGGTGTATAACACTACACAATACTTCTATTCCTTTGGAATCATTTATTAAATTTCTAAGGTTGTCCACAATAGGAATCATCTCTTTAGCTAAAGGATAGCTACTTAGGAATTCTTAAAGACCTTCTAAATCCTTATCTAATTGTTTTAGATTCTCTTCAGGAACATGGAAAATAGTGGCATTCAAGTCCACATGAAGGTTGGATTGTGACAAAGTCATTGGAAATGTAGGATTAGGAAGGGAATACAAAATGGATTGGGTAGAGGAAATACCTTATGTGAAAGAGTTATAGGACTCAAGCTACACAATAGTTGTAATTTCAATATGGGAGGCAATAAGTCTAAAACTACATTAGGTGATCCCACAATGCTAGTTTACAATTTTTGGGAGATTTTGATTTTTGTTGAAATCACATATGTTTAGAAAATATAATGATTTAAGCCTTAAAAATTTCAATTTGAAGGGTTCCAATTGAAGAGGGTTTGATCAAACCACCTTAGATCAAACCCCCTTGGATATAACCCCACTAGTTTTAAACCATAACTATAATGGAGTCTCCTTTACACCTATCAAAATGTTGATAAAAAACCACTTTTCATTTAACTTTTGTGGGATCAAATGAACTCATTTATAATTTATTTTTTATAAGTATGTAGTTCTTATTATAAGCTTCCCAAAAAATATAATTTTAAATAAATTTAATTTTATTGTTATATTTTTTTATTTCTTGTGAATATAGGATTTTGACCGAAAATCAAGCTCTCTGTTCTACACATGTGGAAAAATAGAAGATTATCAAAAACAAAATTTGAAAAATATCAGTGCACTAGATATTGAAATCCTTGATCTAACAATTTTTTTTTTGAATTTTGATACATACAATTTTTTTTATGTTGTATACAATTCGCCTATGTCTGAATTGTAATTGGTTTGACTTCGAAACTTGATTAAGGAAAAAAATTCAATAAAAAACTATGAAACCAAATGAAAGTTCTAGATATCATAGTTATAAATCTAAATTGGAAAAAAATAGAATTTTATCCTTCTTAGAATTTTTTTTATGTTGTATACGGTGAGCATCACTCCTTAAAAATGGTGAAAAAAACTAGTCTTCGAAGGAGATGGAAAAAGAAGTGCAATTTGATTCCAAAAAATTTGAAAAAAAAAATATTTAGAATCTACAGATAAAATATCACAAATCACTAGTTTGCATCATCTTCAAATTCCTCATAGTTTAGTTGCTATAGGTGCCCAAAAGTGAAGATTTAGTTATAAAAAATCAGTTCAATGTCCAGTTTGGCCAAAAATTGTAAACTAGTATTGTGGGATCACCCTGATGGTACTCTCAATTTTTGCAAATTTGAGGTGCCCATTTTGAGAATTTTGCCTCTATACTTTCAGAAGTGCACTTGAGGGGTTAGTCTGAGTGACCCACTTTGGAGAATCAGAATTTGAGGCCTGTTGATTTCCAAGTAGAACCCATTTGCAGAAATATTTGATTGAAATATGTGAACACATGTGTCAATTTTCAGCTTCTCATGATAGGTTTTGTCAGGGTTTTGAAAAGTGAAGCTAGAGGGTTTTTGCACTATTCTGCTATTTGCAGATTGTCAGTTTTGCGAAATAGCTTCTTGTTTGAGCTTGGATTTCACAATCAGTTGACTGTCATGTCAAAATGAGTGCTGTTATGTGTTCACCATACCTAAATGATCTTGGTGTCAGTTTTTAGAACCTCATGATCTGATTTTCTATTTTTAGCAGATTGAAACCAAATGTAGTTTGTTCAGTTTCACATCTACATTCATGACAACTTTTCTGAGTGGTCAACTTTGATCGTTAATAAATTTTGATCAACAATGATTCAAGAAAATTACTTTTGTAGACATGCTCAGGGTACCTAAATTAACTTGTATGTTTGATGGAAGCTCACCAGGGGTTGATTTGCTATTTTTACAAATTGGCAATTAAGTCAGTTTCATTTGGTTTAGAACAACTGTTGTTTCAGAAAATCCCAACTAGACATCTTTGCCGATTAATATCCGGCTCCTTGGGTTTCCTTTTTACAAGATTTTTTTTGCACTGTATTTTTGAATCAAATGTCTGCATGTTTGCAGGTTCTCATTGCTTCACGAGGTCATTTGATAGGTTTCTCAAATTGATTACTGAGCCAACTTGGCCAGTTTTCACCATTCTATAAAATTGTTAGAAAACAGATTTTGATGAAGACCCAGTTTGTTTTTCAACTTTAGAAACACTCAAAAGCAGTGTTGAGATCATTTGAGCATAATTTTTTTTTGAAAACAATTCTTTTTAGTCGGACCCACAGGGGGACCTGACATGCTTTACTCAGTTATGAGGGAAAGTCAAGTACATGTTTGCAAGATTTTAAATTTGAGGTTTGTGCTTGAAATTCTAAATCCATTTTGTTTTGACCAAGTTCCTTATTAAATTGGCATGGTCGAGAGTACTAAGGATCATTTTGATTAGGTACATTTTTCCAATTGGAGTTGATGACAATGATACATCAGTGATTCATTTGCAGCTGTGTGACACAAATAAACTAAGAAAAACTCTTAGGGAGTTGGTTGCTAATTCAAGATAATAAAAATACTAATGAAGTATTATATCAGAGCATGGACAACTATCTTTGTATAATGATAAAGGAACAGTAGTAAGGCCACCGAATGCAAGATGGTGTCGGTCTGGGTTGCCCTAGGAATCAATCCACTTCATGATAATCATGCAATTTTCTTTTGAACAACTATAATATATTGAAGTAGGAAATCAGTTTCCACAGGCTTACATTGTGGGACAACTATAATGCCAAGTTGGAAGTATGTTATGCACAAAGTGGATTTGTTGAGAAGGTCTCCTAATATTTTTCGAGGCAAATGTAAGTGGTATAGGGGCCCGAGACAACCTTGTGAAGGGATCATAATGTGTTGAAGAAGGCGCAAAACCAGACAAGACTTTCAAAATTTTCTTGCAAATGCTATTTGGAGGGACGCACTTGCTGATGAAACTCGAAGTGCAACCTATAGACACCAATCTGGATATGTTGAAAAGACTTTAGATGTTTTCAAATAAATACCATTGGAAGTTGCTAACATGGTGCCCATACTAGTTGTTGAATGGACGATCTACAAAGTGAAATATTATTGTCCAAAGGAGCTCGAATATGATGTCAGGAAAGGAGGCATCCAGTGCAAGTGGTTGCCATGATCAGAGCATTTGTCTAAGCATGGAAAACCAAGAAGAGCTATTTGAATATGTTTTATATTGGTGCCTTCTTCCAAATCGAGAGGACAATAGGATGCATCTGTAAAAGGCTTGCAAAAACTTTCAAGCAAATGTATTGGCAAGTGCTATGTTAAGTGAGGCAGCCATCATACAAAGTTGAAGGGGATCTATTTTGGCCCTAATGTCTGTAATCCACAATATCTGGTGCACATTGGAAAGAATTGTATTGGGGTGGATGGCATAAGGCAGGGGCACGACTAGTAGTGAAAGGAGGCCACACGCATGGCATAATGGTGGGCACGGTCACCGGTTGAGGTGGGAAAGCTAGGTGAATGGTGGGGTGCGCTTGCTGCAAGAAGCAACACAAGGGGCACACACAGTGAAGTGAGAGGAGGCTCACACATTGTAGAGTATGGTGGGCACAACTAGTTATGAAGGGTGCAACCAGCGGCTGAAGGGAGGCTCGCGCATACTAGATGAAGGAGGCGTGTCCTAGAATGGAAAATGAACATCCATCAATATACAAGGGATGTAGAAGAAGTTGCCGCCATGGATGCCAGTGTAGTGAGCTCACACAAATAGGAGCGAGCAATCAAATTAGGGAAACAAATGAAAGCTGAAACGAGATCCAACAATGGAGATCGAGGGTTCATTTGTAGACAAATCCAGACTGTTGCCCACCAGGTCGCAATCCCAAAGTGCCTGGTCGTTATGGATTGTGCTGGCGTGGGGAAATGGTGGGCCTCATAAATTTAAATGCCTCGGGTAAACATGGGGAGCCCGATATATTAAAAGGAGTAAAAAACATTTAATATTAAATGTTTTGCTAAAGTTTATGTCAAATAAATTTTAAATGGGGGTGGGGCCCGTTTCTTATTTTCTTTCGGGTGTTAAGTTAAATTTTTAAAGTGAAATAGTGAAATGCACATGGGGAAATAATTTATGAGGTTTTTTGATATTAAAATGGAGAAATTTTTTAAATAAAAATTTAAAACATTACAGTGCATGGGTAAAGGCAAATATGGTGGGGATATTTTTTACCTAAAACTTTTAAACTAAAAGTGCACAGGACTGGGTAAATATTTTATAATATGACTATGTTGGGTGAAAATGAAATTGGTAAATATTTTATACAACTAAGTATTTTAATGTGACCCCAATATAAGTGCAAACATAGGTGAAATATTATAAGTGAAGCTGTAATGAGTAAATGGAAAAATAAAATGTAGCAAAGGGCAAAACAAGAACAAAAAATCAATTTTCATGGGGATGGAGGTATATTTTTTAGCTGCAAATAATGAGTGGAGAATATACACACGTCATATTTTTTGTTGAAGCAAATTGGGCACATGCTGTTTTCAAAACAAAATGAAGTTTGTTACAGGGAAAAGATGAAGATGCTTTGCTGATTACTGTTCAACGACGGAGATGTTTCCAGGTGCCTTTTTATGACCGGATTTAGGGTTTCTTTTGGAATTTCTTCTCTTCTACATATTCTTTTCCTTTCTCATTGTAATAGGTTAGCAAGTGAGAAATCCAGAGTGGAGCTGCATAGAAAATTGTAAAATATGTAGTAACAAAGGCAATGCAAGCTGGGTTTTGTGTCATTTTGTTGTAGGATTTGAGTTTATGGGGATTTAGTGTTTCATAACAGTACTGGAATTTGAGTTTAACTGAAAAACCTAGGTTCATGTCTCTCCTATGTGCAAATGTATTCAAATTTTGAATGAAGTAATCAAGGGTTATTTTGTTCATCTCACTGTTGTGGTGTGTGCAATTCTGGTTTTAGCTTTGATTCATAGAATTAATTAAACTGCTTAAATGATATTGTAGATTGATATGTTCTCTACAAGGATTTGGTAAGTAGTATTGAGGTGAGGTACAAATTGGTGATATTTTAAGGCAGTATAATAAAAGATATTATATTCTATGTGTTGAAATATGCTATGAACTGTTAGGTGTTGGTGAATTTGACTCCTCCAATGGATATGGCACTGGTTTGGTTTGCATTTATTCTTTGTGATTTAGTGTTTTGTTTGTGTTCACTTGGTGCTTGCTACCATTTTAAAAATTTTGATTATATTTCACAATGAAGTTGTGTTGTAATTATCTCACGCTCCAAATGGTTGATATTACTAATGAATAGCCAAGTTTGTTCAGTTTTATCCCTTTCTGTTGAGCTATTAACTGAGATTATTTTTTATGGTTAATATTGTTTATGATTTTGTTGCGGAGATTTTAAACTCATTAAGGGATCACCCTCCTAGGTCTTGCAGAGCCCAAAGTGTAGGAGGTATTTTTAAATCCTCGTCAGTTGGTCCAGGTCCTCCAAGCTTCCCTTGATTGGAATTGGCAATTCCATAGGTAGATTAGGAGATAAACCTAGTTTACATAAAAAACACCAACAAAATGGCGACTCTACTAGGGATGCACTCAAAATTTTTGGTTACAGATGGTGTTGTTATAGAGTCATTAAATTTTTGAATTATTTTTGTAACCATTGCTGAAAATTATATCTGCCTTATAGAGTCATGAGCTTGATAGGTCCAATCTCCTTGTCAAATGAGTCGATTCTCATGAATGTTTCCAAAGAGTCTGTTGTAATTCATATTTCAATGTAAGTTTATCTAGATTTGTCCATACTTCATGCTTATTTCATAATACCTCACAAGTTGTGAGTGGCGACTCCGAGATCTATGCACTTGTGTGCATTATTTGAGAAGCACTAGGAAGGAACCCAAAAGATTTGCAGTAGAGATGAAGCAGATTTGAGGTCTTGTGATGAGTACCCTGACAAGTTTGAGGAAGGAATCCATATGGTCATATTATTGGATCTAAGGAGGTGTTGCAGTACTTATGCTAGTTTTTAATGAATTTGACCTGTGAAGAATTTCCAACTATTCAAATTTTTGTCCTTTGCAAAGAGGTGGTGACTCTACTAATGAACCTAATGAAGATGTGAATATGGGTCAAGATCTACAAAAAAAATTGAATCAGAAGAACGATTTGTAGCTGCTGCAACAGTTCCAGGTATTTTCACTCTTGGTTTTCAAGGAACTCTTATTTGAAAACCATTTTTGAACTTCTTAGAAAGAAATTTGGTTCCCTACATAGTGAGTTAGCACTACCAAAGGGAAAGGATAGTAAGTTTAACTTTGCACACTTTTATTTGCTGGATCTACTAAATGTAATTTCATTCCCATTGAAAGTGTTTTGTCTAGTGCTCAAATACTTGTGTATATGGATGGTTAGAATTTAGTTGTGTATTTTAATGGTTTCCATCCATTTTGTATTAGCATATGTTGCAAGCTCAGGTTGTACCTATGTCAACCATTGACATAGTAATCCTTCATTTGGTCATGCTTGTAACTATGCAAAATTAGTGGGCCTTAACTTGTAATATCCATGGATTATCAAGGTGATATAACGATACCAAAGAACACTTTGATTCGACTGGTCAGAAAGTGTCAGGAACTTCAAGCATCTAATACCCTAAAGTGTAAAAAACCAAGAGTTAATAAGCCTAGGTCCAAACCTGAATGGAATGATAGAAATGAAAGAAGGCTTAAGGGCATGTGCAGGATCATCATTGAAAAAATAGGCCCTTAAGTGGCAATAAAATTCAAAAAATCAGAGTAAGGCAACTTGACGTAAAAATTTGAATAAGTTATCTATATTATTTTAAAAATATGTAAGAACAGAATCTATAGAAAATTGAATGTAGTTTCTAAACTACTAGGTTTATTTAATATATATATATATATATATATATATATATATATATATATATTTGATGAAAATTTGAAATTTCAATGCACTAGTACTTAAATTTCAAGGAAAAAATAAGAAGTAGGTGTCTGTCTGACCACCCTAACCACAATAAAATGATAATATTTTTTTATAAAATTTTAGATATAAGTAGGGGACTCATGTCCCAATGTGATGCATATTTTTTTGTAATTTGTTTCATAGTAAATAATTAATTATGATTTTTTAATTTCAAATTTTAAAAAATATAAAAACTTGTATTTCTAACCACCTTAACTTGGTTAAAACTTCATAAAATTCACTATTTTTTTAAAAATCCTATAGTATGTGAAGCATAGAATGCGACGCATGTTTCAGATTCAAAAAATGTGGTACCGTTTAAAAGCTATAGATGTTTTTCAATCAACCTATCAATCAGGACTTTAGACGTAATTCAAATAGAAAATGAATAATAATAATTTATTAAATTCAAAGTAAAGCTTAATTTATATTGGTGGAAAGATGAGAATCTCCTTTAAAAACCTTTTTTGTTTCATCAATTTTGGGTAAAAAAAAAGTTGTCAGCCACATGGGTCATCATATCACTTAGATATCCCCACTTTTTGGCCCATCATGATCCTATACATACCGTTAAAATGATAGATGAAAGATACCAGTTGTCTCAACAAGAACATTCAAGAGACCATCAAACGACATCTTCTTGTCAAGTCATTGCACCATTTGTCAATTCATTTGACCCATTGTATGCTCAGTTAGATTTGTCATGGGTTGATTACAAAGCGATATGTATGCCAAATCAAATCTATAAGAAGTTGCCTAGATTTGATGGGTACCATATTTGTGAAGGAGATGCACATGTAAAATGTTTTTCCAGCTTCATGGAGAAACATTCATTTGGAGATCAAGATATGTGGATGAGATTCTTTGTGAGATCCTTTGAAGCACAAGCTCAGGATTGGTATTTAAGTTTTCCTGAGAAGTCATTTCCTTGCTCAGATATATTAGTGAATTCTTATAGAAAATAATTTTCAAGAGAGCCTCTAGATCTTGTCAAAATATTGAAAGAGATTAGAAATCAAAATGAAGAGTCAAGCATTGATTTCAGTCATAGATTTGATGTTTCTTTTTCACTAATCCCATAAAGTTTCAGACTTAGCACTCCTGACTGTATCCATATGTATTTTGAGGCCTATGAAGAGGGGTCTAGTGCATTGTTAAATGAGTTTGAAATCTACAATATGAAGATGGCTTATGGGTGATCTCACAATAGTGGTTTACAATTTTTGGCCAAACTAGACACTACAATTATTATTTTTAATTAAATCTTCATATTCGGGAACCTATAGCGGCTAAATCGTGAGGAATCTGAAGATGATGCAAACTAGAGTCTCATCAAATTTTGTCTGTAGACTCTAAAAATATTTTTTTCAAAATTTTTGGAATCAAATTGCACCTTTTTTTCCATCTCCCATGAAAACTGGTTTTTTTCATAAAACAACATTTTAAAAAAGTGACGCTCACCATATACAACACAACCTTTTTTGTATGAAGGATAAAATTATAATTTTTTCAATTTTAGATTTGTAACTATGATATCTAGCACTTTCATTTGCTCTCATATTTTTTTATTGAATATTTTTTCCTTAATCAAGTTTCAAAGTCAAACCAATTGCAATTCAGACATAGGCGGACTATATACAACATAAATTTTTTGTATGAATCGAAATTAATTAATTTTTTTTAATGGATCAAAGACATCAATACCCAGCCTCAACGTATTTTTAAATTTTTTATTTTGATAATATTCTATTTTTCTACATGTGCAAAACAAAGAACTTGATTTTCAATGAAAAACCTATGTTTAATAAAACTAAAAAAACACATACATAATAAAACCAAAACATATTAAAATTATATTTGTTGGATAGCTCGTTGTGAGGAATACTTGATTCTAGTTGGGTTTGTGAAGATTCCTCCATTTTCATCCTCAACCTGAGCTCCGAAGATGCAAAATTTAGGGTTTTTTTATGTCTCAGATGGGGGATTAGGGATAAGGGGGTTCGTTTGAACCCATAGGGGTTCCCTCGAACCCCTTTCCCATGCATTGTAATGTTTTTTTTGGTGGCCAAAATTCAAATGGGTTCGAGCGAACCCCTTTTTGGTTCGGTCAAACAAGAAGGTTCGTATGAACCCCTAAAATCACTTTTTTTGCCTTGGAGTCATTTTTTGTGAGTTTTCCTTCCTCATTTGAATTGTAAACCACTATTGTGGCTTCATCCTTATACAATCTCAGATGGTTTGGAAAAAACGAGAACTGAATATGTGTTAAGTTTGTTGTCTTCAATGATGGGTAAACATGCTGATAAAATCAGCAACAGTTGTGTAAATAGAAATGATCAGAGTTCTTCAAAAAAGTGCACATTTGAGAAGGTTGAAGACAAGAAGGATGCACCATCAAGTAATGAGAAAGTTTTTTTTGAAGAACTCACAAAGGAAGTATACCCAAATACAAATCTGCAGCTGAGTTTTCCAAGCCAAGAACATGATAAGGAATGTCAGTTGGATTCACTCTTTGAAGAAGAGAAATGTGATCAACAAGGTGATGATACAATTGATTATGTCTATTATATATGTGAAGAATATAGTATTGATGTAAGTCTGTATGATGACACAAAGAAGTTTGATGATTTAGGGAGCCCTCTTGAGAACATTAGTTTTTTAGTTGCAAATGAAGAAGTATATGATGAAATCGAACTTGAAAGACAAGCTACGAGGAACTGCAATCAAGAAACCATTCCTAGTTTTCAGCTTGATAAAGAGGATGTTTATGATTACCCTCAAGAGGATGCAAGTGATAAGCTCAATGAAGATACCCAGTCTAATGTTGAAGTACAAAGAGATGTAGATTGTTGTTATGATAGCCCAAAAGTGAGTAATAATGAACAAGTGAACAATTTGTTTGCTATGATAGATGGTGACTATGTATGTGACAATGTTATCAACAATTCAATCTCATATGATTGGGGAGCTCCTATTTATCATCAGCCCATTGAATTTTCAGATTTTGATGATGGAGACATCTTGGGATATTCTAATTTGCAATTTGATAGTCCTTTTAATTCAAGTGAAGATCAAGAAGAGGAAGTGGATGAAAATATGGATCGAGGCAGTAATCTACTGAGTTGTGAACAAATTTCAGATCCATTTACCAAAAAATATCAGGAGTATGCACATGAGGACAACTCTTAGTTGTCGTGTGCAGTCCCTATTGACTTTGACAGTGATGACGACTCTCAAGATGCAAGGTGTAATGTAAGTGAGTCTGGTTCTTTTTCCAATGATGAACCAGTTGATCATGACAAATGATAATGAAGATGAATACA